>JASDQU010738539.1:18699-30716 GCA_032191745.1 Picea mariana | reverse complement strand
CATGTACATCAACCATGTATATCAATACCATACAATATCCATAAGATATCATCAATGGAATGTATCAAACATATGCCTCTACAAACATGCCAACCATGTGCCTCAAATAAGTGTCATATCACTCATGATATGCCTATGCTATGAACCAAGTCCCACAACCATGTATCTCAATCAACCAAGTGTCTCAACCATATCATCCCATACATCATGTACAAAAGTATATGCTGAACAAATAATACCAATGGTGTACTTTATCCAAGTACTATCATCCATAACTATATACCATCTATGAGTGCATCAACATTGCATCAAACATGTATCACCACTTGTACCAAGCAAGTTCATCAACCATGCACTAATACCACAACAAGATGAACTTCAATCAAGATGTCTCCTCATACATGTATTCCATATCCACCATAAAACATGTGCCAATTAAATGGCTAGTAGGTTCCTCTAACACTGTGCCAAAAGTGTACCAATCATGCATCAACTATAGATCAAGTCATGACTCATCAATGATGTACAACATGACCATATCATCAACTCATCAACTACTTGTCCCAGTATGTAGCACAACCATATGTCAAATGAATGCACCAAGATATCCAATAAATATGATTCTAATGATACATCATAAGATATATCAATAGAACTCACATATGTACCAGCCATGTACCATAATGGATATGCCTTAACCATCATTCACCATAGCAAATACTAATATCCAATAGTATCTCTACTTCAATATATTAATGATATATCTAGCTAGCATCATCATGATATATCTCATGACCAAAGTGCCATAACTTCACTGTCACAACCAACATTGTTCTTAAAAAAAAAAATAAATCAATCCACAATTTGTACCAAACAACATGTAATCAACCTGTACCATAAACAAGTGCATCAACCATGCACCAACTTGTACCTCAACCTATACCATCAAAGAGCGCATCAACCATGCACCAAATATTTATCAATCATGCATCAAATACAGATAAACTATGACTCATCAAGATGTACCAACATCATCAACTATACACTTCATGTATGTGCCAATGAATCAACTACTTGTCTCAACCATGTACCCAACATGTACCTCAACCAAAATCCCTCATCAATTTCATCATCCAAATATGATTTGTAGCTTTGTAATAGACCTAGTGTATATGATCACATACTTCCAAACCTTCCTTAACTTTAACAACAAGAGGTTAGCATTTTTATCAAACTTTACTTTAGTCTCACATGACTAATTTTGGTTTAGTCAAAAACCCTAACTTGAAATAATTATAACTATGTACATGTAATGAATAAATATATGAAAATAGTACACAATGTTCTTCAAAGTCTTTTATGCAATTCCTCTAGGTTTCACTACTTGGAACCTCTCTAAAAAAGAGTTATAGAAAAAATGGCATACCTTGTTGAATTATGGCTTATTCTAAAGAGAGAACTTGTCGAGCGTGCCCCACATGGCATATTTGTTGTATGGATTTGAAATGGTACACAAAATACTACAGATTGTACTCTAACCAATAAATTAGTTCTTACTGAATTTGGATCTGTTATGAATAAGTTATGATGTTTTTACCTGAAACACTTGTTTTAGACTAGTTTCGAGACTAGCCACAAACACTATTTTCTACCCAAAAATACAACGACCTACACATTGAACTTTTTATCATAGCTACTTGGATATGTTTCCTCAACAACCTCCAGATTTTGCGGTCTGAATCATTCTAGAAAAAAAAAATTGAGAAAATGGTGAGATGACCTGTAAATAACATATCTTAGAAAGCATCATCAAAAGAATTTACCCTCCCTTGAATTTCAGCCTTATTTACTTCACCTTCCCTATGAAATTCACCTTATATATACTTTGGTTACCTCAGTCACTTGTAGATATTCAATATGATCAAGTGTGTTTAAAATGAGAGACCATTGCCTCTTATTTATACTTTTATGTAGCTTCCCCGAGGGGTTACCTTCTAACCATCTTAAACCACTTTCCTTATTTTAGGGCTAACCCACTTCTAACCACTTGTCCACTTAGTAATTTATCCATTAACTTTATTATTTAAACAATTCCTTTTGTATCCACTTTGAATTATAGTACACTCATCACTTCACTTTATTATTTAAATAATTTCTTCTTTGCAACCACTTTGACTACTTTGACCTTTTGGGGCTTCTAGATGACTCATGAGGGTTCTCCAACTTCACATGGTCATAACTCTCTAACCGTGAGGATTTATGTGACATTCCACATACCACCGGAAATGGCATGACATGTACTATCCATCCAGAATAGTTGTACCTTCAAATATATCAAAACTCATATCATTATACATCAAACAAACTTGGGTCCATTACCCAAACCTTTGTGCTACCATAATTCACTACCGAAATTTCTTCAAGGGTTGAAATCAATGAAAACCAACCCAAATAATCAAAATCCTTCTCTTTATGTGGTGTTGTAATTCTACTCTGATTTTGACAAATTTCTGCTTGCAAAACCTATAGGATGGTCTAAGTCCCCTGCTCCTGGTTGCGCCAGAATTTCTCCAAGTGATATGGTTGATGCATCTACGTGCACATGAAATGTCTTTTCCAAATAGGGAAATACTAATATAGGTGTTGTTACCATATTTTCCTTTAGAGTGTCCAATCCTTTTTTATAATCATATATTTCAGTGTACATTCTATTTCTTATAAAGAAGGACACCATATTTCAGTGGAATATGGTTGAGTGTACATTCTATTTCTTATAATAGAATGTATGTCCTGGTGTTTCTCTTAACTGGTGCACTGACTTTGGTGGTGGTAAATTCACAATGACTGCAATCTTAGCAGGGTCCACTAGTAAACCTTGTTTACATACTATATGTCCCAACAATATTCCAAAAGGTGTACCAAAGATTCATTTCTTGATGTTTAATGATATCTGACATTGCATGCATCTTTCCAACATTAGTATTAACACTTCTACATGGTCTTTTAATAGACTATATACAGTCCATTAATCTAGATATACTTCTAGAAACTGATGTATGAATTCCTTAATAGCTATGACTACTCTTGAAAAAATGGTTGGTGCATTCTTCAGCCCAAGTGGCATGAATGTGTACAGGTAGGATCCCCATTTTGTAGCAAAAGTAGTCTTATACCTGTCCTCTAGAGCTATTTTAATCTAATGGTAACCTGAGAATCCATTTGTGAATGAATATGTTTCCTAGCCTCCCACATTCTCTAAGACCTTATCTGTAAAAGGAGTAGGGAAAGGGTCATGTAAGAAAGCATCATTAATTTTCCTCAGATATACATAAATCCTTATCCCCCCTTGCTTCCTTTCTTGGAATACCATGGGATTGATCCATTCATATTCCTCGATTGGTTCTACAATTATAGCTTCCAACATTTAGTCAATTTCTTCTTTTACTTTCTACTTATACACTGGATTTAGTCTGTAAGGTCTTTTCCTAGTAGGTGTAGCCTTAGGTTTTAGGGGTATCTTCATCTCACCTAACTCTTCTACTATGTATTTCATCTCTGTAAAGGTTCTTATGAATAAATCATTGTATTTGTGCAATGACTATGTTATTCTTTCTATTGATTGCTCATCCCAATAGTCTCCAATACTTTCCATTTTAGGATTGTCATTCATCCCAATGTTTACTTTCTTGACTTTGATTGGTGCAGCAAATAATTTTTACTGTAGAGATGGACCTTCCACCTATCTTTTTCCCTCAATCTATGTAATCTGAATGTTGCATAGATCATCTTCATCTGGTGCTTCCTCTTCCACATGATAGGATGAGAGTAACTCTTTGACTATTTGTTTGTTCTATTGTTGACATTCTATCATGATTTCCACTTCTGGTTCATTAAAAAATATCACTCCTCATGTAAGCTTCAATGCTAAGTCAATTTTGGGGTTCTCATGTTCAAATGAGAAGGTTACTACAAAATTATTTTATAATCATGTCGATTATGTAGTGCCTCTGTGCATCTCCTGGTCTATGTACTAGTTCCCTAGGATTCCTTCCAATGTATGGATAAAGTGATGAGGCCATTCCTCTAGTGGTGTCATCCTCCATTGTGTCTTTCACTTCTCGAAGTGTTCCACCGGTGTTCCTTTCCCATCATACCTCTGCATTTTATTTCTCCCTTGTTATGCACCAAATCTAATGCGCAATATTCATTTACATTGATACCAGTGATGAATTGTTTCTTTTTGCACACACCACCATCTTGCAGGTGTTGCCTTGAGTGAAATATCTAGGGATATGAGCCTCTAATTTTATAAAAATTTATCTTCATATTCCTTCAAGAATTCCTCTAAGTCATTTATCCCATGAAAACTGGAAGGTTCTCTTATATCTGTACCAACCCATCTTACTGCGCGATCTATTCTGGTGCACCTTCTTGTGGAAACTTCATGTAATCATTGTTTCCAATTCTCCAAACCTGTGTCTGAGATAAAATCACAAGATTTAATTCTTCTCCAACTTAGTATCCCATCTACAGTTGGGTTAACATAGTCCTCTTGTCACGCAGTGGTTCTATAGAACTAGTTTATTTCTTCTATATCCAAACAACTGGCCTCTACAAACCTTTCTCCTTCTGAAGGCTCCAATGGTGCAATGACTCTATATTATCCTGATTCAAAATTCATTTTTCTTGTCTCCAGGTTTATTATAGCCTGGTTATGGAATTCCCAATCCAATCCAAGTAAGGATGGGTAAGGTGTTGTGCCATCCACTATCTCTACTACTTCAAAATATGCCATAGTGCACACTCCATCCAAATATATTGTCACACCTTTATGTCTTCCAATAGGTAACACTCTGTGTTGATTTTTTAGTCTCAATTGGACAGGTGAATAGCCTAGGGTAGGTTCCCCCATACATGACCACATATTCTTAGGTAAGACATTTACTTCAAAGCCTAAATCTAGTATAACATATCCCATGTTGAAATATCCAATGTTGGCATTCAGTCTGAATTATCTAATTGTCCTTCTTCTTGTATGGAGATGATTGACTATTTACTTATCTAACTTCCCTTCTACCTATGTGTTACATATTTCTAACATATTTTGTAAGACCTTAATAGATGGTGGATCATTCAATAACTTAACACATGATTGAAGAAAAGTCTTTATGGTACTTAATATCTCTGGAGGTTTTTATTTATTGGTATGGTCCATTAAGAATGACATCACATATATCTATGGGTTGTGAGTTTGTTTCACGACTAATGTAGATGCATCATTCTTCTTGAGACACTCCTATCTGGCCTTCTTAAATGTTTCATTTTCTTTTCGTGCGTCAAACTGCTTATGTGGCTCAGTGTTCTTCTTAACCCATTGGTGTTGAGATGGATCACGTGTTACTGTATCAGTTCCTGTCTTGGCTCCTCCTCGAGTGAATATATTGATGTTTCTCCCATCATCCATGGCTTCTACAGAAATCCATTGGACATTTTGGTTGTTTTGGTTCCTTTTTTATTGGCTCTTCCCCAAGAGTGTTGGGCAGTCTTCTGTGTCATGGTCTGTTGTGCAACAATATATGCATGTCACTGGTGGGAGTGGAAAA
Organism: Picea mariana; assembly: GCA_032191745.1. NCBI lineage: Eukaryota > Viridiplantae > Streptophyta > Pinopsida > Pinales > Pinaceae > Picea > Picea mariana. Next base: position 25,113 of record JASDQU010738539.1, on the reverse strand, counting down.
TCTCTTGCATAATGTCCTGGCTGTTGGAAGTTGCGAAACACTACTTGTTATAATCCTAAATTTCTCTACACTTGCATACCTGGCATTTGGCCCTCTTACTTGCATTTTTTTCCAAACCATCACTGAATTGCTCTTCTTAAAAACCCATTTTTTGAAGATGTACACACCATGCACCAATACTTCCTGCATACATATGCTTGTTGCACCACTTCAACCTACATACGTAAACTAGTTGCACTACTACAGCCTGCGTATACTTGCAAAAGTTGCAAGGAATTCATTGAGATTATGGGCTATTGGGTAGTTTCCCAACTAATCCACCGCCTATAGCCCATCACTCAACTAATTAACCATACTTTTGTCATATAAAATGAGGTGTTTGGGTATCATTCTAGATCTATACATAAGAACAATGAAACTCTGCCTGTTTCACATCCCCTCCTTGCCCCAAGCATTTGCAGCCTTGTTGTGAGAATTTCCTTAGAATTCCTCATTTTTCCCTTTTTCCTCCATCAGAACCCATTTCATTTCCCAAGAAGAATATTGAGAGGAGAAAGATACACAGAGGTGCACTTGGAGCTTGGTGAAGAGGAGCCAGGACCAGGTTCATGGAGTAGTAGCTGACTTTGGTTGTAAGTGATCATTGTATTATCAATAAAAGAAGTACTTTTCCTGTCCCAAAACATGATGTGTCGAATGTTTGCATTTGATTTATGTTTTTATTCTAACATCTAACCCTTATTTATGTATGAAAAGTATTCTTGTTGTTTTTGTTCGAAAAATAGGACCGTGGAGCAATAAAATAAAACAAATGTGGAAACAAAACACAAAAGATACACAATAAAATAGAGACACAGATTTACGTGGTTCACCCAGTGTGAGCTACATCCACCAGAGAAATTTCCAGGTCTTTCCTTTATTATTATCCATCATATGAAGGGATACAGCCTACAACAAACCCACTATAACTTCCTCTTCTTTCTCTCACAGTCTCCTATCTCAAAATACAATATTTGCCATCAACCATAGCCGCAATACATTTCCCTCATAAAAGAGGGTTGCCTTTTAGGGAAAAAAACCCTAACATAATCTCTATCGTTAGATCTGCGACCTTATAATGAATGGTCTAGATTTACAATGAAATTACAATATACATTTACAAGGCAATTTTCCTTTGGGGGCTTCACCCCTGAACCCCCGCTGGGGGCCCGCTTGTCCCCAAACCCCCCAGCCGGGGTGATAGCCCCCCCAGACCCCACAAAGGGGGTACCCCCCCTCTGCACTCCCCCACGTGGAAGAGTGTACATACTTCTAGGGTGTAAATACTTCATGGGGTATAAACACGGTTGAAAGTAAAAGACCTCTGAATCAGGAAGATAATTAGGCTCCACAACCAACAGTTTTTTGTTTATCTATCCTTGAATGCAGGCCAACCTTGGGAGGAGGTTTGCAGTCAGTGAAACCTTCAAGCGCGAGAGGATCATCACGGGAAGTGGAGTAAAGGTATAGTTGCTTGATCCTTCTCATTTTACTTTTCCTGCATAAGTTTGGGGTATGTTTGGGGTAGTTAGAGAAGTAGGAGAATTTTAAACGGTTATTGATCTGCCTACATTGTAAACCCTGGTGTGGCCATAGGGGGGGTTTTTCCGCTAGCAGAACTGGCGACCATACTGGGGAATCCTCTAGGGTTTTAGGGGATTTTTTGGGTGTTTGATTCATCTTATACCTTTTGAGTTTCTATTGAGTTTGTTGAGTCTTTTAAGAGATTCTGGTCACCTTTTGGTGCCATACTAGTTCTCCCTGCCCTATTAGTCTATCTGTTTCTTTTCTTTTTTGAGAAATTATAAAGGTTTACGTGACCTATTGTGGGTCAAAATGTGTACTTACGTGCCCTAATTTGTAGATAGCCTGCGTACATATGCAAGATGCTTAAGCGTCAGTAGCATACCTGGCTCAAGGGACTATTTTTTAAGAAGAGGTAGTCGACCTCTTCCCTGATTGAGGTTTTTAATTCTTAGGGTCTCTTGATATAGTTCAGTGCCTCTATTTTTACAATCAAAGCCTGGGTTAGATGTCAGTTTTCTTGTCTTTTTGAAGATTTCTTGTATTTACTTCGAAAGGGTTTTAGGCAAGTCTTTGATTTTTTTTTATTAGCCTGTTTGGTGTCTTTAGTGACTCCCTGTGAGCCACAGTGGGCCATTTGTCGGTTTTAGTCTTGTCTGGTTTTTCTTTTACCCCCTTTCATTTGCTTTAAACAAAAGAAAAAATAATTTTTTTCAATTTTTTTCTTGTTTGAAGCATTTTTCAAATAAATAAATAAATAATCATTTCTTAGTTTGGTAAAGTAGTTGGAGTTAGTTATCTTACTTGTTAGGAAAAAGAATTCAATTTTCAAGTTCTTTACTGATTTCTTATAACATTAAGTAGCTCGTAGTCGAGCAAAATTTTGTTTTAAGTCTTCCTTTCAAAGATCTTGAAAGAGTTAGTTATGAAAAGTTGGTTTAAAGAGTTGGTTGCAAATCTTTATTGTTAACTAGAAGTATTTTTTCTTTCAGTTTCGTTTACCTCTCCTCTTTTCGTCTCTCATACACATCACTAGTTTCACTGCCATATCCTTTAAGTTAAATCAATCCATTTAAAACAAACATTAATTTAAAATTAATTAGACTTTTTTGTTTGTAGGGTCAATCAACTAGTTTAGGGTAGTGCCTTGAATTAGGTTGGAGAGGAAACTCTTCAAAGCTTATAAACAAACATCGAAGTTAGAGATAGGGAGTGTAAAATTCTAGTGACGTGAAAGTTATCTAGGACCCCCCTCTAACACACGGGCTAAACACGAGGTCGCGTGAGGAAAGGTAGCAGAGACAACCTGTTAGGGTCCTAACCCGCACATAGTTAGAACAATATATTCAGATGTAATAAAGGTCAATATTAATAAGGCCTTTCTATAAAATAGAATAAGGCGGATGTAAGAAGGCCTAATAGAAGCTTCCGCTTCTAGAAGGATCTTCCTCTAGATGCTTTTTTTTAGTATAAATAGGAGTCGAGGGTATGATAACCCTAGCTTGGATATTATTGTAATAGATCTCTGCTCAACTAGAGGTTTCCCCCTCGAAGAGGCCCATGAACATTGCTTTCAGATTCAAAGTGTTATTTCTGTTGTTATTCTTATATCATTTCAGTGTTATTGTGGTGAATGTTCTGGTTATATTGTTGTTATTCTGACATTACTAGCATTTTATTTCAGTTCTGCATACATTTTATATATGGTATATTACAAGTGGTATCAGAGCACTTTCCTTGGCAGAAAGTGTGGGTTAAATTTTTATTTTTTTTCAGGGTAGAGACATATTCTGGCGTCTTTAAGCCACAAAGATCTGTCGTTACGCACATAAACCCGCGGTTGAGGGATTCATACACGCAGGAAATACAAGTGGTATCAAAGCACTTTCCTCAGCAGAAAGTGTGGGTTAATTTTATTTTTTTTCAGGGTAGAGATGCATTCCGTCATCTTTAAGCCACAGAGATCTGTCATTACGTGCATAAACCCGTGGTTGATGGATTCATACACGTAGGAAATACAAGTGGTACTTAAGCACACATTTGTTGGCCACCCTTGTAACCCCTGTTGGTACCCCTTCGAGTGGTAGCGCATGAGGCAACACCTATGTACGGATCGGCCTAGATTACCTAAATCCCTCTTTAGATAAATCGATCGGTCACCTGACTGCTATAGCGTCACCGAGAATAGCACTCGGGAAGATACTCTCTAGTACCTGGGTAGTTGGGTAGTACGGATAAGGGTACGGTCTATGCTCCTTAGTTAGTGCCCTGAGATATTGGGTCGAGTACTACTTTTGGACCCCACACGTATATCAAAGAGCTATAGCATAGGGAAAACCCTTGTCTGTAGAACCCCTGAATACCTGACCCTTGGGGGATAGAAACTTAAACAAATTAAAACAAACAAGATCTATTGTCACACAACTATGTTCAGGTTACCAAGTAAATACACATTTCTTTCTGGTTAAGCATTTGGGCATTTCCTCTCTACATTATTCTTCAGACCAAAGTATAACTCTGTAAAAAAAAAAAAAATCTGGAAAAAAATTTCACCATTATTTGAGACCTATTCCATTGGATTCATCTCTTTGCCCTTATCACATTCATCCATATCATTTTTCGGCCAAATTTTTTTACCTCGCCTGCCCCTTTTCAATTTCCTCATGGCCCATACTCGTAGCCAAGACTTGGAAGCTCGCTTCAACACCTTGCAATCTGGTCACATTGATACCCAACAAGAAGTGAAACAACTCAGTGCCAATGTTGTTGCCATCAATACAACCATGCAGTCCTCAATGGGGGGAATCAAACAAGACCTCACCACCCAACTTGAATCAGTCTTTTTGGCACTCTACACCAAACTGCATATCCCTATAGATAACCCTTCCTCTTCCTCACCTCCACATACTGAAGGTGACCATTCCTCTCATTCCCATACCTTGCAAAACCATCACTTTCAACGTGACCTACACCTCCCGCTGGTGGATGTGACCAAATTTGATGGTCAAACCCCACTGGTTGGGTAACCCAAATAGAACATTACTTCTCTTTATACGGAATTACAGATGACTTGCCCAAACTCCAGTATGGTGTTCTCCATCTAGATCAAGAAAATTGGCAATGGTGGCAATGGAGAAAAACTTCTCGTCAAGGGTATATTGCTTGGACACACTTTGTGGCAGAGCTTTATGAACACTTTGACACTAACACCAACCATTTGGGTCGTTTGACAAAGATGAAACAATTAAAAACCATGGAAGAATTTATAGCTGCCTTTGAGTGCCTGGCTTTTAGAACAGAGGGCATGTCCGATGCCTTTTTCTGAGAGTGTTTTATCAGTGGCCTCAAGGATGAAATTCGAGCCCATGTCCTCATGGCTCGAACTGAAAGTTAGGTGGAGGCTACCAAAAGAGATAAAGAATCACAAAAATTTGTATATACTCAAAACCGCAAACCCTCCTTTATCCCTTTCCCTAAACCAGTAAATCCCACTACTCCCTCTGCTCCACTAAAGATCCAAAAATTGACCAGGGCTGAAATGGCTGAACGCCAACTCAAAGGCCTTTGTTATAACTGTGATGAAAAATATTTCCCCGGCCACAAGTGTAAAGAACAAAATCTTTTTATGGCCATCTCCAAGGAGATTTCAAAAGAATATGACGAAACTCCCTCGGTGTCTGAGTCACCTGAATCCACTGACATAATCCCTCCCTCAGACCCTCTTGAAGTAGAACCGGTCATTTCCCTCAATACTCTCACTGGCTTCTCCGCTCCCCAAACCCTCAAGCTAATCGGTTACATCAAGCATCGGAAGGTCATCATTTTGGTTGATAGTGGAAGCACCCATAATTTTATTCATCGTCACATTTCCCAAGAAACTCATTGCTACATTCATGTAGTCAATAATTTTCGAATCATGATTGCCAATGGTGGTTCCATGAAATGTGGAGGGCATTGTGAAAATGTTTGTCTCCAAATTGGTGACTACCACCTGAAATCCCATATGTTTTCTATTGACATGGGAGGTTGTGACATTGTGTTGGGTGCAAACTGGCTAAGGACTTTGGGTCCCATTCTCATGGATTTTAAAGACTTAACAATGCAATTCGACCAAGAGGGCCACCAATATAATTCTAAGGCATCACCGTCAATTCACCTGAGATCATTAGTTCTCATCGCATGGAAAAGCTGCTCAAAAAGGGCCATTCTGGTGTTATCGCCCAACTCCATGCCATACAAGAAACAGAGGCACCCTCGGTACCGCAAGACCTCCAAGCCATCCTTTCTAAACATCAATTGGACATTTCCACTCCCCAAGGCCTCCCTCTTTCCCGTGGTGTTCATGATCATTCCATTCCTCTTGTACTCAAAAGCCTTCCTCCCAATATATGTCTGTATCGTCACCCCTTTTCCCAAAAAAATGAAATTGATCAAATGGTCCAAGAACTCCTTAATGCAGGCGTTATCCACCCTAGTACGAGCCCCTACTCATATCCTATGGTCATGGTCCTGAAGAAAGAAGGTTCTTGGTTAATGTGTCCTGACTTCCGTGCCCTCAACAAACTTACCATCAAAAACAAATTCCCCATTCCTGTCATTGATGACCTCCTGGATGAATTGAGTGGTGCCCAATTCTTCACTAAACTGGATCTTCATTCAAGATACCACCAGATACGTATGAAAGATGTAGACATTCCCAAGACTACCTTTAGAACTCATGAGGGCCACTATGAGTTTTTGGTCATGCACTTTGGCTTGTGTAATGCCCCCTCCACCTTCCAAAGCCTCGTGAATCATGTCCTCCGTCCTTTTCTCTGCCATTTTGTCTTATTTTTCTTTGATGATATCCTC
>JASDQU010738538.1:111325-127305 GCA_032191745.1 Picea mariana | reverse complement strand
GTGGAACATGAACTTTGATGGAGCTGCTAGCAAAGAAGGAGCAAGAGTTGGTGTGTGGATTATCCCTCCCAAGACAAGTACAAAACTTTGATCTTGAAAATTTTCTTTTGATTGCATTGATAACATGGTTGAATATGAGGCACTGATTTTGGGATTGAAGACTTTGAAAGAATTGGGTGCTAGGAGGATAGATGTACATGGGGATTCTGAGCTTGTCATAAATCAAGTAAAGGGTATATATCGGTCAAATCATCCTAGATTGAGGGCATATATGAATATAGTACTTGATCTTCTTGAAGAGTTTTCAGAACACAATTTATTAGTGATTCCTATAGGGAAAAATCTAATTGTTGATGCTCTAGCTACTTCAACCTCTGTTTTAAAAATTCCAATTTTTCCTAACAAAAAGTATGAAATTGAAGTCAAGCACAGGCCAACAGTACCTGAAAACATTAAATATTGGCAAATATTTGAAGATGACAAACATGTAGAAAGATTCTTTCATACGAGTGATGATTTTGACAATTCAAATATTGATGATGAGTGTTGTTGTGAAGAGGAAGAAGATGCAGTTGTGTTCACAAATGATGACTATTTTCAAAATTAGATTGCCGGTAGAGATATAGTGTAGCTCAAAAATAACATCATTCCCAAGGGATTGGTCCCATTGGAAAAGCTTTTTGACAACAACGATGTAGCCAAAAATCCTAAAATCACTGCAAATGATGAGGACAGAGAAGATTGCAAACATTGGGACTCAGAAAGATCCCAAGATCATCAAACTGTCCACGACACTCAGTCCATAAATTAAACAAAGGTAAACCAGCCTAATGAAAGATTTCCCTGATGTCTTTGCATGGAGCTATACGGATTTAAAGGCCTATGATACTAAGGTAATTCAACATGTAATTCCAATCAAGGATGATCACAAACCTTTCAAGAAAAAGTTGAGAATAATTAATCCTCTGCTGCTGCCATTGATTGAAAAGGAGGTAAGGAAGTTGTTTGATGCCAAAATTATAGTGTCCTTAAGATTTTCCAAGTGGGTGGCTAACCTAGTGCCTGTTAGGAAGAAAAGTGGTGAGATCAATTTGTGTGTAGATTTTCGGAATCTAAACAAGGTGTCTCTCAAAGACAATTATCCACTTCCTAAGATGGATTACATTCTACAGAAGGTGGTTGGATCTCAGAAAATATCAATGCTTGATGGTTTCTCTGGATATAACCAAATCATGGTACATCTCGATGATCAAGAGAAGACAACTTTTACAACACCTTGGGGCACCTTCATGTATGCCAAAATGCCTGTTGGGCTTATGAATGTAGGGGAAACCTTCCAAAAGGCCATGGATATAGCCTTTGTTGATGAGAAAGATAAGTTTATTTTCATTTACTTAGATATCACTGTATTCTCAGATTCTGATGATGAACATCTTAAACATCTAAGAAGGGTTTTTCATAAATGTAGGAAGTTTGGCATCTCATTAAATCCCAAAAAGTCCAATTTTCGAATGCAAGAGGGAAAATTACTTGGACACACCATTTCAAAGGAAGGGATAAAGATAGACCCCAATAGAGTAGAAGCAATTCTGAAGATTGGCACACCCATGAACAAGAAGGAGGTACAATCTTTCCTAGGAATAGTAAATTTTTTGAGAAGATTTATCCCTAACTTGGCTGAAATCATAAAGTATATCAGTAACATGATCAGTAAAGGAAATGAGATAAAATGGACTTCTGAAGCTAGGAAATATTTTGAAGATATTAAAGTGGCATTGATCAAAGCTCTAGTGTTGGCCAGTCAAAATTTTACAAAGACTTTATCTTGTTTTCTTTTGCTTCAGAACACACCATTGTTGGTGTTTTGTTGCAAAAAGATGAATACAACTTTGAAAGGACCATAGCCTATTATAGTAGGACTCTGAGAGATTCTCCATTGAGGTATGACATCATGGAAAAGCAGGCATGTGCATTGGTGAAGGCACTCAAAGAATTCAAAATTTATATCTTGCATTCCCATATAATTGCTCATGTGCCTAGAAATTCTGTGAAAGACATTTTGACTCAGCTTGATCCTGAAGGAAGGAGGGGAAAATGAATCACTATCTTGTTGGAGTATGACCTCGAGATCAAACCTACAAAGTTGATTAAAGGCCAGGGACTTGCAAATATGATGACACAGTCCAATTGTGATGTATTGGGAATTAATTTCATTGCTGACTTATCAACAAATTCAGAAGAAGAAACAGTCCCAAAGGTATCTAAAAAATTCCTTGATTCTCCATGGTATGCTGATATTATTTATGTATTAAGAAATTTACAAGCTCCTCCTGAATTGAGAAAAACCAAAGCCAGATTTTGGAAGTTGAAAGAAACAAAGTTTTGCATTTGAGATCACTCTCTGTATTGGAAAGATCCAGGTGGGATCTGGTTAAATTGTTTGCTGAAGGAAGAAGTGAAAAAAACTATCAAATATTTTCACAAAGGTGACTGTGGAGGGCACCATTATTGGAAAACCACTCTGCGTAAAATACTAAGGGAAAGATTCTATTGGCCTAGTATTTTTTCTGATGTGTACAAGGAAGTTTCAAGCTATCATGAATGCCAATTTTTTGATGGAAAAAGAGAGTTGTAGCCCTTACCATTAAAACCTATCTGTTGAAGAACCATTTAGGCAATGGGGCCTTGATTTCATAGGAGAGATCCATACACCATCCTCAGCTCAACATAGGTGGATAATGACAACCGCAAAATACTTCACCTAATGGATCGAAGCAGTCCCCATAAGGAAATCTACTGATACTGTTACCATTCAATTTTTAGAAAGCAATATTTTATCTAGATTTGGTTGTCCAGTCAAGATCATTACTGATAATGCAACAACATTCAAGTCCAAAATAATGGATAAATTTTGTAGTGACTATAATATAACTCTTGGCCATTCCATAGCTTACTATCCCCAGGGTAATGGGTTGGCTGAGTCATCTAATAAAAGCTTGACCATAATTATTAAGAAGCTTTTGCAGGAAAACAAGAAAGCTTGGCACATGAAGCTTATCTATGCACTATGGGATGATAGGATCACCACCAAAAGATCGATTGCTACATCACCCTTTCATATTGTATATGGTACAGAGGTAGTTTTTCCTACTTCATTAGGACTGCTAGTGATGAAACTTCTGCAAGAACAAGAAGCTGAACCAAATGATGCCCAAAGGAGGATAAATCAACTAATCCATGTTCAACAAATGAGATAACAAGTCTTCAAAAACTCACAACTACATCAAGACAAAATGAAAAGAGCCTTTGATAGGTATACTAAGGAGGACGATTTGGTGCTGAAGTGGGATGCAAGGAATGAAGACACATGGAAGCATGGGAAGTTTGATCATCTCTAGCTGGGACCATTCATGATTGTTGCATACCATGGAAATAATGCTTATTTGGTGTAGGAGCTCAATGGAAATATCATTGGTGGAGGACCTGTGAATGGCAGGTTTCTCAAACACTATCTTGCTTAACAAAAATTCAGCCTTTCCATTTCATTGTAAATAGCCATTTTATTTTTTAGATGAAGCATTTGAAGTCAATAATCAATAGAAAATTGAAGCCCAAAGTGAAGGCCCTAAGTTAATGCTGAGTTTAGTCAAAATTGTGTCAAGAAAGTCTTGTCAATAAGTTTGTTTTTTAGTTAGATTTGTTGATTCAAATAAAGCCCAATGGTTAGGCACTTGGTATGTTGTTCTTTGCTACCTCACTGGGAGGATAACATCCCATTGGAGCTAGATGTTAACATCAATATTTTTAGGGTAAAGTTTAGAGTTTGTATAAGGTTTGAAAAGTCATGCCATGGTTTTGGGAAGACCAAGGCATTCCAAAGTTGAGTCAGTGGTTTGTATGGGTCATTAAATACTATCAAGGTGAAGAAGTCATTTAGAGGGTCCATGGGTGGTTTGTCATCATGAAATATTTTTGCAAGGGACTTGTCTTGAGTCTAAATCTTATCAAAGTCATAATTTTAAAAGGTAAAGTCTTGTCAAAGCATAATTTGTGGGCATAATCACATAAAATTTGTTAGTACAGATGTTCGATGGCTATTTGTGGCATATGTATCTCTATTTTCATCTCATTTTTTCTCTATTTGAATTGATTTTTAAGAGTTAGAATTCATCTAAAAGGTGCTCTAAACTCAAGGAATTCAAAATTTGTCCTTTTCTTCCTAACTAGGTTAGAATTCATCTATGTGGTGCTATGATGTTGTTATTTGTTGCTTTCTTCCTCTTTCACCCTCTATAACTAAATCCAAAAACTGAAGGTTTCTTCCACCAAATTTAGCCTCTGTTCCTCTGTGAGGTTATATTACCAAGACATTAGTTTCATTTTTTTTCAATATGTGACTCCATAGCCCAAAAAGCCTCCTTCTCCTCCTTGCCAACAACACTTTATCAAATCCACTCAAACCTTGAAACCCTAGCCATTTCCCTATAGAGAAAAACTGTCTATCAGAGATTAAGTGACAAGAGAGAGCCCCCTCTAGATTGGAAGGGCTAGCTTTGAGTCTTAAAGTTGGTTTGTAGGTTACCTTTGTAAGTTGTTTCCTCAGCCAAAAAAATTTACTCAGTGATAATAGGTTCCCAGTTTGATGAGCCAGAAAGCACAGAGAGATAGTGGAAATAGAAGCAAATATATCCAATCTCCAAAGATCCATTAACGATGGTGCTCTATGTGATTCGCTTACTGAAAACCTCAAAATCCCAAAGGAGAGAAAAGCTATATGGTTGAAGAACGAGGACATTGAATGGAGATAGAAAAGTCATGCCTTATGGCTCCAAGTTAGTGATTGCAATACAAAATTCTTCCATAACTTCGCCAATTTTAGAAGAAATTTAAATTCCATTTGGGAAATCAAGAATGGAGAGGGTGTGTGTGTAAATTCTTTTCATGAAAAGGTGAAAGCAAGTGCTAGCTATTTTGAAGATCTATTTAAGGCTCCGACGGGGTGTCCTATTTAGGAAACCTTGGAGGTAGTAACCAAGCTTCCCTCAATATTTATAGAGGAAGTGAACCAAGCTTTGAATGTTGAAGTTACGAAAGCTAAAGTGAGTGCTGCTCTTTCCTCGATGCAAAGCGGTAAGAGCCCTAGGCCAGACAGATTCACAGTGGAATTTTTAAAGCTTTCTATGAGATGCTGGAAGAAAATTTAGTGGAAGTATTAAAGGAGTCTCATAGGACGAGAAGAGTCCATAGAGCCTTAAATTTAACCTTTCTCTTCCTTATTCCTAAGAAGCAAGATGTTGTCTCATTTGACGAGTTTCGACTGATCTGTTGCTGCAATGTGGTATATAAATTGATTGCTAAGATTATTGCTAGAAGGCTTAGGCCTGTTTTGAATGAGGTTATTGCAGAAGAGAAGTTGGAATTTCTCCCCAATCGTCAGATCCACGATGCAGTGGCTATGGCCCATGAAGTTCTCCATTTTGTGAAAAAAAAAATCTTAAGGTAGCCATTCTTAAATTGGACATGTCAAAAAAATACGACATGGTTAGTTGGACATTCTTGAGATTGGCCCTTCTTCAGATAGGAATGTCAGTGGGAGTGGTAAATTAGATCATGGGATGTTTTCAAAGTGCTTCCTTTGCCATCCTCATTAATAGTTCTCCTTCACATTTCTTCAGAGCCTTTAGTGGGCTCCGTCAAGGTTGTCCTCTGTCTCCTTTCTTATTCCTTTTGATTTTCGAAGGTATGAGTAGAATTTTTAAGGATGCCTATAATTGTGACTCTTTGAGAGGGGTTAAAGTCTCAGAGTTAGAGATGATATCTCAACTCCTTTTCGTCGATGAAATTTTTTGTAGCGTCTTTGGTTCCTTGAGAGATGTATCGATTTTAAAAAGATTGTTGGACCTCTACTGTTGAGCTAGAGGCATGTCGATCAACCTAGTTAAATCATGTGTTATTCTCAGTAAGTGTTCTGAAATAGAGTCCAAGTCTCGCCTCACCTTATTCTCAGCTCAACGAAAGGATTTTGAAGATGGGTTTAAATACCTCGGTTTTCACCTTAAGCCAGATCATTATCGCAAAGAAGATTGGAGTTGGCTTATTAGAAAAGTGGAGGCTCAAGTCTCAATTTGGATGAAAATTTTGTTGTCAAGAGGAGGTAGGCTCGTTCTAATCAGATCGGTCTTGGAAGGTATTCATGTGTATTGGAATTCAATAGCAGCCATTCCTAAGGGAATATTGGACAAGATTCGTAGATTAAGTTTTAAATATCTATGGAATGGGAATAACCTTCTAGGAGGAGTTCATTTAGTTAGCTGGAAGACTATCACCTCCCTAAGGAATTTGGGGGGTGGGGTCTCAAGGACATTCAAATTTTTTCTCAAGCCCTGTTGGAAAAAATTTGTGGCACCTAACACAATCTAATTCACTTTGGGTTAGGGTTATGAGCTCGAAATACATGTCAAGTCTTATTATTGAAGATCGGTTGTACACCATTGTCAAATCGTCCAAAGGGTCTATTGTGTGTTAAGTGTAGGTAGAATCATTTCATTTGGTGGAACCTTCGACTTCTTGGAGAGTAGGAAATGGGAGGTACATCAGACTCAGTTTGGACCCCTGGTTGGGAACTGAAAATAGTTATAGATTATCGGTTCCCTTGTTGAATCATTTGCACGAAGCCAACATTTCTTTGTTGTCTAATGTCTGTGTGGGTGATCCTCAGCCAAGAGGCAGAGCCAGATCGTTGGACTCGATTGCATTGGGCCTCCCTGGAGAGTTGGTGGAAGAATGGGACTCTTATATTTCCTTACTTTGTGAAAATTCCATCATGATCGACATGGAAATTGAGGACTCTCTGTGCTAGACGATGAATCCTAAGGATGGATATTTCATTGCAAAACTCGGGTATAAATCCCCGTTCGGAGATAAACAAATGACACCTCTTGTTTGGTGGTGGAAATACAGGCGGAATGTTAAGGCCCCTTTACGTTGCAAGCTTACTTTATGGCTTGCCCTGAAAAATAAGCTCTTAACTTGGGACAATTGTATAAAGAGGGGGTGGATTGGCCCAAATTGTTGTGTTCTATGTAAGGTGGATGAAGAATTAATCACTCACTTATTTGTTTCTTGTCCTTACATAGACAAAGTTTGAGAAATCATTAAATAAAAGTTCGGGGCAGTCTCAGAGTGGAATAGGTGAAGCCTTGAAGATTGTACAAGAAGATGGCTTACAGATCGCTCTGTCTCCCTTTATGCTAGTCTTCCAAGCATGTTGGTTTCGAAATTATGGTGGGCACATAACTTGTCCATCTTTAAAGATACATCCATGCCTCCGGAAGTTACCGCTTCTATTACATTAAGCCAAGCTGCCGAGTTCAAAGAGGATCCCAAAGATCCTAAACAGAGGTGCCAGTTTATGCTTGCATTGGAATTCAGTATCCCGTGGGGTTATTTAGATGGAGTGTCTCAAGGAAATCCTTTGAAAAGTGGGGTTGGTGTGGTTCTGTTTATTGACCAGTATCATTATATTCACATCAAAAATTCCCCCGGGGGGGGGGGGTGCACCATGGTGCAAAGTTTACTGCTTTATGGACCCTTTTGAATATAGCCAAAGAGAAGGTCATCAACAAGTTATAGATCTTAGGGGACTCAAAGTTGGTAATAGACTGGGTTCAAGGGAAAATAAACATCCAAAACATCAGATTGGCCCTAATTATGAGAGGCATCAATCTCAACTACCGAGATTTTGAGTGGCTCTTGATCCAAGGAGGCTCTTGATCTTCACAGTGACAATTTCATTTACTACAAATACTTTAATGGTGTAGAAACATAAGCGACATAAATTAGATTCTAGGTCCTTTATTTTTGGTCGGTTAAGCATGAGTTATGTTTATGTTCAAAAAGTAAATCTTGGTTTAGTTTTATGTTTAAGTGATATGTATAGAAGCATACATTATAGTTTTGGTACTAAACCAGAGCTGTTTTTTTAAAGGTACCTAGAAAGGCCTCATGAAAGACTATAATTATATCCTTTTTTGAATATAAAGGCTTTTTTCCCTGAGGAAAAAATCTTTTATGGAAGTCCAACTAGCATGGAACATCCAACAAAACACATCATAGGTTGTATTTAGACTCATCAAGATCAATTCTTTGAGCTGACTATATTTCTCTGGAAAAAAAAATCCACATTCACCTAATTTCAACTCAAGTTCCTTCACACGAGCCAAATAATCTCCAATTCTTTTAAAAGAGAGAGGATCCAGAGAGATCGAATCTTTCTCAAGTTGCTTAACCTAACTGTCATTGGGTTTTACCAAATAAACTCTTCAAATTTTTCCAAACAACAGTTGGTCAGTGAATCTCGCTTGTAGGAAAGAAAATATCCCTAGAAATGTAGGTCACTATGACTCCTACAACCTTATCCTTCTTCCCATTGATGACAATTTTCTATTAGTCATCCTTCGAAGTTGGAACCACAGCTTTTGTAAATTTCCAAAGTGCTTTACTCTTCAAAAATGTTTCCATATCTTGTGCCCATATCCCATAATTATGGTTGTTCAAGACTATGGGCTCTTGCTTGGAACACACAACGTCGATCTACTAATCTACTCCCATATTCAGTTTGCAAGTTAAAACCCTAAGTAAGTTTAACAGATAAATCTAACTCGTTGGGAATGCGTACAATCAACAACCTTGAAATGACTTGTGGACAACAAGCTAGATCTCAAATCACTAGATTTGATACCATGTTGGAGAACCAAGGGATTAGGTATATGAGAGAGCTAGTTATTCCAAAAGAAACTGGTCTCTAAAGATACCATTACAACACTTAAGCACAATCGATCATAGCTCAACATACATAGAAGTGTAAGAAAAAAATAAATCTCCATACACAACACATATCACATTCACGTTGTTTATACCAAACCCATTAGGCCATCTTATATAGCACCAAGATGCAACCAACTCCCTTTAAGTGAGGAAGATGAGGTCCACATAGATTGGTGAGGGCACATAACAAACTCCTTGAATTTTATTTTGTTTTGCACACTAGTCCATTGCTTTGGTCTAACAACCCAACTAGTTAGATTCCCAATCAACCACTTAATTGACCCTTAGTCGACTATATGCTTTAATTGTGGAAATATTGGAAATTTTGCCTCCAAATGTCCCTATACAAAACATGAAGAAAGTGATGATGAAAGAACTTTCAAAGAACAAAAGAAGAGAAAAACCAAAGACAAAAGGAAGTTCTACAAAAAGAAGAAGACCTTTTAGATTAAAGAGGACAACAACTCATCAGAAGAAAGTGAAGAGGAAGAGGAATCTGAGCTTCTATTTATGGGAATGAAAAATGATGATGTTGATAATAATGAAGCAAATTTTGAAAATGAAGGAGAAGTAAACCTTGAAGAAAAAATTATTAGTGCACTTGAATAACTAAGGAAGTATTAAAAGAAGAATAAATCATTAAGAGAAAAACTATCAGAACATGAAGAAGCACAAAAGTCAAGAGAAGGAGAAGTGTCAAAGATCATCAAAGAAACATAGCAAGTCATCAATGATTTGAAGACTCATTTTCAAGAAGCCAAAAGAATTGAAGAAGTTATTTTAAAACAACTCAATGATAGGGAACAAGACTATGAAAAGTTAGTGGCTGAAATTGTACTACTAAAAGGAGAAATTGAAAAAGGAAAGAATCAATCAAGATTTGAAAATAGTTCAAAAATCTTGAATGATATTCTTAACAGTCAAAGATCACCAAGCAATAAAGAAGAACTAGGATATGATCAACGTTCAACCTCTACTGCACAGAAAACTAATAAAAGGTTAATCAGCTATGTAAATGCTCTTAAATGTCCCTTAAAAAGAGAAGATAACAAGATGGAAATGGCACCATTAAAGACTGCTTTTAAGCATAAATCAACACCTTCTCCAAAAGGAAGAATCACAGTGATCAGAAGGACTCCCCCCTAATAGGTATCATCATATATTTCTTGGATATTTCTATTCATGCAACATCTTTGGACACAAAGTAGTACATTGTAAAGCCCATAAAATTACAAACCAAACAATGTCCAAAGATATAGGAACAACAAGAATGATGTAAAGAAAATAATTTCTCTCCTTTACAAGAGTACAATGTTGAATGTCACAAGTGCAACAACTATGGCCATAAAGCCAATGAATGTAGATTACCAATGCAATCCTTGAAAACAAGCAACCCTAACAATCACGATAAGAAAGTATGAAAAGAAAAGCATATAGAATAAAAATGAACATAATGTGAAGTGGACCTGTATGCAAAGAAGAAAAACCGCCAATGGTATATTGATAGTGGGTGCTCAAAACATATGACATGAGATAAAGGAAAATTTCTCACTCTGACAAAGAAGAATAAAAGTAAAGTTACTTTTGGAGATAATGTATCTGCCAAAATACTAGGGAAAGACACAGTTTCTTTGGGAAACAACGAAAATAAAGCAAAAAACATGTTGCTAGTAGAAAATTTAAAACCTAATCTACTCAGTGTAAGCCAAACTTGTGATCAGGGACATATACTCGTTTTTGACTTACAAAAATGTGAAATAAGAAAAGAAGGATCAGGAAAATTAGTTGCTATTGCACCAAGAACCTCAAGCAATGTGTATATCTTAGATATTGAGGAAGAAGAAGAATGCCATATGAGTCAAATAGATGAAAGTTGGATATGGCATAGGAAAATGGGACACTTGAGTTTTGATAACATGATCAAAGCTAGTAAAAAGGGAGCTATAAAATACATGCCACAAGTCATCAAGCCCTTAGATCCTATTTGCAAACACTGTCAATTAGGGAAGCAGACGAGAGTCAGATTCAAGACAAAAGAGATTTTTACATCAAAACCCTTGGAGATTGTTCAGATTTTTACATCAAAACCCATTAGGACTAAAAACATACAAGGGGAATACTACTTCATGTTGATAATTGATGACTACACATAGATGACCTGGGCATATTTTCTCAAAGAAAAATCTGAGGCATTTGAAAAGTTTAAAGCATTCAAGACTTATGTAGAGAATGAAAAATATCTCAAAATCAAATTTTTAAGATCAAATAATGGAGGGGAATTTACCTCTAAAGAATTCAACAAGTTTTGTGAAGATCATGGAATCAAGAGACAATTCTTAGCTCCAAGAACTCCTCAACATAATGGAGTTGTTGAGAGGAAAAATAGAACTGTTGAAGAGGTTGCAAGAACTATGTTGAATGTGTTATCACACCAACTTGTTAGAGTCCTGTGGGTTTGTGGTTTCTACCTAAGTCTGTGTTTTGCCCTGTATCTCTCTTTTCGCAGACCAATTCTTAAGTTTTTTCCCCTTCAGCTTGTAAAATTGTTTTCGTTTTCCCCCCTCTATGTTTAAAGTGCCTCGATCTCTCTGTTTTCTCAGCCCCTATCCAGTCGTCCAAGTCTTTGTTTACACAGGCTGCAGCCACGGGCTCAAAACGCGACACTTAGAGTGGTATGTTCTGGACTCAAATCAAGCAAAAAGGCAGGTTCAACTTTCAACGACGGGAATTCCATGTGGAGTTCAGATTAGCGGCTTGCAGGCGTTCGAAATCTTAAAAGTTGCGCAAAGTATAGCACCAGAGCAAAAGGCCCAAAGAGTGCATGAGTCATTGATATTTAAAGGGAAAGGTGGTAGTTGATCCAAGTGTTTGGGGAAATAATCTTCGAGATTTTTGAACTAAGAAGTGTGTGGAATTGCCGAAGTGTTTCTCAGTCATCCAATCCAGGAGGACACACGTCAATTTATCGCCAGCTCCAGGTGAAAAGCAGTTGAAAGAAGAAGTTTGAGGTTTGAATTTCCTAGAGTCTGGAGGTCTGAAGTAATTCTCGACCATTCGATTCAAGAGCACGCGTCATCAGATCCATAGCTTTGGGTAAAAGTAGCTGAAGGCAAAGGTTTGAGTTTTGATTTTCTCGAAGTTTGAAGCCCAAATCGTGAAGTAGATCTCGACCGTTGATTTGAAAAGAGAAAATCCGATCCATCAATCTAAAAGGTGCCAAAGCTGGGTCGTTGATCGGAAAGCCTTATCTTAGATCACAAGATCAATGGTCGTGCTCCATTGTGGGGTCGGAAGGTGCGCACATTTTTAAATTTTCAAGGGCGGGCCGCAATCAGAACCGTGGTTTTTAGAAAGGGATGCGTGGCAGTTCATGGTGAATTGTGGGGACAAAAGCGATTTGATTTCAAATTACCCTTGGTCACGCCCGAAATCGTGCAATTGTGTAGGGTCATGGCCCTAGGTCACATTGAAGAAGGAACGATCGAGAGGAGCTGCGCCAAAGGCCAAAAGCGCCTGTATTGGTCACAAAATAAGGTCTGCATGGCCTCGAGGCGCTGGGATTGACTCGAAGAAGTCGTGGGAACCGCCTGGAACATTCATGGATGTCATGCCTCGTCCCGATCCCGATGAAGGTAGTTAATGGAAATGGGGTCGGCAGTTGAGACCTTGTCTAACCCCATAAATGGAAAGCATACTGAGAGTTGCCGTGGGGGGAGATTGTCAATCGAAGTTTCCCAAGGGACGAATTTTCCTCCAAATCACATAACTAAGTTGGGCTCGCGTCTCACATAAGAAGGCTTGCACAGGATGACAGAGTTGGCATCGACTAGAAACTTTGAATGCGGGGGTCTGATCACATTCCTGGTGATTGCAACATTTCTAGTATATATAGGCATTTTTTATCTTTTGCTAGGGTCAAATGGTTGAGCTAGGCTCCCTGCTATTGTAATTCTTTTTTATGAAGAACATTGGTTCTCTGGTTATGTATTTGTTTTTGAGACATCTTGGTTAATCTAAGTCAGCTTTCTTGCTCCATCTTATTTTCCTCTGATACTGAGAGAGTTGATGATTGACTAATTCACATGGATTGTTATGACTGTATTATGATGAATGTTGTATTATAGTGCTGTTATAATTTTTTTCAGTTTCTTTGAGATTTGAATTCAAGAGGATCTCGCGTTTAAGTTTTTCCTCCTTAGGCTACTGGAAGACCTGATGTCCACAACAGACCTCTACACTCTCCTCACCAAAGTCTTCCCTCTATTCACCCTTACTCCAACTTACTGACTGAAGTTGATTCCAGACCTCAATTGCTTATGCATGCTAGTCCAAATTTATGAGTTAGAACGTTATTATCATTGAGTCCTTTCCATTTGATCACCTAAAACTCATTTACATTTACTATATAAATTGATGGGTGCTGGGCTTACCTTCTATGCAATCCGAGGGTGACTTCTAGTGCTATCATTTCTGGCGCCATTGCCGGGGAACGAATTGAACACTTTTCCCTGGGATAGAACGACAAAGAAGCTCTGATTCTAAAGGTGCATCATATATTAGTACCATTGAAGATTGCAGATTGCACCTGGTGACTCCACTGTTTCAGTTGTGGCTTTGAAAGGCAGACATGCAAGGTCTACTCCATAGCTGCCTCTAGCCACACTTGAAGTTGACCCAAAGAAAATTATCAGAAAAGGAAAAACCACTCAGGAAGGTACTTCAACTGCTATACCAGGTGATCCCGGTAATCTTCTTAATCCCTCTTTACAAACTCCAATAGATACTTCTTATTCTCCTATTATACCATTTGCTGGAGTTTCAAGAAATTTGAATTTTGGGAGTTTTTTTATTGATTTCTCCCCTCCTATTCTTGGTTTGGAAGGAGAGAGTTTTGACACCCCTATCTCCCCTGAAGTTGTGAAGTGGTTCAGACCTAGGACCTTAGAAGGATTTCCCACTCCAGGTTTTACCACTCCTCCCCCTATTAGAGTTGCTGCATTTATATAAGGGGGAACCTTTCTTCCCTCTAGCCCCTCATATTTATCTCCTATTTCTTAGCCTTTTCCTTTTTCTCCCAGAAGCACAATGCCAGTCTCACCTGTCCAAACTCCATATCCTCCTAGTTCTCCTCTAGTTCACGTCCAAATGGCAGGTGCTAATCCTCCTAGGAATAGGATGGATGGGATATTGGATGCTAGATACGCCCCTCTAGTTTTACCTCAGCCTATGAATGCTCTCCCAGCCACAGACTACCTTAAGTACATGCCCTAGTTCACAGGTGAGGGAGACCTGACTGAAGAAGAGCACCTTGCATCCTTTTATAGATTTGCAGAGATTCAGGTCATCGAAAATGAAGATGTGTGGATGAGAGTTTTTGTATAGAGCCTTGATGGTGATGCCAAGGATTGGTTTAAGGACTTGCCTCCTAGATCTATTGATGAGATTTCTGCTCTAGATGATTCATTCTTAAGATACCGGGGGAGTAAAAAAGATCTCCTTTATTATATTACAGAATTCGGGGAACTTAAGAGAGAAGAAGGGGAATTTGTTTTAGACTTCTTGAAAAGATTTAATATGATGTATAAAAATATTCCCTTTGAAATCAAACCTATAGAAACCTCCACCAAGATGACTTATGCTAGTGCTTTTGACCCTAATTTTTGCCTCCTGTTGAGAGAAAGAAGAGCTACCTCCTTGGCTCATATGCAAGATGCAACCCTTGAAGTAGAATCCAATATATTGGCAGCTGACAAGCTTAGGAGTAAGGCTTATAGAGACAAAAGAAAGGGTAGGCCTGAAACTTCGACTTCTAGTTCCTCTACTTCCCCCCCTCAAACGAATGAAGTGACCAAGCTACTAAAATCACTTTCTACTAAAGTGGAAAGGTTGGAATTGGAAGGAAAGTAGAGCTATAGGAATCCCCCAAATGCTGATAATAGGGGTAGTTTCAAAAGACCAACTAATGCCCCTCAGACCATCCAAAGAGATCAGAGAAACAGGGATAGAGATGATCAGAAAATCCAAACTGCTCTCCAAAATAACCTGGTTATTGATGAAGATGAAGAGGAAGAAGATATTGATCCTAAGATCCATTGCCTTGGAGATACCTTTTCTTCCCCTCATTTAACTTAGTTTGCATATGAAGAGGCCCTCATGAGTAATCAACTGAATGAGCTGTGTAAAGGAGAAAAGACCAACAACGATCCGAATAGATATGACCTCAGATCCAAGAAGAAAGAAGGAAATCTTGACATTCCCGAGTAGCCTGCTAGAGCTGAGAAACCTGCTAAAGATATAGCAGACAACAACAAATAAAGAAAGGCACAAAGCCCCCCACCAATGGTCAAAAGTCCTATCCTAGAGGTGAAGGAGATTTTGAAGACTCCCTCCCCTTATAGCTTTGAGCATGAGATTCAAAATATTAGAATCCCTGTACCTCTCTCAGAGTTAGTCAAGCATGAGGATTTCAAAAGGTGCCTATATAAAAATTTTCAACCTGAACTTGCATCTCACTCCACAGACTCAGTTAACCTCCAAGATGAAAGGCCAACTATCATATTAGGGCCTTTGGTAGAGGATATAGACGACTCCTCCCCTCCCTTATACACTTCATTGAGCATCCATGATAAGGTGCTGCATAAATACTTGATGGATTCAAGGGCATCTCACAATCTTATGCCTAATATTGTCATGGAAGAGCTCGGGTTGGAGGTTACAAAAGCCTACCATGACCTGTATTATTTCAACTCCAGGAAGGTGAAGTGCCTTGGGGTTATCAAAGACCTGGCCATTTCTCTTTTCCAACTGCCAATGAAGAGCATGGTCATGGATATCGTAGTGGGTGATGTTCCCCCTAAGTTCGGGATGCTCATGTCTAGATCTTGGATAAAGAGACTGGGGGGAACCTTGCAGATGGAACTTTCATATGCCACCATTTCTGTATTCAGGGGTGAACAAAGGAGACTTTACAGGGAAGAACAACTTGTGTACATCATCAGTGATGAAGCAAGCCCCACCAACCATCCTATTTTTTATTTTGACACTGATTTGGGATCCAACATATTGCAGCTCATTGATGCTCCTAAAACTCCTCTTGAAATCAGAAAGCAACCCATTACTTTTTGTGAAATCCCTCCTCCAACTACCTTTGTTTG
>JASDQU010738538.1:38732-51229 GCA_032191745.1 Picea mariana | reverse complement strand
ACCGTGAGGAACCACATGGCATGCCACCTAACATTGGAAACAACATGATGAGGACTATCCATCTATGAGGGTTTTGCATGTATTTGCAATGTCCTTAATACTCTTTTTCCTCAAACACCTTTTGGATTCATGACCACACCTTTGGGGATTCTTGTAGACTTCTTCAAAGCATCTTCCCATGAGGGCCATGCTTAAAGTTAAGCCATAAGGGGACTACTTTGGAGAATTCTTCAAATGCACCCATCTATTTCAGGGGCTTCTAAACTTATTCTATATTTTACATCAATGACAACCAATTTTACAACAATCTCCCCCTTTGGCATTGACGACAACACTCATACTTTTCCTGTGAACATTTCTCCCCCTGTCATCATGCTCCTGATTTTTCTCTCCCCCTTTTAAATCAATGGCAAAGGGTAACTCTTCTCTTTGGGTCTGCTCTCCTTGAACTCATGGTGCTCAATTGTACTTCTCCTTCCTTTTTTGTCTTCTTATCCTTTCCTTCCTTGGAGCTCTTTTGTGTGACTTCAATTTTCTTCCTTTCCTCTTTGTCTAAGATGCATATGTTATTTGGTATTATTGTTGCTATTGCAACCGATCTACTTGATTATTATTCTCTAATTTCACATCTTCGGGAGTCAAACTTAAGGTTGTATCCTTGATCATATATTTTACTAACACTAAGGAGATTGTGCTTCAATTCTTAAACTAGTAAGACATTTTCTACTTTTACATTTTCACTTCCAAGAGTCACTACACATTTCCCAAGTATTTTGATAGAGGAGTCATTTCCAAATGCCACTTTGCCACTTTTTCCTTTCCTTAGGCTAATGAATTTGTTTTGGTTCCCAATCATGTGTGTTGAGCATCCACTGTCTATGTACCCTTCATCTTCTTTATCTTCAAAAATCAGTGCTAATCGACAATTTTCCTTGTTTTGGATTCTCTTTCCTTTTCCATACTGTGGTTGGCATAGGAGCATCTTCTTTCATGTCTCTGCAATCTCATGCTTTGCGACCAAGAATATTGCATTTGTAGAATACAATATTTTGATCCATTAGTGGATCAAATGGATTATAATTTATGTTGATATATCCATAATCATTTTCAGATCTATTGTTTACATGATTGTCCCTTGGATATCCATAATCATTTATGTTTCTCATATAGTTGTTTCTTGCATTGATTTTACAGTGAATTTCTTTGTGTCCAAATTTTTCGCAAGTATAACAATGACCAAGAAAAATGTTCTCATACCTGGTAGGAAAGGACCTTCTTGGTCTCACCCCTTCTAAATTCTGATCTTTTGTTCCAACTGGAGGTGTTATATTCTTGTTGTTCTTCAACTCTCTTTTGATTTTTGATTCCACTTCTTAAGGTATTTGCATAGTTTCTAGAATTTCCTTCATCTTTCTTGTCCTTTTTATATGTGTCTGATGTATTCAAACTGTTATTGTATCCAAGTCCTGTCTTATCGGTAGGTGATCTCTGATTGCTAAGAATTTCATCTAACTTTTCAATACTTTCAAATTTATCCAATTTTCCATTGTCAATGTTAGCTCATTTCTTGTGTGATCCAATTCTGCTTTTAATTTCTCATAATCTCCAGTCTTCTTATCTAACTGATCCTTCAAGTTGTTAATTGTCTTTTCAAGCTCATGACTCTCTTCTTTGCAACTTCTCAATTCTTTTTTTAATTCTCTATTTTTTTTTCTGAGTTTGCTATTTTCTTTTTCACCATGCTTCAATTTTTCTAGATTCTCATGATCATCTTCCTGTTCACTTTCTGTGAAGTCTTTGTCTCCCTAGAAAGACTCTATGTTTGTTTCTTCGGTCTCTTCTCCATAATTGATTTCATCTATTTCAGAATTTTTGTGGTCATCATTATGAGTTTCTTGAGTTATGAAGAGAACTTCCCTTACATCCCTTTCTTCTGCATTGCTTTCATCTGAAGAACTACTGTCCTCCTTGGAGTAAAGGCTCTTTTTCTCGTGGAATCTTTTCTTTTCTTCAAAATTAAATTTCTTAGAATAATTTTCTATTCTACCACAATTGAAGCATCTAAAAGGTAACTTACCTTTGTATTTGTTGGCTCCCCTCTTGAGCTTCCTTACAAAATGTGCTTCTTCTTCACCTGATTCATCCTCTGGCTTTTCTTCTACCTTATGCTCTTTGTTCCTTGTTTTCTTTGTGGCTTTAAAAATTGCTTCTCTATTTGGTTGTCCATTTTCTGTATATGTTCTCATTTAATATGTTGTGAGAATCCCATATAGCTCATCCATTGTCATTTTATTCAAATGCCTAGTTTCTTCAATGGCCGAGACATCAACATCATATCTCAAAGGAAGTGATCTCAACACTTTCTATACAACTAGGGATTCTTCGAATTCTTCTCCTAATCCTCTAATGACATTGGCAACTTCATATAACCTGAGTAAATAGGTTGCAATATCTTCTTTTCATCCATTTTCATATTTTCAAATTGTGCTATGTGTCGTTGGAGCTTGACCTGCTTGACTTTCAAATCGCCTTCATAAATGTTTTTAAGTTTGTCCCAAACCTCTTTAGCTGTGTTGCAACCCATCACCTTGATAGAAACAATTGGTGTCAATCCAATCATGATAACATGCCTAGCCTTTGAATTACAACTCATTAATTTCTTCTCATCCGGATTGGTTGGAGTGTTTTTTCAGAACTTTATAGCCATTGAAAACTGAGAGGAATATATCTACTCCTAAAGCTGTCAAGTAAGTTTCCATTATGTTGCTCTAGTATGCATAATTATTTCCATCAAATGGTGGAATCCCATTTGGAATGTGGCCTTCCATTTTTTCTCACGATCTTCCTTCCAATGATTAGAATGTTATGAAGGTAACCTACTCTGATACCAATTGTTGATACTGAGAGGGGGCAAGAATTAGTATCAAGTACAATTTAGCACTTTTTACAACTTTAATTTTCAACCAAATAATGTATCCAATATACAATAGGAGAAGAAGAAGAAATACACAGTGCACAATAGATTTACATGGAAATCCACATAATGTTTTTCTTATATAATACAAATATTACATTCAAAGGAAGCTACAACTTCCAAGATTTTCCAACACCAATTGGAAAGAGTCACCAACCCCCTAGTTTACAGGTTCCAACCTGAAGGAATCTACAACTCCCTAGATTCTCTAGCTCCAACTGGAAGGAGGCTCCAACCCCCTTTCCTTGCCCCTTACTTCCACCCTTAAATATCTATATAAAAGAATCAACCTGTCATAGCGAAGTTCCAAGACTCTCCTGGTCTACTGTAGATTCACCTAAATAGTTTGCTAATGTCACTTGTCAACTTGTACCTGCCCAAAACACATATTCACACTTTTCTCTACTATCAACCCATGGACATCCGTGTTTTTCTCCACTATGACCCATGGATATCTGTGTCTTGCTCCACTGCGACCCACAGATGACCTCATAAAGCTGGTATAATCACCTCTGTACACCTCGCTAGAAAAATCTGGGCAACTAGCAATGACTTGCTTGACAAGTGCTGTGAAACCTGCAGGGGCCTCGATGGACACCTTATATCTGACCCGCGAGGGCTTGTTCAATTAGGGTTTTCATATAACCCTTCTCCCATTTGTGGCTTTGAGACTTTTCTCCTTCGCACTCCTTCACTTCCTTAGATTTGCTACCTCAGACTCACTAAGAGATCACATACTTACTTGTTTTCTTGGACATAAGGAGAGGTTGTTTGATGTGTATTTATACTTTTCCAAGTGCCTCCTTTATTTGAATTTAGAGTCGACCTATAACTTCTTGTTGCAACAAATTTTCTTCTTTAATTAATTTTGGGGCCGACTTGTAACTTCTCATCCTTAGATCGAGGGCTTCTTGACCATACTTCAGGGCTTCATCTTTAAGAGGGAATAGTTTCTCAACCTTGAGGAACCACATGACGTGCCACCTATCCTTGGAAATGACATGATGAGGACTATCCATCTATGAGGGTTTTGCATGTATTTGCAATGTCCTTCATCCTCTTTTTCCTCAAACACCTTCAAGATTCATGACCACACCTTTGGGGCTTCTTGTAGACTTATTCAAAGCATCTTTTGTGAGGGCCATGCTTAAAGATACGCCATAAGGGAACCAAATTGGAGAATTCTTCAAATACATCCATCACTTCTAGGTGCTTTTAAAATTCTTCTAGAGTTGACATCAATGACAACCAATTTTCCAACAAAAACCATTGGACGAAACATGTAAAACATGCCAAAAATATACCAAAAATAACCCATTTGTTTTGGGTGCTCCGACCCCCTTGGGAACCCCCCTTGATGCACCCAACACATACTAACAATGCATGCATATAAGCATGCAAAGAATATAACACATTCCCAACAACTATCCCAAACTCATTAAAAGGAAAAAATGGAAAATTGGTTGGCTAATATTTAGAAGTTTTACCTAGAAATGACAATGGGTAAGACTGTTCATGGTAGATATTTAGCTCTCTTAATCACTGAAAACTCTCATGAGGAATACCCAAATGGACGAGAAGATGAGGATTCCTTGATTTCTATCTTTGAGCATGATTGTTTTCATATTGACTAGGATGTAATTGTTGATCTATGGTTTTAATACATTCTTTTTTGTTTGCAAAATAGCAATGCCCTCGTCATTTATAAGCTAATGAGAAGAGTAAGTTAAGGCTAGAGGTTAAAATTTTTGTCCTACTAAAAAACTTCTTTTTTCATAGGCATTCTGATGGTATGCTTCTTCATTGTGTGGGAAATTCACAAGCCAAAACAATTTTAGAGCAGTTTCATTATGGTGCTCGCTTGTTATTTCACATCGATGGGCATTTTTTTGCTAAAACCAATACTTATAAAATTTTGCAATGTGTTTTTTACTGACCTACCTTGTTTCATGGTTCATTCATGTTTGTGAGGTCTTGTGATTGTTTCTAGCAAGCAACAAGGAAGCAAAATATTTCTACCATGCCTTTAATCATGTAGTTATTTTCTTTCCTTTTACCAAGTAGGGTCTTGACTTCATAGGTCCAATCACTCCACCCTCTTTAGCCGATCATATTTTTATTCTCACATCTACTGAGTATTTCACTAGATGGGTTGAAGTTGTTCCATTAAATAATGGTAAGGCATAACAAGTTATTTTCTTTCCATAGGAGCACATATTTTCTCACTTTAGTTTGCCTCTTGAAATTGTTAGTGATAATGGTGGTGCCTTTATTTTGACAGAGGTCTTGAGGTTGTGTCAACAATACAATGTGATTTGTTCAACCTCATCACCTTATTACCCATAAGGTAATGGGTTGTTTGAGTCTACCAATAAAAAATGATTAAAATAATTAAGTGTATTATTAAGGACAATCGTCGTGAATGATATTTGTAGCTAACCCATGCTTTGTGGGAATATTGAACAATGAAAAGAATAGTATATGTGAGATGCCTTTCAGGTTGGTTTTTGGGCAAGAAGCTATCATGCATGTTGAGTTGGAAATTGCTACTTACCGCTTATCTTTGCAAACTAAGGAATCATAGACTAGTCTAATAACTTATAGATTTAACGCATTGTTGGCTCTATAAGATCAAGGAAGTTGTGCAACTCAAAATTTGAAGAAGAGGCAATGTATTGTCAAGAAATATCATGATCATAAAGAAGAGGTCAAATATTTTAAAGCCATCCAATGAGTCCTTCTATGAGATTAAGCTCATGAGGAAAAATACAAGCATACAAAGTTTCAAAAGTTATGGTTGGGCCCTTTTAGCATTGCTCATAATTTGGGAAATAAAGCATTTAGGCTAAAGGATGGCCATGAGAGACTATTTTTGTGTATGTTGAATGGGTCATCCTTGAAGCCTTGCTACTTCAATGAATAATGTAATTAGGAAACTAACAAATATAAATAAAAACAAAAAAAGTTATAAAACACAAAACTCCCAATTTTTAATTTTTTTTTTTCTTACACAGGTCTGTAGTTTCAATTTTTTCATTTCTTTATTTATCTTCCTTATGGTTTCAAGATTAACTTTCAATTTTTTTTACTACATATTGTATGCCAATTTTTTATGCTTTGCTTTCGTTTATTTAGTTAATTTTGGTTGCATTGCATACTCTCATTTATGTTCATTTTTTCACTTTGTTGGATTGCCCAAACTTTTGCTGTTACTTGCACAACCAAACCGAGTCCCAAGCAAAAATTGTCTTCTCAACCACACCCACACAAGTATGAATGGTTTATCACTGGCATGAATGTGTTTATTTGAATGTCATGGTAGGACTGTACCATGAAACAAATAGTAATTTGCTAAGAGGTTCCTAATGTTTCACCTAGGTAAGTTGGAATGTGTAGTGGTGTTGTTATGGTTTCCCAACTCTTCTTCATTTTCACTTTGCTTCACATGTTGCAGAACATTGGCCTTGACTTGTTTATTTCTACCCTTTTAAGAAATGAATATGAATTTTAGTATTTTCTTGCACTGTCATTGTTCCAAACGCTCAATTTTCCCATAGCCAACCCAATTTTTATTATGAAAAACTAGAGATCCTAGCATTCAAAAGTTGTTGGAAACAACTTACTAAGCGGAGTTGCCAAATGTTGACCTAAATTCTCATCAACATGGAGCTGTTACGAAGTGTTTCAACGAAACCTATGCTTATATGCAATTTTTCTCATGCTAATCACTCTAATAATGGACATGCTTTACCTTTACCTAAAACTCTTAATAGGCAACTATAGGCTTAGCTTGGTTATTGTAGACAACATGTGCTTTCATAAACATCCTGTTTATAGGGAACCAAATCAGTTGCTTGTGCCCTTTTGTTTATTTGGATATAAAAGGAACCTATTGATACTCAAATCCTTTTAGGCATACCTAAAATGTTGTACATATGCATAGTGAGCTAATATGTTTAGATATTTTATGTTGTTATAGGTTTGTTTTATTGTTATTTTTGTTTCATATTTTAATATATTTAAGTACTAT
Source organism: Picea mariana (assembly GCA_032191745.1). Lineage (NCBI taxonomy): Eukaryota > Viridiplantae > Streptophyta > Pinopsida > Pinales > Pinaceae > Picea > Picea mariana. The sequence goes on along the minus strand of JASDQU010738538.1, from coordinate 44,225 downwards.
AATGAGCTATTCTAATTCATTTCATTCACACTAATTAAACACCTTAAGTAGAATTAGTCACTAACATAAGGCACATTAAAAAATTAATTTACACACAAATAAGAAGGTCTAGTACCATCAAGGATAAAGTCTCCATTAACTTCATAAACAAATCAACACTTTGGCAAGTAGTTGCTTTAGGGCTCTGTTGGCAGCCAAATTTTCGCGTTGTTTCATCAATATTTAAAACACAGTTTTTGACGAAAAATAATTTTTGATAGTTGCCTTTTTGTGTCTGAGAAGACTTCAATTATGATTTTTGTTTGAAGAGTCACTTGATTGGTTGTTGTGTGTTTTTTGAGTTTAATTTTAAAAATAAATTTTTCGTTTACTCTTTTTCAATTTCATGACTGTTAAAGCATGGAATTGAAACAAGCTTGGCATAAACACATCATACAAACTCTAAAATTTCTCCTTGTGAAATTAGATGAGCCTTTAAAATGCCTAAAGATCTTAAAAGCCTTCAAGGGTATTGAGAACATCGTTTGTGAAATGTTTCTTTACCATTAGGATATGAGCTGATCATGTTTTGGTTATGCCTTGATCATTTTTTTTAGAGTTTTGATTCTCACTTTACACTTTCACGATAACGTTTGGTTTCAAAAACTTTGATATCAAACTATAATGTGAATGCTACCCTCTACCGTCATATTGCAGTCTAATCACTGTTTTACATGACTGTTAGCCATGCTCTGAAACAATTACACCCTTGTCCTGCTTGTTTGAGCTCGCATTGATTGCATTGATGGTGGCGCTTCATTTTTGGGGTTAGGTTCTTAATAGAGGAGGTGGTTTTCGATTGCATTTTCCCTCTGGTTCAGGGTTCAATCAACAACCAAAGTGGTAGTCATGGTGGTCTTCTCCCTAATTCGTAGTTATCGGGCCATCATCGACAATGCAAAACTTATCGTTTGTATCGGGTGGTTACAAACACGAGATCCTCTTTTCTACACCTGCTGGTATATCGTGACCAAGTCCATGGCCCCTGTGGTAAGGATAGAGCCAAATGGTTCACAAGCCTTGCTCTCACATGATGATGATGTGGATGATCTCACATTCTTTGGATGGGTTAAGTTTATACAGTAGTTCGAGGGATTTAACCTTGAAATCGCCCAAGCTTTCGCTAAGACCTTCGACAATAATAGGGCCAAAATAGGTGACTTACAGTTGCAAGTCAGTGAGGAATCTATTGTAGAAGCCCTAGGCCTGTCACGAGAAGGAGATTGTTGGTTCAAGAATTGAAAAATTGAAGGTATTCCTTGGCACCTGTTACTGATTTCTAGGAAGTCATGTTACGACGTCAAAGGTACACCCATAAACCTGTTCAATCCTCGATGGCATGTTTTTTTTATTAATTATCAAGAAATTCGTTACTTGTGAGGGACGATGTGGATTGGTATTTCTGTTTCATATACACTTGTTAATGGTTTTCTTATGGTTTAGGCTAAACATGCCTTTTTACATGCTCAAAAGCCTTCAAAAGATGGCTAGATTTTATCAGAGGCAAAACCCTAATTCATAGTCTAGTCTCTTTCATCATGGCTTGATTCGAGTCTTAGTCATTTCCCATTTGTCAAAGGCAGGGGATAACTGGAAAAATTTCTTGGTTAGGAATGATTTTGTCCCACTCACACTTGAACCAGTAAGTGATTCACCCTTGTGTTTAGACAAGCCTACCATCCCTTGCCCAACGAATCACTCTTTGCAAGACCTTCATATCGAATTGCAAGATACAAAAGACCATGCATTTTTTACTGAAACCCCTTTTGATTTTCATCAATCAGGCAAAGACACAGACCAAACGCACGGATTCGTTCTTAAAAATTCTTTAGAGGAGGTGATGGATAAATTGAAGGGTAAGGTATCTGTTACTCCCAACCTGTGCAAGGTTTGGTTGATGTAAACAAAATTAAAACTAAGAAACATGGAAAACAAAAAATGCAGAGGGTTCAGGATATAGACTTCAAGAACAAAAGGAACGATCGACTCCTTTCCAAAATGGCCAGGAATCGACGTCACAAACAAGAAAATCCTATCCCCACCATTGATATTGAAGACTCAAATCCATTTGACGATACATGTTCTGAGTCTGCTAAGATAAATTCACCCCGATACGATTTCGTATCTAATTTGCCTCCTTTTTTAAGAGAACAAGAAGGTTTCTTAGGTATTTAGTACGACCTCAAAAATATTATGGAATAGGGTAAACCTCTTACTACAGACCAAACTCGTCCATTGCAAAATCTAGAACAGGTGTACTGTGAAGGTTGCTTTGACTAGATCCAAAGATACTATCAAGACATTCCTTATCTACAGGCTCAACTAAATCAAGTAATGACTTGAAACTCAGTTCTGGAAAAGGAAAATGATGATCTCAGAGCTATAATCCGATCAAATTCACTCAGAGCCAACAAACGTTTCAAGAGATCAGGAGATGTGATTATAAAAAACTCCACCAGTTTCAATGCTGTTGTAAATTCGGATTTGTCTGATGTTTCCTTTTCAAAGTTCTAATTGGTAAACACTCTTCTTGTAATTCATGATTGGATTTGTTTAAATAATAACTGAATTTGTTTTCATTTTGTTTTTATTTAGACCAGCTACATAATCGAATATTCTATAGCTTGTATTTTAATTTATTTATTTGATTGTTTTCTAATTTAGATTTCGTTTTTCTTTGTTCTCAGGTGAAAAATAGATCAATGTGCAAATATTAAAAGAACGAGTCAAAAGTTGGGAATACAATGAACTTGTAATTTCGGTTTTGAAAAACAATATTTTAATGATGTAACTATTTTTGAATAGTTGTCTCAATAGACTTATCTTTATGGTTATTTTGTTTTGGTAAATGCTTTTTAAAGTAGATCTGTCTCTATCTTGCATGATATGAGAAACAAACTAGGAACTTGTTTTAAATAACACTGCTTGCCCAGAAATAAGGGCAATTCCTCTTGGACCTTATGATGGACATATTTTTTGGAAACTATATGGGATACAATTTACCTTTTGTCTTTCGTCCTTTTGTAGACTATGCAATGTTATTATTGTTTCTCATATAATATCTCGACATGGAAATTTATTTGTATTGAACTAGCTTTAGACTGTTCTACATGTATCTTTTCATGTTGTGTTTTCTTTTACATGGTTCATTATATTTTGGTTCTTTTAATATTTGTGACTAATCGTCCATCTATACATTTTGATTTTACATCGAATGTTGGGTCATCGAGAATACCATTTGCTGAGGGTTGGAGTTGATTTCGTTTTTAGCTTTTGGACAATTTAAAGTCACATGAGTAAAAAAATATTTGTCTTTCTGTTATCATAGATTTGTTCCGAAATATAAAAGATTTCCTTGATTTGCTTCAGGAAATATCGTTCTTGCTTTTTGTCATAGATTTATACTTGACAATAGGTTAAGTGGAGCTTATACAACATAGAAAGATGAATCTAGCTTAGTACAACTGATCATCATCAGGTTAGTTAGTTTTTATTTGATTTGATTTGTTAGTTTACGAATGAATAATGATTACATCAATTAAACTTTAATGCTTTGTCCATTATCATTATATTATTTCTAATCTTATTCAATCATCATTGGTTATTTTGTCATCCATAGTGAAAAAACAGTTTCCTTTATTTTTTCATCTTATTTTGATTCATTAGTTTAAATCCATCATTTTCATGAGGCTTTATTTAAACCTTGTAATTGTATATATCTAGTGTATATATTACTACTATCAGTTAAGTAATCATATTAGTGTGTTGATTGATAGGATTATATATTTAGTTAGTTTTCAATTTTTTAATTATACTAGAATCCTAGTTGGCTAACAGAGCCATAAAACCCGTCAGGGTACATCATTCCAAACGGATTGTCAAACGCACGCCAATAGGCTCTAAGAATCACCTAGGTTTCCATCCCTATTTTCCTTTTGCCTTGCCCTACATGAGTGTTTTTGTTTGAATTACCATTTCAACCATTTGTAGGATCTAGGAGTTATCAAGCCTAGTGTGTCACCTTGTGGATCTCAAATTGTGTTGGTTCCAAAGAAATATGGGACTTGGCAATTGCTTGTCAACTTTAGGGCACACAAAAATATTACCATGAATAATTATTACCCATTACCAATAATTGATGACTTTCTAGAACAAATGCAAGATCAAAGTATGTTTCCAATCTAGACCTTAAGTTAAGATATGATTAAGTAATGATTGAGGAGGAATACACTTGGAACATTGCTTTTAAAAGCAAGCATTGGTTGTTTGAATGGTTGGTGATGCCATTTGGGCTTACTAATGCACCAACTACATATGATGAGGTTTATGAATGGATTTCTTAGAACCTTTGTTGATTCATTTGTATTTATATATATTTGGATGAAATCTTAGTTTACAACAAGACTTGGGAGGAACACTTGATCCATTTGAGGCAAGTGCTAGAAACTATCAAGGACAAGAACATGAATAAGTGTGATTTTCCTAGACATGTGCTTCTTTAAATATAAGATTCATGGTTGCTGGAGATCGACTAAGAATTGACCCAAACAATGTGTAGACCATTTAGAAGCATCCTAGATCTGTGAACCTCATAGACAAAATAATTTTCAATGGTTCTTGCCAATGTTTATGAAATTTTATTTCACATTTCTTATAGATTATTGCATCATTACATTGCTTAACAAGAGGAGAGTTTTGAATTCTTTGGAGAAATGAATATGAGAAATCCTTCAATGAAGAAGAAGATTTGAAAAGCACCTATATTAGTGTTGGCATGTTTTACAGAAAAGCGTGTGCTTGTCATTGATGGCAAGAACAACATCGTCGATGTTTTACAGGAAAAGCATAAGCTCAGGAGGAGAAGCGAACAATATGCAGAAACAAGAAAGATCAGAAGAGATAACAGTTTCCATAATCACAGACAAGGTCCAAGAGACGGATTCGTAGGAGGAGCAAAGGTCAAGATCCGTGAACACTTAGAAAATCTTCTAAGTCGGAGAGATCAGAATCTCAGGAGGAAGAACGACAGTGGACGTTGGATCACCTATCCAAAAGACCAACAACCGTTAGATCCAATGGATTTGCGAGGAGGTTACGCTTCGGGGAATCTCACTTCGAAAGAATTGGCAACTTGAAAGTTGAATTACCCGAAGCCTGAAATCCGAAATGAATGTGGACCATCAGATTTGGAGAAAATGTGATGACTGTTGGATTGAATTAGTGGAAGGACATGATAAGCAAGGGATGAGATCTGAGATCATGATCACCCGAATATCCATCGACTGTCGAATCGAATTAATTGAAGGGTAAGTTAAACGGGGATAAAGAGTTGAGAATTTGATTATCCGAATACCCGTTAGTCGTCGGATCAAACACGAATTTTAGTCAGCCATTGGATCATTCTAAGTGGAAGGACAAGATAAGCTAGAAGAGTTGCATCGCAGACAGATCAGG
>JASDQU010738537.1:136486-153184 GCA_032191745.1 Picea mariana | reverse complement strand
CCTTATGAGACACCACTCCTGTAGCGCTTTCGGCAAACAAAAACAAGAAACCACTAAAAGCGCATCAGAATCCGCATCAGAATCCAGCCTGTAAATACTTGGAAAGGCCATTTCGACAAAATTTCAGGAAAATGAAAGCCAACTGGCATGCCAATGCGGAAATTTCCGTCGGGTCTCTGGAATACACCTGAAAGAGGGATAAAATTTGAAGCAGAATTGTCTTCAGAAGCCATTTAAATTTTGAAAATTTTGCTTCAGACTTTTTCATGTGTATGAGATTTTCTTCACAGAAAGTAGATGATATTCGAGGGTTTGCGAAATTTTCGACTCTTTAGAAGTTACAGTTAACAGTTTGCACWTGATTCATCGGTTGGAAAATGTAGAATTGCTGCTATTTTTAGGTTTCTAAGATTCCGGAGGGTGTTACTACAAAGTTCGAGGAAAAAARACAACGCAATCACCTGCATCGGTCTACATAAATCTCTGCCGCRACTCACGAGAAAATTTAGGAGAGTTTAAGAAAATTTAGAAAACCTCCTTAAGCAGCGGAAAGCGAAGCGAAACGACTCGACCTGAGATAGTGAAAATACAGGTCTCCTGGCTTGCTTAATTTCTCAATGCTTTTAATTAATGCGTACTGTAAACCTTAACGTGAACCWCAAAGAGTCACATGATAAGCTTTTCGGAGAACTCGACATACCGGACAGTTCGCCGCCTGMTAAATTTTCTTGTGCTATTTCTGAAAGATTCTCTGCAGCTCCTATTTGCTACATAGATGATTGCTAATCTTGTTTCTTGATCGTTTTTCTCAAAAAATTACACAGCGGAAAATTCGGTTCTCTAACAGAGGCTTTTAACACCGGAAAACTCTAAATAGGATTACTAGCATATATTAGTTTAAACAATCAACGCAACACAGAGCTTTAATAAGCTTCAGACGGTCCAAAGTTCAACGCATTCCAGATTCAGCACGCAGACTGCTTTCTTATGACTTTTCAACAATAATATTAACAGAAAATAAGAGCTATTCTTGTCATTTTAATTTGAACAGAAGATAAAAAGCGTTCAAATTACAAACCTTGCGAGCTTCCATGCCACGGACTCTTCCAGCCTCGGCGTCAATATTCTCGTCCAGTTTCTGATCCAGCTCCCATATGCTACCTTTACCACTCGCCATAGTTGCAAGAACTTCTCTCGTCAAACAAGCTGTATCGTGTTCCGCTATCGCTTTCTTTGCATGTCTTTCTCTTCGCCAAACTTTTTAGCGTTTTCTTTGGCGTCAGAAGAAAAGATCTTCAGGTAACTGTTGCTGCTTTGACAAAATTACAGTACTGGATACATTTCCTGTATAATTCGCATGATGTAGAGGGTGATATTTCTTCCGACTTATGCTGATCAGTCTAGTTGTAGTTGCTGTTTAATGCACATGAGAATCTTTTTGTCTCCCTGGTAGCCAAAGAAGCCTCGATTTCTGCAGATGGATTATATAAATTAATCAAGAAAACTTTTCGACTATAAATTCAGGCATTATGCTCAACTTAGCCAAGCTTATTTCCGATTTCTTTAAGAAGAAAATCAATCGGGCACGATATGATGGATCAATTGGAATATTATGTTGGAAGCTGTCATAATTTTTTTCATTATTTAAGCCGGGCATACTTGCTGCCGCTAATTTAAGTTATTATATTCACATTCGCCTTAAATTTTCTCTATATTTAAAAGAAAAAGAAATGCTTCGATTATTATTTACTCGGTCTGCTTCCCTATTTCTCTATTTTTAGCCCTTTCACTGTTTTTCGTAGGATGTAAAGTGCTCTCACCTCAGCCGTGTCATGCTCGGACCAAATCCCTAGCCAAAGACAGCAGAAAAGACGAAATTCCGCAACGGCTCTGATCAAAGCCAGACCTAATACCTGCAACAATCCACCGCCATTGCCAGACCTCTCGAGCTTTCCTCCCGTCCTGCTTATGACACCACTTCCTTAAACGAGCAAACTTCCAACGTGGCGCTTCCAGATTCGTCTCTTGTCTGCACCAAATGGCATACCCAGCATTAATGTCATTCGGAAGCCACCAGCCACGGATCGATTCTCCCGGCTCCATTTACCATACGGTAAAAGCACCGCACTATTACCGGATTCTCCTGATAACTTCACGTCAGTTGCCGGAAATGTGCTTTGGAGGGATCCTAATGTGCGGTTTGCTCTTTTCCACGTCAGGTGAAACAAGTGGATGTTAGATTCGGTTTTCTCCCTTAAAAGGAGGGCAAGGCAAAGGAATGGTGAATCCGCTCACCCTGGCTTACACTTCGATAGTCCAATATCTCTTATTCCTTCTGATTTCTGCTGTGGGTCAGGTAACGCATAAATTTTCAGTGGATGGAACGTCTTATGTGACTTTACGGTCCATTACATGATTTTCCCAACGACTTCATTTTTTCCGTATATGACTTAATGAGCCGTCGCATAGAGATTAAAATACAGTATTACCGTGGGATTGTATAGAGAAAACGAAACTACACATGTTAGAAATAAGTTTACATTGGAGATATGGTAAAATATCTGGTAAATAATATTCATCTTACATTAAAGTATTTAATGGTATATATCAAAGTATTTTTAAATAATTGTATATATAAATATATATAGTATTAAATGTTTTGTTTATTGATAATAAAAAAAATTATATTTCAAATATAATTAATATTTATAGTTAACAACTTTGAAATGAACATTGTATTTTAACGTAACTCCAATTTCATTAATAAACAACTTTGAAATGAGCGTTGTATTTTAACACAACTCCAACTCCATTAATAATTATACTATGAACATTGTATTTTAACACAACTCCAACTCCATTAATAATTATACTATGAGTATTAGTATCAACTTTGATGAACATTGTATTTTAACACAACTCCAACTCCATTAATAATTATATTATTAGTATTAGTATTTTGTAAAGATTGACAAGATATATAAGGAATATTGATATATATAATCATAATAAATTAAAAATATATAAATTTATATTTTAAAAATAATTATTAAATAATCTTGTAAAACTATAAGACTATTATTGTTGTCACGAATTTTGTGAAAGGATATAAAAGATAATTTATAAGATATTGGGGTTATTGAAAGAATATAATAATTTATAAGATATCCAGGTTATTGATGTTTAAATGCAGTTGAGGGTTTATATGTGATATGTTAATTTAGTGGTTAGTATATTGTATTATTTTATTGTGGAGGATTGAAAGGTTAAAAGCTAAAATTGGACTTTTCGATTTCTTAAGAGAGTTTGGAAAGTGGGTTTAAGTATGAAAAACTTGTGAGTTTAAATATTAAATATTTGTGGAGAGTATCATACAAACATCAAATTTTATATTAACTTTCTTGTGTTATGTTGTAATTGTTTTTTATTTTTTATTATTTTTTTTTTTATTTATGTCTTAGGCTTCTCAATCATCTTTTAAAGTTCAATTATTTAAAATAAAGTCCTAAAATCTTGTGGGCAATTTTTTTTATATGATAAAAAGAAAAGTTGTCACCTCCATTATTTATAAAGAACTTAGTTTTCCCAAAAGAAGTGTTAGAACCTAATGAACACTCTTCTTAGAGGGAATAATAGTGATCTTCTCAATTACTTCTAAAGGACTTAGTTGCTAAAAAAGAAATATAAAACTTTATGGGAATATTAGGTGATCTTGCTATTTAGAGGAGAGCTTCTACGTTGCCCTATCTAGCATGTAGTCGCTCCACCGTGGGAGATGAACAAAGTTTATGTAATTGCTCACTTTACTTTGGCTTGACTCACGACAATCATGTCAACTATAAAAGCATAGAGTAAGAATCCCAATTATATTTATAAAACGTACTTTTTATAGGTTAAAGAATCCCAAATATATTTATAAAAAGTATATTTTTATATATCGATACAATATTTCTTTTGTTTATAGGATTTATTCAAATAATATCAAATCGTGTAAATTTAATTCACTTGATAATGGAATAAAGAGTAATAATGTGATAAGTCTTTTTGTTGAAGGAATTGAATTTGTTGATTTAATTGAATCTTAAAGAAAGTAAAGTGATTCTTTTTTCAAAAATGAAAATATGCTTCAAAATTATATTAGTGGTATAATTTTTTATATCGTAGTATATTTCAATACAAAAACTGAAGTTCAAAGATACAAAAAGCTTTCAGTGAGGCATGAAAAAAAGAACATAGCTTTCTTATATGCAGTTCTATTATAACCTACAACAAATAACATAGTAAGTATGATTCTTTCATATAGCCTTCTAATTAAATTGTAATATTAAAACTAAAATTATGGTAAATTGGAAATATTTTAACTACCCAACAATTTGACTGGTAAAGTCTATTAAGGTATACATACCCTACCTTCCTTTGGATTTGAACTTGTAAGTTCTTAGGAGGAAACATATGTTCTTAACCATTAGATCCACTCAAATTGTATAATAGATAGAGATCGCATCCTGGGTATGGGAGGATCAGTTTTATTGTCGGAGGAACTTATACAAGCCATTAATCGGCAAGGAATTCACTATCTTCACCAGGCTATTGAGGATTCCCGAGTGGGTTTGGTAGCAACCAACTGGTACTCTGGAGAGGCGTTGGAACTAGCGGGACCTTTACTTATATAATGGCAAAATTTCAGATGTGGTCTTATCAATTCAGGCATTCTCTTACATGATACACTAGATGCTTTGATCTGGATGGGTGGAGACCAAACGGGAATAACCTCGGTTAAAAATATTTATKTGGCAGTGGAAAAAATGAAGTGGATCTATACTACTCRYGGCTGGAGAAAGGCACTTTGGTCCTGGGCCTGCCCTTTAAAAATTAAAATTTTTATCTGGCTGTTGAAAATAGAATTCTTACTTGGGAGGTTCTACAATGGAGAGGATTCACGGGACCTAGTTATTGTATTCTCTGCAAAAAGAATCATGAGAACACACACCACTTGTTGGTTGATTGCGAATTTACATTGGCGGTTTGGAGCAAATTATTATTGCATAATAATTCATTGGACACTTGGACTGGCATCAATCTAGTGGACTTCTTCAATTCTTCGTATAAACACAAAGGTCTTCATACAACTATGTCGGCATACACCTGCTAGTTTATTTGACGGGAAAGGAACACAACGCTATTTGAAGATCAACAATCATCTGTTCAGAGGGTGGTTCACCAGGTTATAGCTGCCATGAAGGAACACATAGAGAAGCCGATGAATGTTGCTCGGAAAAAGGGGTGAAGATGCCACACATTGAGTGGGTTGGCTGGCTGGTTTGATGGAGTGGTGGAGTCCTCGGGCCTGAATAGTGGTGCAGGAGGCATTATTAAGTTGAATGGACAACGCAACTACAAATGGCTTCTCAATTGCGGGCAGGGGACAAACACCAGAGTAGAATTGTTGGGAGCCTGGGCACTTCTCACCATAGCTTCCCGACTTTCCATACACACCATTCAAGTTTAGGGTGACTCCAAGGTTATCATACACTGGTTGAAGGGAAAGGGTCGCCTACAAGTTGTTACAATGGATTACTGGAAACTCAGACTAAGGAGACTAATCGAACATTTCCATCCTATCTCCTTTGCCCATGTTTACAGAGAAGATAACGAAGTGGCAAATAGTCTCTCAAAGCAGGCTCTTCTCAAAGATTCTGGGAAGATCTACTATTTCCAGTGCATTGAGGAACATGAGGGCCATCTTTTATCACTTGAACTGTTCTAGATCCTCCGACTTTTGAGTTTCAGAGTTGCACTTCTTTTTTGGGGTGGGATCACACTACTTTCTTTCTTTTTTGGATGCCTTTGTAATGGACTTCTTCAGTTGACTTGTTAGTTCATGTTGCTCTTGATATACCATTCTCCTATTCTACCTCACAGAAGATTGATTATTTTGTTGAGGCCGCAATTTGTATTGGGATTTCAGTTTGTCATTTTCCTTTTTTGGTGAAGGCACTGATTTAGAGACTTTTGATGTATGGGAACATTATGTTAAGACTACTTTATATTTGCTATATAAATATAAAGTGAATTTTTATGTGGAAAAAAAAAATTGTATAATAGATATTAAATTCATGTAATTGACATATGAATCTTTGATTTTCCTTGCTTAATATAGTAAAAAATTTGGTGAGAAAAAAACTTTCTTTTAAAAGTGATAAATAATTTGAGAGGTGTTAAATTCCGTGTAAACCCTTCCCTAGCTTTATAATGATAGAAGAGTCTAAGCAAAAATAGGGTTTTGTTTGAAGTGATGTATCTATCGGGAGGTGTAAACCACTAGTCAATTTTCAAACTAATTAATGCGGTACGTTGTACATGCACCCATGTTCGTGGTCTTCAACTTGGTGAGTATGACCTGCACTTGAGAGAAAGGAAATCAGTTGACCTAGATGTGATGTTTAACGATTACGGCATTATATTTTTCGTAGCAAAACACAATACCTTCACCCCTCTCCAAAATGATAAACACGTGCATTTCTCTTGTTATGTTATTAGTCAAAGCAACAAGATTAATAAGAAAAAAACATTTGAGAAGTATAACGTGTATTTTACATATTACAAATCAAACCTTACATGTCAAAAACTAAGCAAACTCCTATCGATGTTTGAGATACCGTTTATGAGCATCGTGTCTAAGTAATCTTTAATGAAGCCTCTAAACTTACTAATTCTCATGTCTAAGTCCAATTACACTAATATATTGTGGAAGGAAATTCTATGTACTCACGGACCATCGCAGTAACCATGATGGGGTTGTGAGAGTTAATGGAGGCCATTTCTATCGCAGTAAAGATTACGATGGGTACATGATGTTTCCATCAACTCCAACTTTTTAGATGGCTAATTTCTTTTTGATACAACTTTGGATTATAAAGAAAGTGGAGTGATGGAAAGTGATGGAAGAAGGGGAAAGGAAGATGGGGCATTACTAGATTTATGAGTTTTTTAGGAAAGAAGAAGTTATTGAAGTAGATTTAATACTTCAATGAGAATTAGATTTAGAAAAGAGATTAAGGGAGATAATTTATAAAGAGAAGGCCTTTTGAACCCTAATTACCAAGTTTTTGGTGATGGTACTAATGTAATAAGGATTAAAGAGGGTAAACCTCAATGCTTGGGAGAAGGGCCTTTAGGAGGGTGCCTTAGTGATATGATGAGGAAGATACACCAAGATAGAGTTTATGGATTAGTGGAAGGATCACATCTTATGCCTTTTTCACAAACATAATGCAAAGCTCAAGTACCATCATTATAGGAAATGGGTTTAACCCTTTACTCATGGCAAGGAAGTGGGGGAACCGTGTGTTCATACAGAGCATGTCTTGCATTGAGAAGGTCCAATCTCAATCATTTGAAGCATCATGGAAGGTGGAGAGGGATGACCTCTTCATTGAAGGCTTGGGAGATCTCTGAACATTATCCAACTCTAGTGTTTTGGAGTAGCTGGATAGAGAGGAAGAAGTGGTTCGAGCATGTAGTCAAGAAACCAAGATTTGGGTCGCAAATAGTCTATGAATTGTAATTTGTTTTTTGGGTAATTTTTTTTCTCCTTCATCCAAAATCCTTCATTTTATTACACACCTAGGTAGTTCGATTTCAACAAGTATGGGTTGATTAATGATGGGTCAAAACATATGGTGTTCCTTGTTATCAAAATAGAAATGTAGAGCAGAAATAACAAACTATAACAAGATTTAGAGTGAAAATGATAAATTATAACAATAATAGGCAATTGTAGGAAAATCAAAATACCACAATCAACAATTTATTTATTGATGAAAGCAATGTTCACTTGCATCTTCGAGGGGGCAACCTCTAGCTTAGCAAAGCTCCAATTACAATATGCTTCATAAGACATCTCATTACCTTGCTTCTACTTCTTTATGTAGTTTTTATCTAACCTCCTAGGAACCTTTTGGTGAAGGAACTTTCTAGTAGGCTAAACCTTCTAGAAGGCCTTCTTACAATTATTGATTTCACATTGTATCTACTACATGGGCCTTATTTAATATAGATGGCCTTAATACATAGAAATCTTTCTATCTACTTAAGGGGGTTAGGGTAGGACCGTAACATGCCCTCCCCCTTATAAAGAAACATTATCCTCAAGGCTGTAAATGAGGAAATTGTTGAAGGATCTTTACGATTTCCCATGTGGCATCCTCAGGCTATGTATCCTTCCACTATATCAGGACCTCTTGTATAGTGTGCTAGTAGAGATGTTGCTCTCTTTGTTGAGGATGACCTCGGGTTGCAACCAAATAAAACCTTCTTCGTCTAGTTTTGGAAGGCTAGTTTGAATACATTAATTAGATCCAACCAAATTCTTTAAGTAGGAGACATGAAAGATTGGATGAATTTTAAAGTGGCTAGGAAGCTCCAATTGTAAGACATTGACATAATATGTTTAAGGACCTTATAAGGGCCATAAAACTTGGGAGAAAGCTTATGGTGGTGATTGTCTTTGAGTGAGGTTTTCTCATAAGGTTGTAGATGGAGGAACACATGATCCCCTTCGTCAAAATGACATTTGGAATGATGTTGATCACCCTATTGCTTCATCCAGTTTTGAGCCATGACCAAATTATCTTTGAGAGTGTGGAGAATGTTGGCTTGAGCTGTGATGGTTTTGTCTACCTCTTGTACCTTAGAGACTCCTGGTAAGTAGGATAGTATTGATGGGGGATTTTGGGCATAGACAACCTCAAAGGGAGTCATTAGAGTGACATCATGATAAGTTGTATTATACCACCATTTGGCTAGAGGTAGCCAATGGACCCATTGGGATTGTCTACTTGAAGTAAATCACTTTAAATATGCTTCTAAGCACTTGTTGATAACTTCAGTCTGACCATCGGTTTGGGGGTGACATGCGGTGTTGATATTCAATTGAGTGCCTTGGAGATAAAACGACTCTTGCAAGAAATTGTTAGTGAAGGTGGAGTCACAATGGGTAAAGGTTGTAGTTTTCCTGGAGGTTTCACTATCTCTCCCTTGTGTCCTTGGAAAATATCAAACTCTGCCACAAAGTTGTAGATGTCGACCTTCATGCCTTCCTAGAAAAATGAATGCTTGATCATCTCATATATTTTATGAAACATTGAATGATCGACTATGGAGGGGAATGTAGTTCATATAACACTCATGATTTAAATGTTCGTTTGTTTTTCAAATAAATATGCCCTGTATAGTGAATATATTTGTTTTTCCAAGTGCAACCCTAATACGAATGGGGTTCCATTTGAAGTTTTTAGATTAGGATAGTGATCTTGGGATTTGTTAACCATTCTTTGCGTACATCATTCAACAAGTCTGCTACTATGAAGGAGAACTAAAAGAGGGACCCTTCCTCTTCATATTTATGAGAGAGAGAATATGCTAACACATTCTCCTTTCCCTTCTTATAGATTATCTCATAGTTATATCCTAGCATTTTGGTGACCCATTTTTTTTTGTTCAGGGGAGGAAATCCCATGATTCATGAAGTATTTTAGGCTACAATGATCAGTTTTAATCTAGAAATATTGTCCGAGTAGGTATAGGAACTAAATATCCATAGCGTGCAATATAGCCATCATTTTTTTTCATAAATTGATTTTTCCAAGTGCCTCTCACATATTTTTTCAATGGTCATCCCTCTTGCATGAGTACTACTTTCATGCCTTTACCCGAGGTGTCACATTCCAAGACAAAGGTCTCAGTGAATTTGGGTAGAGAGAGTATCAGAGTTGTACACTGATCTGAAATGGATTTGAACCAAAGAATGGGTGTAAGACTCAGTTCTTGTAATATTAAATTGAAAATTCATGAAGGCCAATAAAGTATGTAAGAAATGTAAATGTGAAAGTCGAATAAGACAAAAAAAAATGAGAACAAGAGAGGAAAATGTAGAATTAAATGTAATTTAATAATTGAATAGGAGAGAAAGTTGAGGTATGGGAAACAGAGGGTCGGGTCTATTGGCCTTCCCCCTACCCCCCAACTCTCCCTATTTATCCCCTCTCTCTCATTTGCAATGGGATTTTTGGCCAAGAGAGGAAGAGGCATCGAATCCATGAATGAAATGTAATCAAAGATTGCCATAATGAAAAGGTTGAGCCCCATTTGAAGCTGGTTTTTCCCATTTGGATTTATAGTGTAAAAATTTGGAGTTCATTGGTGATTAGTTGTGTTTGATTTCATTATGTTGGGTTTTAGTTTGTTGTTTACTTCATTTATGAGATGAGAAATGGATTCTCATATATTTATCTCAATTTCTACTTGTAATTGGATTTCAATGTAAATGAAGAACCAAAACCACTCTCCAATGTCCATTGTCCATTTTTTTGTCGAAATCAACGACATATGGTTGATGAAATTTGTTGTTGGTTGAATTTATATTGTCTGCGAATCTAATTAAATTGTTAAGGCATTTTTATCTATATGTACCGTAATTCTCTCTCCCTGGATAGTTAAATTGTTTGTTGGTTAATTAACTTCAATTGCTAGTCAACTCAGCTCCTTCCGGTCGACTTGAATGCCACTGGGTCGAATTATCTAGTGCTGGGGAGACCAAATTAAATGTCAAGTTGAGTCTAATTCTATTGGGTGAAATTATGACACCCAAGACATTTTTACTTACACAAGGTATTTACCTTCATGCTTGGGCGAGTTCCCATTACCCCATAGGCGTTTTATTCCATGCATGGTCGACAACACATTCCCTTGGTCGATTGTATCCCTCTCCAAGTCTAATAGAGCATGCAAGTTGATTTTATTTGATAGGACCGACTTTATTCTTGTTATTAGTCGAATTTATTGGTGGAGTCGGTTGTTTACCTATGTGGCCGACTCAATTCCTTTGATAAGTCGATTTTCATTGATAGTCGACTTGTGTTATAGTCCGAGTCCACTTGTATGTCCCTTGTCAAATCAACTCCTTGTCAATCAGGTTATTTCCATTATCGGTCGACTTGACTTCCGACGGGTCGGAGTTACTTTGTCAGTCGACCTGCTTTTGATCGGGGTGAGCCACAATAGTGATTGGGTGAATTCATACTTCCACGGGTGTATTTAGAAGTTGTTGGGTGTAATTAGAAGATGATTGGGTGTTCTTAAATGACGTTGGATGGATTCCAAATTGTTAGGTTGTTTTAGATGTCGTTGGTCGAGTTTAGAAGTTCATGGGCGAATTTAAATATTGCCAGACATGTTTGGATGTTGCTTGGACATGTTTAGAAGTGGGTAAGTGATTTTAGGTATTTCCAAACGTGTTTGGATGCTACCTCGACATATTTAGAAGTTGTTGGGTGAATTTAAATTTTTTTGGGCGCATCTAAAGGTTGAATAGGCATTTTTAGATGGTGTGAGTTGCCAAATTCACCCTTAAGTCGGCTTTGTTCACCATTGGTTGCCAATTTTTCCCTCTTAACAATTATCTTCATTTCCAGTTGACCAAGTTGTTCATTGATTGATTCAATCTGTCAGGGTATCTTTTGATCGACTCATTTTCCTTGGGGATCATGGTCTTGCTG
Source organism: Picea mariana (assembly GCA_032191745.1). Lineage (NCBI taxonomy): Eukaryota > Viridiplantae > Streptophyta > Pinopsida > Pinales > Pinaceae > Picea > Picea mariana. The sequence continues at coordinate 141,626 of JASDQU010738537.1, read as the reverse complement.
ACTGATTTCTGAGAATAATTACAGGCCATAAGACAACAACTTATTCATTGTGGAGACCTGAGATTTGTTTATTCATTGAGAACATAACATTTACTACTGCATTGATAATTGGTTTCTTGTGTGAAGACAAACTCGAGAACAGAGGGGTCACCAGTTGGTTGTAGTGTGCAGGGTACAAGCAGGGTAAGGCCTTGAAACAGACAGAGAAGAGAGATTATAGAACAACACAGAGGAACATAGGCCTAGTCGCTTTTGTGCAGACAAAGCTCTATAGATAAGAGTAAGACAAAGATCAAAAGATAAATTTATGCATAACATCCRTGTTGGTGAAGCAAGTGGGCTATAAGCCTCTCATTTACAGATCAGGAGGTATTAGAGAAATTGCATCCTTGACCATGACTGTTGCCAGGACTTTGAACAGAACATTGTAGACCTCAACAAGGGTAAAACAAGAAGAGGCAAGTTGGAATAATTAAGGGCCAATAATTCTCATCTTCGAGAGGAGAATGAGTGCTTTAAAGATCAAGTTCATATGTTCAAGAAGAAGTTTGAAGAATGCCAAGACTCCCTCACTACAATCGGAATAGATTGAGACAAGCACAAAGAACAACTTGTATACCTTGGTGAGAAGGTCATCTAGATTGACAACTGGAAAGAGTATAGGTTCACACAGATGATGACCCAGTTGCAACAAGAGTTGGAAGAGAAGGAGAAGGCATTGGCAAGGCTTCAAGCAGTTTTCCAAGAGCAGAGAGAAGTAAGGAAACCTTCCATTACCATTGCAGATGCTAGCACCATGAATGAGACTAGCTTGGTAAGCTCACCTTCCGTAGACATCTCTCAAGAGAATCTTGGTGAATTCGAGAAACATACCAGGGGTATTGGATCTAAACTCCTAAATCAAATGGGATATGATGGACAAGGGTTAGGAAAGATGAGACAAGGCATCATGACCCCCATTGTAGTCACACCTTGGGCCAAGCATGAAGGGATAGGATTTGATGGCAAAAGTGGAAATTCCATCACCATGAAGAAAACCATTTTCGTGAAGAAAACCAACATGTAGGAGTTGGGTTTCTCATTAGGAGAAGGAGAAACAATAGTGAGTGAAGGTGTCAGCTCACCACTACCTCATTCTCATGGTAGATTGAAAGACAAAAACAATAAGGAGAGTTCCCAGACTCATCCCACACCTGCACTCAGAGACAACCACTAGAGAGTCAACCAAAGAAAGAAGAAGAATAAGACCAAGAGGTCCACAAAATTTATTGTGTGTCACTGTTGCTAGAAGAGAGGCCATACCATACACAACTGTTGGTATGCAAAGGCAGGTTCTTTTTGTGGAAATAAAGGCCATTGTGAGACAACTTGTTGGAAGAAGCAAGCCATGTTCTGCAAGCCTGATTGTTACCAGAAGTTGAATGACAAGAAATATTATCATATTCAACAACATCCATAGAAGCACATGGAGAGGAGGAGTATGTCAAGAAGTCCTTGAAGGAGCAACAATAAATTTTTCCACCACCGTAATTTAATTAGTCACTTGGAAGAAAAGTGTTGGTGAATTGATCTAGAGCTTCACCCTAGATATCCCACAACTAGGAGAAGGATGTGGAGAGTGAAGATTGAGGAAGATGTAGAGATGCATGCATCTCCAGTCCAAGTTATAGAAGTTTTCCAAGGAGAGATAGCAACACAGGAGAGCAGCAAAACAAAAGAGAAGGAAAACAGGTTGATGTTAAGAGTAGCCACAATCTGATTCATGTTTCCGATATTGCATCCAAAGAATACCATCTTGGAGTTGTTTCGGAGAATCGTTCATGGAGATCAATGACCTTGGAGGATTATTGAGAACTCCATGGTGTGTGTACAAGCATGGGTTGACATCCCTTTCATTGCACGTTGATTGAAGAATGACTTGCCAATGGATGGACTAGCTCCTACAACCAACATGTTATGCTATGCAGATCAGTCATTAGAGTGACATGGACATGAAGAGTTGTTTCCATGAAAAGAATCAATTGATCCTAACAGATGAATGAAACCATACTTTCCTTGAGGATTTGTTGTGTGATGACAACTTGTTGGGGTCACACTAGACATAGACCAACATTCAACTTGGCTTCATGATTGCTGAGATGGACTGTCTCCAAGAAAAAAGGGAGATGGGAATGAGTGTTGAGTCCAGAGTTTAGATCTAGAGATTTCAGAGCTGAGATTCAATGAGCAGACTTCTGCAATGAAGGAACAAGTGAGCCAGAACTAGAACTAGAGCCATAGCCATGTACTAGAGCTAGTAGCTAGAGTCACAAACTAGAGATAGAGCCAAATTCAGAGTCGTTGCTAGGACAAATAGTCAGAGTCACATTCCAGAGAAGCAGACAAAATCACACTGATCCATATTGGTTTCCTTGAGATTTTGGGGACCAAAAGCCTCTCAATGGGGAGGTGTGATCCAAAATGGATACGAACCAAATAATGGGTGTAAGACTCAATACTTGTAATATTAAATTGAAAATTCATGAAGGCCAATAAAGTATGTAGGAACTGTAAATGTGAAAGTTGAATAAGACAAGAAAATGAGAACATGAGAGGAAACTACAAAATTAAATGTAATTCAATTATTGAATAGGAGAGAAGGCCTAGGTATTGGAAACGAATGATCATGTCTGTTGGCCTTCCCCCTACCCCCATCTCTCCTTATTTCTTCCCTCACTCTAATTTGCATTTGAATTTTTGTCCTAGAGAGGAAGAGGCGTCAAAGCCATGAATGCAATTTAATCAGAGATTGTCATAATGAAAAGACTGAGCCCCATTCAAAGTTGGTTTTTCCCATTTGGGTTTCCATTGTAAAACTTCAGAGTTCATTGGTGACTGGTTGTGTTTGATTTCATTATGTGGGGTTTTAGTTTGTTGTTTACTTCATTTCTGAGATGAGAAATGGATTCCCATATATTTATCTTAATTGCTTCTTGTAATTGGATTCAATGTAAATGAATAACCATAACCGCTCGTCCATTCTTTCGTCAAAGTCAAAGACAAATAGTTGTCGAAATTTGTTGTTGGTCAAATTTATATTGTCTGGGAATCTAATTAAATTGCTAAGGCGTTTTTATCTATCTGTACCATAATTCTCTCTCACTGGACAATTAAATTGTTTGTTGGTTAATTAACTTCAATTGCTAGTCGAATCAGTTCCCTCCGGTCGACTTGAATGCCATTGGGTCGAATTATCTAGTGTTGGGATGACCAAATTAAATTCCAAGTCGAGTGTAAGTCTATTGGGCAAAATTTTGACACCCATGAAGTTTTTACTCACCAAGGCATTTACATTCATGTCTGGAAGACTTCCCATTACCCTAGAGGCATTTTATTTTCTTCCTTGTCGATGACACATTACCTTGGTTGATTGTATCCCTCTCCAAGTCAAATAGAGCATGCAAGTCGATTTTATTTGATAGGGATGACTTAATTCTTGTTATTAGTCGAATTTATTGGTAGATTCGATTGTTTACCTCTGTGGCCGACTCATTTCCTTTGCTAATTCGATTTGCATTGCTAGTCAACTTGTGTTATAGTCTGGGTCGACTTTTAAGTCCCTCGTCGATTCAACTCCTTTTCAATAAGGTTACTTCCATTTCTGGTCGACCTAACTTCCAACAGGTCGGAGCTACTTTGTCAGTCAACTTGCTTTTGATCGGGGTGAGCCACAACAATGATTGGGTGAATTCATACTTCCATGGGTGTATTTAGAAGCTGTCAAGTGTAATTAGAAGCTGATTGGGTGTTTTTAAATGATGTTGGACAGATTTTGACTTACTGGGGCGTTTTAGATGTCGTTGGTTGAGTTTAGAAGTTCATGGGAAAATTTAAACATTGCCAGGCATGTTTAGATGTTGCATGGACGTCTTTAGAAGTGGCTGGGAGAATTTAGGTATTGTCAGACGTGTTTGGATGTTGCCAGGATGACTTTAGAAGTTTTTGGGTGAATTTAAAAGTTTTCAGATGCATTTAAAGGTTTACTAGGCATTTTTAGATGGTGTGAGTTGCCAAATTCGCCCTTCAGTTGATTTTGTTCACCATTGGTTACCAATTTCTCCCTCTTAACAATTATCTCCACAACCAGTCGACCAAGTTGTYTGTTGAGTATTTTATCTCACTGTYGATCGATTCATTCCATCGGGCTATCTTTTGATCGACTCATTTTCCTTAGGGAGCATGGTCTTGGTGATTGATTTATGAGAAGAATTACAAGCCATTAGACAACAACTTATTCATTATGGAGACTTGRAATTCATTGGTTCATTGAGAACATAACATTTACTACTGTATTGACAATTGGTTTCTTGTGTGAAGACAAGCTCGAGAACAGAKGGGTCACCAGTTGGTTGTAGTGTGCAGGGTACAAGCAAGGTAAGGCCTTGCAATAGACAAAGAAGAGAGATTATAGAGCAACACAAAGGAACAAAGGCCTAGTGGATTTTGTGCAAACAAAGCTCTATAGGTAATACTAAGAGAGAGATCAAAAATTAAATTTCTGCATAGTATATGTGTTAGTGAAGCGAGTGGGCTATAAGCCTCTCGTTTACAAATCATGCATGCTATCCCCATTTTGTGGATAACTAAGGAAATGATGTCTCAAGGCCCTCAGGTTGCAGATATGGAGCACCGAGAGACTTCATGACCAACAATACCCTTTGCACAGATGGAAACCCACTCGCCACCACAAATGGTCACAGGTTTGCAAATGGCATCCACCACATCAACTGGCTTCCAGAAGGTAGTGCGCCTTGCTCCATGAGGTACACTTCAGTATTATGGTGAGCATAATTTCAATATTCAATCCATTTGATTATGTTGTGTCTTATATTGCTCTATATTTCATGATATGTGCTTGGACATTATTCCTTTTTCCCTGCTTCACCTTGGTGGTTGACATTGTGCCCTAGTAAGTGGTTTTCCTTAGGGATAGGTTTGATATTGGGAACTCCCTTAATGAGCCATCGTACCATTCCTAACCATACTTACCACTTTCCATCATTATTCCCTTCCATTTCCTTATCTCTTGGGATTTTATGATGTATTGACCCAAGAAGGGGTTGTCCCTCATTCTATGGGAAGAAGGGGCTAAAGGCCCAGA
>JASDQU010738537.1:101599-116588 GCA_032191745.1 Picea mariana | reverse complement strand
GTAATTTATAAAGGTTTTATTTATTCATGAAATAATGCTAAAAGAGGAAGATATAGTGGGTCATGCGTGGGGTTTATTTCTAGGATGAAATTTTGTAGCTACTCGTGCTCATGTTAGGTTAAAAGGTTTGGAAATAGGGTGGTCCTCTCATTGAAAAGTAAATAAATGTGCTCTTTTGGACTTGACGATAATCTACTCTTTATTTATTCAAGCTCTCAATAATGTGATCAGTTCTGTGAATGTTTATGGTCCATATTGTCACGAGCCCACACGATGCTTGTTCAGATCTTGGGATCGTTCACCTCCTAAGGGAATGTGGCACCGCGATGGTTCTTACTTGGCTTTGGCAACACCAAGAATACTTTATCCGGACTACGCCTCTTCAAGAGCATCCCCATACTCTGTTCTAGGCTACAAGGGAGTCACACTCTAACTCTGTACAACTCACTTGGATACTTAGAAAATCTTGTTAACATTTTAACACTTAGTCATTTAAGCATACATCCAAGAAAAGGAGGAACCAAGAGAACAATTGTGAAACAAAAAAGAGACATACACATAAATAGTGAAGGCAACACAAACTATGCCTAACACCTAGCTAAGTCTTGTTATTGTGAAACTGTTACAATATGAGCACTACCAACTTGATTTACAACTCGGGCAGAGTCACATGACTCACCTCACCTCACCATGAAACTCATACAAAGATTCATCTCACCAAGACTCTTTTTTTTAACCACCTTTGCAACCTCCTATGGTGCACCCCAGACGTGTGCCCAACTGTAGACTTGTTGTCCCTTCTCTGTCGCAGACTTCACCAAGTTAACAAAGACTTTTGTTCTCGCTCACACATGCCTCACTCAAACCCACATTCCAGAATTCTCCCAAAATCTCCTAGTGCATCCCACTCTTGGTTACTTATATTCCATCTTAGMAACTCTACCCAATCTTTGCCTTGCCTCAGAACTTGGCCTTAGACTTGCCTTCTTTTTCTTTCTCCACAAATTCCTGCCTTCTTTGGTTGTGCATCGTTGTGCTCTTATAGGGACTCCAAATATCACCAATGTGAATCTCTAYGTCCTTTGGGTGTGTCACACCCCTTCATGAACCATMACACTCAAACAACTCATTGCGCCCCTTCATGGAATTGGTGCACCCAAACGAGCCCATGCACCCATCAACTATCATGTCTCTTGGACCCGTACACCCCATCCTTGGGCGCGTCCCCCTTTCCTTTTACATTTCCTTATGCCGATTGATGAGACTCTCCATGGGTGTGGCTATTGGGTCATCCAACCAMTTCAATGTGCCCATGCTACCATGGGTAGGTGGGTCCACTCCTTGGGTGTGCACCCAAGTTKCCCCATCCTCTCCCAAACACAACCCAAGATGACACCATCACATTGTTGAAAATAGCTTTGGCAAGTGCATCCTTCAATGCCTTGACTCTATCCTAAACATCGTCGGTCAAGGAGTCGGTAATCAAGTTCACAGTTGCATGGAACTCCCGAACGAATTCATTAAATCCATGCTTCATCCTTCCTGTCTCAGTCTCCATCTATTTGACCTTCTCACCATGCTGACACATTGCGTCTGTCATCTGCTCAAAAATCTTCTCCAAGATAACAAGTTGATCCTTCATTCTTCCAGTCTTGGGCTCCCTCTTGGTGTTACTGCCATTTGCATGCGACCCAACCATGGATGGCCTTCCAAGTTTCTTCCCTCTACTTGCAAAGGGTTTGTTCAAGTCACCCAAGAATTCATCTCAAGAATTCTTCAAAATTCTGCGATCAACTCTATGACGAGTTCTATGATGAACTCTGTGATTACCTCTTTGATCAGGTCTGTGACAAGTCTCATTCATCCACCTTTCCAAAGTTCTCAATTCACCCTAAGAACTCTATACTTGGTCTACTCAAGGGGTGTGTACAGGTCTTTCCACAATTAATGGCTTCATCCACAAATTGACCCTTCACTTCCATCACAAATTAATATCCAAGTCTGCACTCAGGTTGTCTCTATGATGGGTCAGTCCACTTGGTTGAACCCTCACCAAGCCTGTACCCAAACTATCTTTTCAACAAGTGTGCCCCACCACAATTGTCCTGACTACAGTGGTGAAGAGCACCAAACTTTTTCACCAAACAAGCTCTGATACCACCTGTCACGACCTCAAAATACACCTATTCATATCTTGTGATCATTCAAATATTGAGGGCATGTGACACTATGATGGTTATTACTTGGTTTCTTGGAAACACCAAGAATAGTTCATCTGAACTACACCTCTTCACCTAGAGCATACCCATACTCTATTCTAGGCTATGTGGGAGTCACACTCTAACTCTATGCAATTCACTTGTATACTTAGACAATCTTGTTAACAATTTAACACTGAGTCATTTAAGCATACATCCAAGAAATCCAAGAATTATGATGAGCTTTTTTTGAAATCCTTCCAAGAAAACCTAAGTAAAATGGAATTTTTGATGAGGGAATGAGTATTCAATAACAATTCTCTTTAAATTCCATATTTGAAGAGGTTAGAGCTTAATAGGAGGCTCTATACGAACACATGAAGAAAGGAAGGGTTGCAAATGATGCACATAAAGCTAGAAAATCTTGAAGAAGAAAGGAATAAATTATTTTCTTGGGAAGAAGGTTATTGGTGTTAGAAAATTAGAGCCACTTAGCTAAAGGATGGTGATGAGAACACCAAGTTTTTTCATAGGTCTACTCAAGGAAAGAAAGGCTCAAAATAGGTCGACATATTAGCTCAAGTGGTTGAGTGCTTTGAACTTCATGTAGGAGGACTTAGGGACAATTCCCTAGGTTAGTTTCTATTTCTACATGGTTCACTTGATGTCCCTGTTGGGATAGAAATTGTAATTTGTGTCGACAGGTTTGAACTAGGTACCATCGATGAATGTGGGGAAGTTCTTGGGAGTTTGCTTCTTTTTTAATTAAATTTTTTTTTTGAGACAGGGAGAGTTTGCACTGAAGAGATTCTAGTTATAACTTCCAACTTTAATATAATGGTGGACACTACACATAATTATCTCATTTATCACTAAATGAAGAAGAAGAGATAAATGAGGTATTTGCTTCTTTCTAAAAGGACAAGGCTCATGGGATAATGGTTGGTCTATAGAGTTCTTAAATAATTTTTGTAATGTTAGGATATTTAGACACTTAGGAGTTAGTTAAGTTCAACTTGGTCTAATGTGTCTTTAAGTAAAGTGTATTTCTTTAGTGTGCTTTTGTTACTAACTAATTTGATGGTCACGATTTTGTTTTAGACATAAAGAGATTTGATAGTTCATCTTCTTTTTGAGACTAATGATACTTAATCCATGGATTAACACTTAATTGGTCCATGATCTCTATTTAAAGAGCATGGAGGGGAATTTACCAATGATTGATTGTTGAGAGATGTTCATGTAATCTATTGTCTTTTTCATTAATATATTTCCTTAAGTGGTCATGTTGGTTGGGGTCATGGATTGTTTCCCTCCTTGAGGGTTTTAACCACATCAATATTGGTGTTTACTGATATTTGATCTATATTGTGTGTGAGGGGTTGAATTAATGTGTTCTAACTCTGTGCAATACCTTTTTTTTGAACATGGTATCAAAGCTCCTATGAAGATTCACTCTTGTTGTTGATCTAGATTTTGAACTTGTGCCATTGCATGCAACAAAGTATTTCTAGATTCTACTGTTTTTGAGAATTTATGGGCCAAGTGAACCACTCTAGAACATTTGGAGCACCATTTCAAGTTAGAAACCCTTTTTGTTTTAGTGAAAAAGGTTTTTGTTTTCCCTAGATAAGATCATTTATCTTAGATGCAACGATATATAATTTCAGTTTTAAGTTTCTTTTGAAAAACTTCTTTTATGTTGTTTTAATTTATCATTTCATTTTTTTCATTTATATTAATGGGTTGCTTCCTTTTTGATTTATGTATGTTCTTACCCCTCACCTTGTATGATCTTGGCAAATAAAAAACAAAGAGGAAAGTCTTTTTGGATCTAGGTATGCTCTTTGTCTTAGGCCTTATGAGATCTTGGAAAATCAGAAGCAGGGAGAAAAAGTTACATTTTTTTGGGTAAACTAACTAAAATCTAAGCTCAAGCATATAAGGTTCCAAAGTATTTCTATATTCATTTTCAAAAATATTTGCTTGTTTTATTGTGTGATGGTATATGAAGTTGTTTGTAAGAAAAAAATAGGGATTTTCAAAATAAACATGCACTTCAAAGAGGCCAAGCTTGAAAAAAAGGATTTTTTTATTATATAAGTATTGAGTTCAAGTGTTTTTTTTCTTAAGTTACTTTTTGTAAAAGTGCATGAAACCTAAATTATAAAGTAACTTTATTGTAAAATTTATTCTCACTTATTTTATATAAGTGAGTCACTTAAGTTATAAAAACAACTTATTTGTAAAAATGATCTTATGGGAAAAACTTAGAAAATGAGGGCAAATGTTTTTTACTCTTTACGACTCGACAACCTCATTCTACACTCATTTCCATGTGGGACAACTACATGACACCTTGGTTATCATTTTGAATTTTTATGAATTTCTTCAAATGGGCATAACTTTATCATTAAGAGTCCTTTTTTAGTGTTTTTATTTTTTTAACTATTTATTTTTTTAAACTCTTTCTATATGCATAATCAATTTCTAATTTAGGAGTAATCTTTCTTTCATATTATAATATAGTTAGTCCAAGTGAGATCCTACTTACTAGTTTTAACTACTCAAAGAAATTTTGTATGGAATATTTACTAAGAAGTAAGGGAATTTATCAAGTTATCTTGGGGACATAAGCTGCCCAACTTTATTTAAAAAAAAAACATTGATTGGGGAGATAGAAATGATGCAACCCATAGATTGATAGGAATTTCAATATCTAGTGATTTACAATTTCATCTTTAAGGGATTGAGACCCCATATGAAACTTGGAAAAAGTTGGAAAACATGTTTGGTAAACACAACCAAATTCAAACCCACTAGCTTGAAAACCAATTGAATGCTTTGAATTCTAATGATTTTAGTTGTAATGAATGTTTTCTTTCAAAGTTCAAAGACACTCAGAATTTTACTTGAAAAATGTGGCATACAAAAGAAAGACGATCAACTCATATACGCTATTCTTTCTAAGATTGAAAATTCCTTTGATGTTTTCGTATCTACTTTTTTCTCCACTAGAGAAGCACTTATTAGTCAAAGGAGTAATTACAAAATGTCCTCTTTTGAAGCATTATGTGATTCTCTAGATAGATAGTACGATAAGATCTTACACCTTGGATTGATCAACACTGCAAGCACATCTAATAAATCCTTAATATCAAAACATAAGCGAGGCCCCAATCATACAAAGAAGTAACATTCTTGCAAGAAAAAACAAAACAAGGATCTCAAACCCTCTTAGCTAGTTCCTAGTTTGAATATAGATAAAGGAAGCAAGTCAAAAGGAAAGAAGGCCGAGAGAGATTGAATTTTTTTTGAACTAGATGGTCATACAAAATCTAAATATTCTAAGAAGATGGAAGCCTTAGAAGTAACAATGATAAGAATAACATCACTCTAGAGATTTCTTCTTCTAACTCTTCTTCCATGGACATGCACTTTATACCTTTGGTTTTTCTTTCAATGCAACAACTACCTCTTCTTCTGATGAGTGGATTATTGATTCAAGAGAATCTTATCATATGGCTAAGGATAAATACATATTTTCTAATCTTAATGAACATAACACCAAATAAATATTTATTGGTGATGATAGATCTCTTAGCAGGGATGATTTTAAGGATGGAAATTTATTTTAAAATGTAGAAACCTTGGTGAATCTTACTAATCCTTCATATGCCAACTATAAAATGTTCGACTATAATTTTATAAAAATATTCAAATTTATAAGGATTTTGTATAGTTTGTATAAATTTTTGGCGATTTTAAAGGTAAAATAATTTTATCCTATAGATTTTGGGCAAATCATTTTTAAAATAACGAATATTTTTTTGGGAAAAAACATGGAAAATTATCCCTGTCTCTTAGTGTTGTAGGGTCTAGAACACTTCAACTAGATGATGGCCATTTTCATGATGCATTATGTGTTCCCATAATTTTTTGTAGATTTCCATTAATGTATCAAATCACTCATTCAAGTGAAGGAAAAACCATAGATAGGTCACCTCACCAAGTAGTAATCAAGATTTAAAGGATCCTAAGCATATCTTATCAACCAGAATTGTTGATAATATTACGAGGTTGTACCAGTTTGACAACTTTGGGTCATTATATCTTCTCTCATTTTTTATTGTTCATAATGGTATCATGAGCAAACTTTGACATGAATTGTTTGGTTCTCTAAACTATCGCTTAGTGCAAAAACTATGTAAACAATAAAATTGTTGCAAATCTTCCTGTCATTACATGCATAGATGGTGTTTGTTCTAGTTATGTTCTTAATAAACATCATCATGATAGTTTTGACGAACGTGCCTCTTGGAACACATCGGACCTATTGTAGCTTGATCATAGTGATTTGTATCATCTACTTCCTTTTTGGTCTTTCTCCGGGTTCAAGTGCTTCTTAATCTTCATTGATGACTTATTTGGATGTATTTGGGTTTATTTCCTCAAACTTAAGAGTGCATGTTCTGACATGTTTTTGGAAAGAAAGACCCATGTAGAAAAATAATCTAGACATCAACTTCATAAGTTAAAAATAGATAATGATGGTGAATATGTTAACGTCAAATTTAGAACTTGTTTCTCTACAAAAGGCATTCAAATGAAACATATTGTTCCATACACACCACAACAAAATGGTGTTACTAAGAGAAATAACTGCATGTTAAAATACATGACAGATTGTACGATCCAATCTAAGGGATCAAGTCCTCATTTTTGGGAAAAATCCATTAATGGTACCAATTACATATTTTGTTTCACTCCCACAAAGGATTTAAAAGATATAACATCAGAATAAGCATGGAGTAATGTTAAATCAGATGCAAGCCACTTGTGTGTGTTTGGTAGTGAAGCATGGCCTCACATTCTTAATGAGAAAAGGAAATCATTATAGCTTAAGAACTGTGAGAAGTTCATTTTTATTGGATACTCTGAAGATGTGAAATCTTATAGACTTCTTCAATCTAATTCAAAATAAATTATTGTTAGGAGAGATGTCAAGTTTGATGAAGATCTCTCATCTTGCATGCTTAGTTTGACATTTGTGCCATCTTTGACCTATAATCTATCTTCGACAAATGTGTCATCTTCTATTCCCAAAATTTTTTGTTAGTGCCCCTATTTTGATTCTTCTTCTATAGATGATGATAGTGAGAATTAAAATCCAGCTCCACTTGCTCATTCTCCTCTAGCTAAGTCCATTGAACATAAACCAACACTAGCAGGAAAACTTCCTAGATAGTTGACATGAGAAGAAACTAGTCATCTTTCCAGTGATCCTTTTGATCAACGTTGTATACATTTACATTTCCGATGAGCCTCCTCTCTTTTGGATCAATTTTTATAAACTCACGATCTAGAAAAATTGCAGAAGCTTTTGGCCATCCAAATTAGGATGCAACTATAAATGAAGAATATCATTCCTTAATGGTGAATTATACTTGGGATCTTGTCCCTCTTCAAAAATGAAGAAAAAATGTTAAATGTGAATGTGTGTATGGGATGTAATAGATGGAAGTGTTGATATACACAAGGCATGGTTAGTTGCCAATGATTTTCATGAGTAGAAGAATAACTATACTGAAACCATTGCCCCTATAGCCAAAATGAATTCCATCTACCTTGTTCTATCCCTTGCAGTATCATTCAAATGGGAGGTCCATTAGATGGATGTTAAATCAACCTTCTTACATGGGGATTTGCAAGAAGGAATTTACATGGACCTCCTGACTATATTAAGAATGACTCTAGTTTTATTTGTTGCCTTAAGAAATCTCTCTATGGATTTAAGAAAGATCCTCAGGGTTTGCGTACTAAAATGGATAACTTTCTTCTTGACACCAGATTCTCTAAACATTATTTTGACCCCAATGTTTATACCAAGAAAGTGGGTGACCATCTTATAATAATCGTTCTCTATGTTGATGACCTTATACTCACTAGTAGTGACCCCAAGATTTTAACCCATTTGAAATTCGATCTTAAGAAGAAATTTGACATGATAGACTGAGAAAATTTGCATGATTTTATTGACCTCCAAGTCTTAGAAACCAATGAAGAAACTTCTCTTTTCTAGTCTAAGTATGCATGTGACTTTCTTCACTGATTTCGCATGGAAGATTGTAAACTAGTCGCATCTCCCTTCCAATCTAGAGTCAATATTGCTGACATATATACCACACCCAAAGTAGATACTACTTTGTGCCATCAATTAGTAGGTATCCTTTTGTATTTGACTCATTCCCTACATTGATATTTCCTTTGTAGTTGGTCTTGTTGCGCGGTATATGAAAACACCCCATGAGCACCACTCGAAAGAAACAAAGAGGATTCTTCGATATATCCAGGGTATGGTTTAATTTGGGATACATTGTAATTCAAGGGCACACCCTTGTTGGTTGGTTTCAACTGTTCTGATTGGATCAGTGATCCTGATGATTGAAAGTCTAATGCAGGTTATGTTTTTGGTCTTGGTTTCAAACTTGTCACTTAGGCTTGTGAAAAGAAAAGTGTCATTTCTATTTCTTCAACAAAAGAAGAGTATAAAGAAACACTTTTTGCAAGTCAAGAAGCCATATGGATTAAATATATCCTTTAAGAGTTTGGATTCCAAAAATAGCGTCTGATCATGCTTTGGCATGACACCTAGAGAGCCATTCAACTTTCTAAAGACCCGATTCAACATTAGTGCAACAAACACATTGAGCTACACATGCTCTTCATCATCTTCAAGATTGCATTCTCAAAGTGCTCTATTGCCAAATAGATGACCAAGTTGCAAAACTTTTCACAAATACCCTTGTAAAATCCAAGTTTCAAATATTTGAGCCATGTTAGGAGTACATGAATTTTTCATTAAGGGGGGATATGCTATAATGCCTCCTTCCTTCTCCTATTGTGTCACCTTTGTAAATCCTTCAATCCTATCCCAATTTATTCTTAAGAGGGGATGTTAGGATATTTAGACACTTATGAGTTATTTAAGTTCAACTTGGTCTAATGTATATTTAGGTAAAGTGTGTTTCTTTAGTGTGCTTTTGTAACTAACTAATCTTATGGTCACAATTATGTTCTAGACATAAAGTGATCCAATGGTTCATATTCTCTTTAACACTAATGACACTTGATCTATGTCGCAACACCCACCTGGTCCATGATATCCATTTAAAGATAATGGAGGGTCATTTGTTGATGATCAATTGTTGAGAGATGTTCGTGTAATTTGTTTGCTTTTACAATAATATATTGCCTTAAGTGGTCGTGTTGGCTAGGGCCATTGACTGTTTCCCTCTTTCATGGTTTTAACCACATAAACACTAGTGTACCGATATTTTATTTGCATGCATGAGTGGTTTCCTTAAGGTGTTCAACCTATGTGGATATACCATATTTTCTTAACATATAAGACTTTGGGTTAGGATTTTCTCAATGTCATTGAAAAATCTAAGATTTCAAGGAGGATTTATGTCCCCTTCAGTTCAACCTTCATAAAAAATATACCAATGGTCGATAACCCTCCCTTATTTGAATTTTATAGGCCCATTTATCTCTACTACAACATTTATAAAATAATAGTGAAGGTAATTTCCAATAGGTTGAAGGCAATCTTATCAAACACCATCTCAAGGAAGCAATTTTTTTTAACATAGTTGGAGCATCAAGAGACTCTGCACTTGATTAAGAGGATAATTTGAGAATGTAAGTTTTCACAGTTAGAATACATAGTGTAGAATAACTTTCTAGATAAAAATTGTGTACATGGTTTTCGAAACGTCAACATTTTGAGTGGACACTCCACTCATCATCGGGGACAACAAAAATATCATATATGTGGGAAACGAGTACCGAGGTTGTGTATTTAAATATGTGGAAAGGAAGGTGACCTTTGAGAAGGAATTTGGTAAAGCAATGAATAATAGAGTCAAACTACCCATTGAGATTAAAAATAAATAATTAGACTAGTCAAAATTTAAAGGGAAAAAATTAATTGATGTAGAAAATTACAAAATCAAAGGATCAAATTGACCGTTAAGAAAAAGGTTGGAGATGATTAATAGTAATTTCAATGATAATTATGTAGGGATGAGTGGAGAAGGTTTATGTATTAGAGTATTAAGGGATTGAAATAATTTAATGATAATAATAAAATAATATATTAAAGTAATATAACAGGTTAGTGACAATGTAGAGGAACATGAAATAATGAAAATAATGGAGATGGGAAAGATTCAAATTTGATAAAAATGGTAAGCTAAAATCTAACTATAATATAATGATGTAATAAATAAATTCAAAAAAGATATAGATTGACTAATTTGACAAAACCTCGAGAAATTGAACAAAAAAGTAATCCCGCGAAAAGGGAAAAAGAAAGGGAAGATCAAGAGAGTGCTTGGAAACAAGAGCAATGGAGGAAAAATATAGGGAAGGGGGTGAACAAAGAAAGTGTAGGGAAAGAAAATTCATATGAGAAGCCTAAAGGTTGAGGTGGTGAATGGTGGGTTTCCAAGATTGGCTCAGTTTGTAAACATATTCGCGATTAAAATTATTAGGATGTTTTTCTATTTCAAGAGCTTCTTGAATGAGGTGAGTGGAGTAGAAAGAGGAGGAGGCTAAGATTTTAGTTTGACTCTCTCTCCCAGATCAACCATGCTTTTCGCTCCGCCAACAAACCTAAACTAGATTTAACCTCATCCCCCTCCCCCCCTTCTAGTGCTCTCATTTCCCTACCCTACATACAAGGAACCATTGATTACTTCATGCTAGTTCTCACCACCACCCAGCCCAAAAATCCGTTGTCCTTAAAAAATTGATTACTCGGGCCCTTCACAATTCTTCCCCCCAATTCCTCCCTGAAGAAAAATCCCACCTAACTAAGGCCTTCCTATCCAATGGTTACTCTATCTCCTATATAATCCATGATTTTCACTCTACCAACAAAACTAAACCCGATTTACCCTCATCCCCCTCTCCCCCTCCTCGTACTCTCATCTCCCTGCCCTACATCCAAGGAACCACTGATTTGATCCCAAAGCTCCTAGCTAAGAAGAATATTAAAAATGTGTTCAAACCATATAAAACCATTAAACAACACTTTCGAATTGCTAAATACAAATCTGACCTGATGCTAGGCCCAAGAGTTTACCAAATCCCTTGCTCTTGTGGAAAATCTTACATAGGACAAACTAGTCGATCCTTCAAATCCCGTCTCAAAGAACACATAGTTGATACGAACCACAACATAATCTCCAAATCAATTATTGTTGAACACTCCTCCAAATCCAAACACCACATTTTCTTCGACCAAGATAAAATCTTAGCCTCCTCCCCTTTCTACTCCACTCACCTTATTCGAGAATCTCTTGAAATAGAAAAACATCCGAATAAATTTAATCGCAAAGATGGATACAAAATGAGCCAATCTTGGAAACCCACCATTCACCACCTTGACCTTTAGGCTTTCCATATGAAGTTTCTTTCCCTACACTTTCTCCATTTCCCCCCTCCCTTGTATTTTTCCTCCATTGCTCTTGTTTCCAAGCACTCTCTTGATCTCCGCCCCCTTTTTTTTTCTTTTCACGGGATTAATTTTTTGTTCAATTTCTCGAGGTTTTGTCAAATTAGTYAATCTATATCTTTTTCAAATTTCTTTATTACATCATTATATTATAGTTAGATTTTAACTTACCATTTTATCAAATTTGAATATTCCCCATCTCCATTATTTTCATTATTGTATTTTCCTCTACATCGTCACTAGCCTATTATATTACTTTAATATATTATATTATTATTTAATAATATTATCATTAATTTCTTTCAATCCCATTGACACTCTCTTCTCGGGATTACTTTCTTTTTTTCTATTTAGTTTCTCGAGATTTGTCAATTTAGTTAATCTACATCTTTTTCAAATTTCGTTATTACATCATTATATTATAGTTAGATATTAACCTATCATTTTTATCAAATTTGAATCTTCCCCATCTCCATTATTTTCATTATTGCATTTTCCTCTACATTGTCACTAACCTATTATATTATGTTAATATATTATATTATTATTTAATAATATTATCAATAATTTCTTTTAATCCCATTAATACTCTAATCCATCAATCTTTTCCACTCAAGTCCATACTACCAAGTATTGGAAAAGATGTAGCCCTATAAGGCGTGGTCATAGAGGAGCAAGTTATCCTTAAGGCCCAATAGCTATATTTGGGTTCTTCTCTGTCTCAGATGCTATATCGGATTATACCTAATGCACATAGATCTGAGAAGGAGAAACCTATGACAGTTCCTCATGCTGATGGCATGATCCCATCACTACATCATTATAGTTGACATTACTATTAATCATCTCTAACCTTTTTCTTAATGGTTAATTTGATCCTTTGATTTTGTAATTTTCTCCACCAATTAAGTTTTTCCCCTTAAATTTTGACTCGTCTAATTAATTCTCTTTTTAATATCAACGATTAGTTTTACTCTATCCTCTACATTATCACTAACCTATTCTATTACTTTAATATATTATATTATTATTATTAATTTCTTTCTATCCCATTAATACTCTCTTCACGGGATTACTTTCTTGTTTTCTATTAAGGTTCTCAAGGTTTTGTCATATTAATCAATCTTTATCTTTTTCAAACTTCTTTATTACATCATTATATTATAGTTAGATATTAGCTTACTATTTTAATAAATTTGAATCTTCCTCATCTCCATTATTTTCATTATTGCATTTTCCTGTACATTGTCACTAACCTATTATATTACTTTAATATATTATATTTTTATTATCATTAAGTTATTTCAAATCCCTTAATACTCTAATACATCAACCTTCTCTACTCACCCCTTCCTATCCCTACATCATTATTGTCGATTTTTTTTTTTGTTAGCTAAATATCCCTGACTTGCAGGATTGGCCTGTGGCTGAGATGCCACGACCCAGGGGAATCTAAGCTGTCAAAATCACCCAGGGACTGCACCCGGCCTGGACTGCACCAACCCTTAACATTGTTGGATTTGAGGTGTTCCCAGAGGTTTCGAACCAATGACTTCACTTACAGAGTGGCTTAACAACATACTCCCTCACCGACTGCTCTATACCATGGGGACTCATTATCTTTGACATTACTACTAATAATCTCCAAAATTTTTCTTAACGATTAATTTGATCTTTTGATTTTGTAATTTTCTCCACCAATTAATTTTTACCCCTTAAATTTTGACTAGTCTAATTATTTATTTTTAATCTCAACGACTAGTTTGACTAGATATTATTCATTGCTTTACCCAATTCCTTCTCAACGGTCACCTTCCTTTCCATATCTTTAAATACACAACTTCGACACTCATTTCCCACATATATGATCTTTTTGTTGTCCCTAATGATGGGTGGAGTGTCCACTCGAAACGTTGACATTTCGAAAACCATGTACATAGTTTTTATCCAGAAAGATATTCTACACTAATAGAATAATGTTTCCTTCTTTTATCATAATACGATATTTATCAAAGGTCTATGACTGAATAAGTTGGGACTATATGAGACTACCTATGATTCATATTTCTTTTAGTCTCCCTATAATAAATTGGATATAGGATTGTTATATGTCAGTTTCATGTGTAGTCTTAATCCATAGGGCCGACAATCCTTTTTTCAAACTAACCTAGATACTTAGGCAAGGGCGCCCTCTTTCCCCACTCTTGTTTATACTTATAATTGAGGGGATGATCAGATTGATCCTAAACAATTTGAAGGAAGATGGGTAGTTGAAGGGAGTAAAAGTCACAAGTAATACCATGATTACACACCTTCTCTTTCTAGATGATGTGATCCTATTGGTTAGTGATATAGTTAGGGAAGAAAGGGTTTTGTATGGGGCCCTTCATCATTAATACACAACTATAGCATGAAAATCAATTTAAAAAAATCTACCTTAGCCTTTTACAACTTGGAGGAGCCTTAGGTTCAAGTTACCAAGTAAAGTCTTCCCCTTTTTTATTATGGATCTTGACATGGGAATCCCGAGGTTGGTATAGAAAGTATAATTCTTCACTTGTAAGATTCTCAGTGGCTTACCCTCGAAAGTGGATTGGGGAAGTACCRACAACACTATTGAGCTAATGACAACTTCAACACTTATGTCTTTAGCTCCGGAGACGAGCATTAAGCATATGTAGATTTTGGAGATTTAAAGGCCATATYATGGATGGAGGAAACAATCCAATGAATATGGATTTGAATAGGGCTGATCACTCAAWATGGGACTTTATGRCACTCTTTCAATCTTGCTTATGAAAATATGTAATGATGAAACATAATATCGTTAAGGTTTTGAAAGATAAATAGAGGTCGTCATGATTTCAAAAATTTATGATGGGAGGAAATAGATTCTACATTAAAACACATATTTTCATTTGAATCTTTTTAGAATTTATTTTTAGCTTTTTCTTTGTATTTGTTAATAGTATATATCGTTAAATTCATGAATATTAAACAATTTTTATTATTAAAACAATTTTTTTCTTTTATTTTATATTTGATTTTTTAATAAATAAATTTTATAAAAATGTATTTTAAAATTTTAAATAATCAAAAATATTTTTATATTAAAAAATCTTAGAAATATAAGAATTATTCCATTTATATTCTCTCTTTTTAAAATTTTATTACAAATAAATACAATTTTAATTGTGTTCATTTTCTTTATGCTTTTCATGCTTAAATTCCATTCCTCTTGCATATTAAAAGTGCGTTTTTAAAGATT
>JASDQU010738537.1:46874-58707 GCA_032191745.1 Picea mariana | reverse complement strand
TTCCAGATAAAGAAGAAGGATCACCATCGAATCTTAGGAAAGAATATCAACAACGTGAAGTCACTATGTCAAAAGAAGATAAGAATCAGAACGAAAAAATGCATATCGAGACAAATCTCACTGGGAAGAAGGATAGAAAGCTAAGAAAGAAGCGAGCTAAGATCGACAAGTTGCAGAAGGTTCTAGAAGAAACCTAGCAAAAGAAATTTTTTCAAAATTGGAGCTTCGTCAGGATATCAGAACAACGACATATGGCACTTCGCCATGACAAAGCAATATAGCCGTTGGGGACATTATAACCATTAGACCAACACTCCAAACAGGCAGAAAGACATTTATGGACAAACAACTCACCATCCAACCATTGGGACTGTGCCATAACAGACATAATAGAGTTAATGAAGGCTTCATACCCATTGCAAGCAACCCGTTGCCGAGTTACCTATTTATCCCCTCGCGCCATGCACCGAGAACACTTTTGCCAACTGAGAGTTTGAGACCACAGACTAAGTCGATTTTATACAGTGATCATCACACTCTTGCTGTCTATCCTATTACAGTTTCTAAGTTACCCTCCAAACTTGATATTGTTAACCCCAAGTGTGTAGGTCGGACGAATTAAGCATTGTAGAGAAAGTTGTTGAAGAAGTTTTGATTAACCTCATGACTGAAAGAGTCATGTAGATGTCTATTGGTGTACAAGCATCATCGACAAGAGGACTGCCAGCCTCTCCATCCACTTCTCACAGAGTTGGACCATCCCGACCATCTGATGAAAGGCGAACCAAGCACAGGGATGATATAGCGAATGCGAAACTGATCCCAACCATATTACCCGCCTATATTCCACTCCTGAGCAACGCAGTAAATCGAAACAGTGTGCCCATAGATTTCAAATACACCTTGGTCACTGCATACCTCCCGAAGGGGATACGCGCAGTTTGAGCAGACCAAGATAAGATTGCGGCGTTGAAGTTTAGCGACTTCAACCTCGGAGATCACAAAGTTTACAACATGCTCGCCCCACATAAGTACCTGACCCAGAATAAGGGGAAGCATTCGAATATAATACCCCAATCGTGGACTATGAACCTCGCGCAGTCCACCCTGCTGAATGTCATGAATATTCCTCACTTCGGATGACACCAGGAGGTAAATGCATGTGTCAAGTTGTTGCTGTATTGTTACCATGGAGGTTATTTGTGGCTAAACCACCATATAACAGTTGATACAACACTGATCAATCGGATCACAAGGTTGAGTATGCAAGGACTCGATCCACAGGAGTTTTACCCTGGAAAAGACATGGATCACGCTCTAGCACAGCGGATCAAGGACACTTATGATGATGTCGAGAAGGGCACACAAGGTTACAAAGTAGCTTCTATCCAGAGTGGTGCAGTGCACCTCACCTGTCAGTTGATTGCATAGAAGTTAGTCCGAAAGAACCGACCCACCCAAGTCACCGGTTTTGGAGTCGACCTCGCAGGCAAGTGCGTGGAAGGCCTCCAGATGAATTGGGTGAAGTACCTGGTGAACCAGTTGGAACTTGACTGTAGAGAAACACAAGATCAAGGATATGAATTTCATTTCAGTTGGATTTTGATACTGATAGATTTTATTTCCTGGGAGATGCTGGAAGGTACGACCTTCCTGGACATCGAGCCTTTTGAACCACTGGTCGCGAAGTTCAGTACACTGTGGTACTCAAGTGACATGAATAAATAGTGGCAGTCAAATGTTGTTTTTCATACCTACTACAATCAACTGAAGGTAGCCATACAGTCTGAGCCTCGCATGACTCCGAACACTCTACACCGGTTCAAGCCTCTGATGAAGTTCAGCGCAGATCGACATTTTACTTATATTACAGTGTGTGCTGATGAACACAAGTAATAGCTTCAGTCCTACTACAAGCCGACGGAGGAGGACTTGGAGGAGATCACCAAGGACTGTTCGACATACCTCCTTGTTCCAACAAACCCTGTGGAGATATCCGACATCGCTAGCCCAGAAACTACGCAGGATACACCAGGACCTAGTGGGGAAAAGAAAACAGAAGAGGTCCAAGAATTAGACAACGCATCTGTGAAGATTGCCTCCATCTCACTAGAGAAAGGAGGTGATGGCGAAGAGTTAGGTGAAAAATAAGTCGAACAGAAGGAAGGAGACGAGGTTGATCCCCTGAAGAAGAGAAAAGGTTCGCCTATGAAACCTTCCTCCTGAAAGAAAGCGAAGGCCACCATGACCAATATGCAGACCGTCCTCACCTCCGATGACTTCGATTTCCTCATAGCAGCCCTGCAAGATGCTTCGGTGGAAATAGCAGAGAAACAAGAAGCAAAGCAAGAAGAGCTGTATGACCGAATTGAGATTGAACTTCGAGGGGTACAACAAGCCCTACCGTCCATTCGCACAGTCTCCACTGCGCCGGGAGATCCAGAATTGGGAGATGAGCCAACTCAACTCCACCGCTTAGCCGATACAGTCGAAGCTTGCCTTCGACGAGCACAGGAAGAAACAATGCAAGCCACCCAGGATTTGACACAAGTACAAGGGGTACTAGTAGAGCAACGCAATGCTGCAGAACGAGAAAATATTTCTCTCGAAGCAAAGTTTGACGAAGAAAAAACAAAACTACAACAAGAAAAGGAAAAGTTGCTCACGGAGCAACTCGAAGTAAAGGAAATGGTCAAAAAATTACTTCACTCTATGACAGTCGTAGAAGTAAAGGCCGAAGATCGAGTTCCACAACAAGTAGCGCAACTTGAAGAAGTAATCCAACAACTACAACAAAGCATCACAGACTTAGAACTACGCACAGTACCTGAGACCCCACAAGATGTAAGAGACCAAATGGAAGCAACCGCCATGAGCGCAGTTGAAAGGCTCAAGGCTCTTACGTTGGAATGTAAGTTGAAGAAGACAAAAGGTTCACCTCTAAAACCTTCCTCCTAAAAGAAAGAGAAGGCCACCATGACCAATATGAAGACTGTCCTCACCTCTGATGACTTCGACTTCCTCATAGCAACCCTGCAAGATGCTTCGCTGGAAATAGCAAAGAAACAAGAAGCAAAGCAACAAGAGTTGTATGACCGAATTGAGACTGAACTCTGAGGGGTATAGCAAGCCCTACAGTCCAGCCATGCAGTCTCCATTGCATTGGGAAAGACAGAATTGGGAGATGAGCCAGCTCAACTCCACCGCTTAGCCGATATAGTCGAAGCTCGCCTTCGACGAGCATAGGAAGAAACAACGCAAGCCACCCAAGATTTGACACAAGTACAAGGGGTACTAGTAGAGCAACGCAGTGCTGCAGAATGGGAAAATATTTCTCTCCAAGCGAAGTTTGATGAAGAAAGAACACAACTACAACAAGAAAAGGAACAGTTGCTCGCAGAGCAACTCGAAGTAAAGGAAATGCTCAAAAAATTACTTCTCTCTATGACAGTTGTAGAAGTAAAGGCCGAAGATCGAGTTCCAAAACAAGTAGCAAAACTTGAAGAAGTGATCCAGCAACTACAACAATGCATCACAGACTTGGAACTATGCGTAGTACCCGAGACCCCACAATATGTAAGAGACCAAAGGGAAGCAACCGCCATGAGCGCAGTTGAAAGGCTCAAGGCTCTTACGTTGGAATGTAAGCACCTCACTGATCGTAGTGCCTAGACCTATGAACAAATCATGGAGAACCCATAATTGAAGGCACTGGAGTTGCAACTCTAAGAGGTGAAGTATCAAGCCGAAAAGATACAGGCACAACTGAAGTCCCTGTCAGCTATGGAAAGAATGAAGTGCTCCCAAGAGAAATGCACTGCACAACAACAAATCCATACTATCCAAAGTATAGTTATGGAGGTAACTCATAAACTCCAACCTGTGCAAGATAATGCCTATCAATTGTTTACAGAAGTAGAAGGCCAAGGAGTAGAACTAGAGCAGGTTGTCACTACAGCTAAACAACGTCTAGAGGGACCGATCAATGATGTAGTCATCTAGGAGTTCGCAGAACAAGAGGTTGTGTCACAACAACAAGTCGAAGCAGCTCGAGCCAAGCTTGAGGCATTTTAAGCATAACTAGTCAGACCAGGGTGACTCGGGATGAGTCACAGTTGAGTGTTAGGGGCTTGTTGGCCCTTAACCAAGTTTTGGGAGATCCTTGGTCAAGTTTGACCTATTTTGGGACTTCGACAGCTTGTCGAAGGAGGAGTGCAAGATGAAGTAGAGATCGCAGGATCTCAACCCCTTTTTGGGTCCTTTTTTGGGATTTGAGAATATGTAATGGGAATGGGATGTCGGCCCATGGGTTTACCCATGTTTAGGCCTATTTTGTATATATAAATAGAAGGCTAGGCAATGTAAGAAGTAGTGCGCAAGAGTTGTGCAAGTTGGATAAGTGTTAGGATTTGGATCTGTGTGATCAAGAATTGTAAGGCTTCCTGCATACTGTATGAGACTTGCAGAGCTAAGTGCAAGTCATTGTAAGTGGCTATGAAGGCTTTGTGCTGTAATGCAAGGAAGGAGGATCTAGCAAGCTGTGCAGATCTCCTGTCCTATGCGGAGTAAGGGTTTTGTGGCTCTGTGCATGTAGATGATTGATTGAAGCTAATAAATAAGAAGAGTTGGTGGATGTAGCCGCAGGGTGGAGGTGAACCACATCAATACTGTGTTATTCTGCTCTGTGTGATGTTCTAATATATTCATGTGTTATTTTCTAAGTGCTTGATAGATAGATAGATCTGTTTATGCTTTGTTCTTATGATGAATCTGGATGTTAGATCTGATATAGGTAAATGTGCTTAGTGCTTGAATATGCCAGATCTGATCTATTTCTTTATGCTAAGTGCTTAAATACATTAGATCAAGGTGAATGTTGTGATGCTCTGTTTTCTCCGTGGAGTAGATATTGGTTAACTAATAACGAACTAACAATGCTAAGTGCTCTATTAAGTATTGTAATCACAGATCTGTGTCCCAACTAAGGTTGCAGACACCTGAGTCTTGCCACCACCCCTGCCTCTACCTCGGGTGAGACTTCATCTGCTTCGCAGGTGTTGACGAAAGGGCCGGTAGTTAGGGTTTTGTTGGTGCACTGTCATAGCATTGAACCCTGGGTCTGCCCCTGTGCCAAAATATATACGCATGGAATAATATTGATTTTTTTCTTAAATTTAAGTCACATATGATTGTTAAATTTGAGATGAGAGATCTTGGTGAGTTGCATTATTTCTTGGGCATTGAAGTATGGAAGAAGGAAGACAATATTTTCATGTCACAAGCCAAGTATACTTGGGATATTTTAAAGAAGTTCAACATGATGAGTTGCAAGATAGCCACAACTCCTTTGGAAGTCAGGTTGAAGTTATACAAACATGATGACTCAAATCTAGTTGATGTTACTCTATATCATCAATTGGTTGGAAAATTGATTTACCTATCTACAATTCAACCAGATATATCTTTTGCAGTCAACATGATATTGAGATTTATGTCTTATCCCCGAGAAATACAATGGAAAGCAACTAAAATAATTATGAGGTATCTATGTGGTACAGTTGGATATGTTTTGGTATACAAATCTATAGAGGATTTCAGATTGATTGGCTACAAAATTCATATTGGGTAGGTTGCATGGATGAAAAAAAGTCAAATTCAAGGCATACATTCAACATGGGTTCAACAAAAGTTGCTTGGAGTATTAAAAAACAACCTTCAGTTTCTCTCTCCATAGTAGAAGTAGAGTAAAAAACAACAACAACAACAACTTGTGAAGCAGTGTGGTTAAGAATAATTTTGGAGGATCTAAATGAGCAACAAGAACAACCTACACAATTTATTCATGATAATGAAAGTGCTATTCAATTGTTTAAGAGTCCAATTTTTCATAGGAAGACCAAACACATTGATATACAATATCATTTTGTTTGAGATTTGGTTCAACAAGGTGTGATCGAGATTATGTGTTGCAATATAGAAGATCAAGTTGCATATATTTTCATGAAGGCTCTCCAAACAAGTTATACAAACTCAGAGAAGATATTGGAATCCTTCCAAATGATCATTATGGGGGAGAAATGTTGGGTTAATGACTTGTTTGAATTATTTTACATCTATTTGTTGTTAATATTATATTTCAAAGGATTGTTTTGAGGATGAGATGATATTAGTTGAGTGATTTTTGGAGAGATTTTTGAGTGATTTTAGGCGTTGATCATTTAATGTGATATCCCTTGGACATGCATAAATGTTTATCTATAATGAGAATTTTTGAGTTGGTGTATCGTATTTTTGATATTTCTGTCTTGCTTCATTAATGTTGGTTAGTGTTTTTCTTTAGTAACAAACTCAGATAGGATGAAGTTCCAAAKAAATAAACAAAGGATTAGTGAAATTCATCAGTTCTTTGTCCCCACGAGCACCTTCCCCGTGATGATTCATAATCACACAATTGAAAGGAAATCCTTCAATTGAGGGTTCAAATGACCGAGTATGTAAGACATCCAACCCCTTAAGTACCTTTTTAAGGGATGGGGTATTGAAATTTCAATTTCCTTCAACCATCTCCAAACCTCTTTTCGAGGACACCATCATCTTTTGCTCGTCGAGAGATTTCCAACGACTATAAGTTTGTCCAAATCCGAGTTCGGGATCAAAATTTATGACCCTTTAAATATTTTAGGGCCTTCATTGGTCAATGATTTCTTACTTCCATGTGGAACCCACATCACCTAAGCTATCTGAAATGGCACTGGCAAGTCATGGCACTGACTGCACAGTCACCCGAGATCCGATTTCTCCAGGTGTTGATACCTATCTACTGGGAAGTCGAGGGCTTGGGCCTTAACATATTTTATTATATGCATAACTCAAAAATTCCTGATCTAGGACTAGCTAGCATCTTGTACACATGGCACTACCACAGTCTAACTCGAAGCATGAAACATGGACCTTTCCTTGCGTGACATATGCACCATATTTTGTGTTACCATTTATTGGAGTGGAAGGTCAGGATTGAGCCTAACCCATATCGATGACTTAGACTCTCTCAGGGATTGCCTCTCGATGCTTACCCTTAGCTTGGTGTTGGGATTGGTTCGAGATCCTATCTGGACGCTTACCCTTAGCTTGGTGTTGGGATTGGTTTGAGATCCCGATATCTGGGGGTCGAAAACACCTAGCTCAATGGACCTGATGGAAAGGTTCTTCTTCAAGTTCCGACAGGGTAACAAATGGAAGGATCAAATGAAGGATATTTAAATCGTCAATCAACAGATCGACAGTCACAGTTGCATCGGATCTCGGCCCTTAGTAAATTTTATACACTGGGAAGTATAAAACCTCCTGAGAGCCCGACGTCGAGATACATCAGGATGATGAAATAAACCCATATGAAAGGGGAAATGTGGGGGAAATCAATGGTCCTTACTTGATCCAAAATTTAAAATCGACGATCGATATTGCATCTCCCATCGTGACCTTGGGAGTCCTAGGTGTTAGAGTTCCCTTATTAAATCGACGGTCGAGATATCTCGTGGTTTAGATCCAATGGTTGAGTCTTGAGGTACCAAGCCCAATATTCTACAAACAACATGGTCCACAATCGACACATATACTCTATGTGGCATGTCTATGATATGACATGTCATGGAACAATATGATGTGGCCTGAAACATTGTGGTCATACTATGTGACACGTGGTAATGATTTTTCGTCTGGACCTCTATCCAAATATGCCAAATCTAGATGACACATGGCACCACCAAGGGGGTGACACATGCCCCCCCATGTTATGAAATGTGGGTCAATCATCGAATGACACATACCACTGGGCATTGGAGATCGAGGATTTTCCTGTGTGGCCAGGGATTCGAGAACCCTCGATGCCTGAGAATTAAGAAGGGATTAACTAGCCTATTCCTAAGGATTACATGGTGATTAGCCAGTTAGTAATGGGATTATGATCCCTCAATATATACAACTGAGATCTTGTGTTGGTATATTTGATGACTACCATGGTTTTGTTCACCACCCCAACATGGAAACAACTTTGAAGGATTAGAAAAATGAGATTAAATCGTTGATCGACAGATCAAAAATTCTCCCTGTAGCGGATCTCATACCTCGACACTTTCCCTATCTCCTATAACCAAAAAATCCCCGAGTTCCACCATCCGATGATTATGAGAGGATTAACTTGGTTAATCTTAGGATTACGATTTGATTATCTGGGTTAATCTCAGGGCTATGACTCCATGAGATCTACTGCTGATATCTCTCCCGCTTAGATATGATGGCTATCATGACTCCTCTCACAATTCGGGTGTGGTAGCGGCTTAAGGGATGAAACGATGGATATTTATAGCCTCGATCCATAGATCGATGAATCTCATCGTAGCGTCTCTGGGACCACGACAAATCTTGGTAAGTGGGGAGAATGAAAAAGGTCTGGGGGTCCGATGCTGAGATATGTCGGGTTGACGTAATTGGCCCACGATTTCTCCCTCCACGGGCTTGAATATGAAAAATGTCATCCCCAAAGCCTTGACACCAAATCCCTCTTGAGATCCAGATCGACGATTGACATTCAACTGTCCTCTGATCCAACAACCACCCTTCTCACATGGGTTACAAGGGATTCCAATGGTTAATCCTACTCACTTTGAATGACTGAGATTTATTCTTGACATGAAACCGACAACTATTGAGTCTTGTATACTCCATTTAGTACTGAAGGCATTATAACATGTTCCTTTAGAACACGATTCGACCCTAGAATTCTTCAATGGGGAGGTCTGTTTTGGTTAGAAAATCACTAAGATCAAGTGCCCTGCGGTCTATAAGAAATTTGGTCGGATACAGGAGTCCGAGGAAAGTAAGTTGTGAATAGAGGAACAAAACTCTGCACTAGTTTACACTATACACAACACATAGTCATGAACACCTTCCTCCTCATAATAAAACAAGCAAAACCATCAATTGAATATATTTATAAATGCATATTTCTCGATTTGAAATTTCATTTTCCTGGCCAATCAAATAGTTAGAGTAATATTCCCAAATTATTGAAATAACTATCATATAAATTTATAAATATTTCATATGCTAGTCATGGTAACACAATACATTGAAAACGTATTTGAACTTCAAAAAGGTTTTGCTGGAAACTAATGAAGGGTGAGCCACTCTCCACCCAACTGTAGGCACAATTTCTCTTATACTTTCGCAACTGGCCACCCCTAAGCCAAGAATATGATGCCATGAGAGGGATCTCTTGTTCTTCTTAGTAAACAAGATGCTTCCCATATTTCTCCTCTGTCTCAGACAAGGGTCTCCAGACTTGTCTCTCTCCTCGTCTGTTCTATCTTCTATCCCAATTTTTCATATTTTCTTTTCTTCCAAAACATGATTTTGTGGGCCAAGTCAGAAAGTTTCCAGATGGAGTACCCTTCCCATCCCTTCCATGACTCTTGAGTTGGACCTCCCAACTACCATCTTGACTGGTAATTAATTTCTCAGGGACATAAGACTGTTCTTGGTCTGAGCATTTATAAACCAACATAGTAATGGTCTTGAAGGGGTCATATCTACCATCATTGGTTCCCTCACTAGTACCTCTCATGCATCATAATCTGTATTGGCAACCCTTTCAACAATTCAATCAACAATTTCCATTTTATTTTAACAACAAAAAAATATTCTCATCATATTCTTATCAAAATTACATTGTCTTTTAAATTCCACACATAATAGGTCTCATAGAAATTATATTTACAGAATTGGGGGAAACAAGGGTATTACAATCCCCTCTCCCTTAAAGGAACACCATCCTCAATGTTAAATATGTCTTTGTGATTCTTATGTACACCAATGAACAAAAAGGGGTATGCCTATTTCATGGCATTCTCCATTTCCCATTTAGCTCCATCTAGACCAAAGTGTTTCCACTGCACCTTGACTTGTGCAATGGTACTATTCTTGAGTGGGATTTATTTTTTGGTCTAGTATGCATTGTGGTTCTGGAAGGAATTCTCCCTCTAGCTCCACCTAGATCATAAACTAGTCAATTATGTGAGTAGAATCATGTGCACATTTCTTAAGTAAGGAAATATGGAAAACACTATGTGCTTTGACCATGGGAGGTAAAGCTAATATGTATGCTACAGGTCCCACTCTTTCCAAAATTTCAAGAGGTCCACAAAATCAGGGTGCCATCTTGGCACAAGTTCCCATTCTCAAGGAAATTTTCATGGGTCTAATTTGGAGATTCACATAATCTCCTACTTTGAACTCTCTAGGATTCTTGTTCGTGTCTGCATAATGTTTCTGCCTGTCCTATGCCTTTTTCATATTCCTCTTTATTTGAGTTACTTGATGCTCCATTTCTTTGAGCATATCCCAAGTGTAATTATGTCCACGGGGTTGTTCCAACTAATTGGAATATTGCATCATCTACCATAAAGAGCCTCAAAAGGACTCATCTTCAATGACTTTTGATATCCATAATTGTAGGAAAATTATACTAGTGGTAGATAATCTTCCCATTTCTTGGGCTAATGCATCACATGCACCCTTAATATGTCCTATAATACCTGGTTTTCCCTCTATTTTTTTTCCATCAATTTGAGGGTGGTAGGCTATACTAAACAATAATTTAGTTCCAAAACCAACAAATAGAGACTTCCAAAAATTTGAAGTAAATTTTGCATCTGTGTCTGATATGATTTCCTTAGGTATACCATGCAACCTAAATATTTATTTCATGAAAATATTGGCAATATCTATTTCCTTTCAAGTTGATTTTATAGGGATAAAGTAAGCAACCTTTCTCAACTTATCCACAACCACCATAATGGCATCATTCTGTTTGGTTGATTTAGAAAATCCAGTGATAAAATCCATGGAGATGGTTTCCCATTTTGATTCTGGGATAGGTAGGGGCTGCAATAGCCCTTTTGAGTGATTATAATACACCTTAACCTATTGACATTCTAAACATTTAGTTAAGTACTCAACTATGTCCTTTTTCATTCCTGACCAATAAAATCATTTCTTAGTGGCTGTGATCGTTTTTGGATAACCAGGATGACTAGTATATGGTATTTTATGTAGTTCATTCATGATGAACCTCTTCAAGTCTTGGAAATTTGGGAGATACAACTGACCCTTGTAGGTTAGCAGGCCATCATTCAACATTTGATATCCCTCATACCTCATCCCCGTGGGATCTTGTTCTAGATACGCCTTTAGAGTTTTGAAAAACACATGTGTTTCTTGTGCACTCTTAACCCTTTCTTTGATGTCTAATTCACATGTGCTTATAGCTACCAACTAAATCACTTTCATGCTTCTAATGAGGGCATCAACCACTCTATTTTGTTTTCCCTTAATTTGTCTGATTTTAAAATCAAACTCACTAAGGATAGCCATCCACCTGGCTTGCCTAACATTGAGTTTGCGCTGGTCAAACAAATATCTCATCCCACTGTGGTTAGTCATAAGTGAAAAGTTTCTTCCTAGGAGGTAATTCCTCCACATTTTTAAGGCATGCACTATGGAAACCAACTCTAAGTCACGTGTCACATAATTTATTCCGTGCTCATTAAAACTTATGGATTCATAAAAAATCACATGCTCTTCTTGCATAACGACTACTCCGAGTCCTTCCTTGTAGGCATCTATACACAAAAGGAAATCCTTGTTTGGGTCTGTGATTTTCAGCACAAGTGCATTGGTTAAATGATGTTTCAATTGCTGAAAAATTTCTTCACAATATGTTTCCCAAACAAATCTAACTCCATTTTTCTAAAGGGAGGTGATTGGAAAACCAATC
>JASDQU010738537.1:20060-31043 GCA_032191745.1 Picea mariana | reverse complement strand
TCCAGGAAATGCCCAGTGGGAAAGCACTAGGTCCAGATGGATTCACAGTGGATTTCTTCAAAGCCTGCTGGGAAACCATCAAACATGATGTTTACAAGGTAGTAGAAGACTTTAGAAGGTCCGCTTCCATCCTTAAATCACTAAACGCCACAATGATCAGACTAATACCCAAAGAAAATGAAGCCAAAACCCCTGATCGGTACAGACCTATAGCGCTATGCAATATGGTTTACAAGATAATATTCAAAGTCATAGCAAATAGAATAAAACCCCTCCTACCTTCACTGATCTCACAAGAACAGGCAAGATTTGTGGAAGGAAGACAAATAATGGACAACATCATCCATGCCCATGAGATCATTCACACCTTGAAGCTTCAGAAGAGGGGAGGAATGATAATACAATTGGACCTAGCAAAAGCTTACTATAAAATTAGCTGGCACTATATGGTCAAGACTTTGGAAGCCTTTGGTTTCACCCAACACTGGATCAACTGAATTGTCAGTCTCGTATCCACAACAAGCTACTCGCTACTAATCAATGGATCCCTAGCCAAGCCTTTCTGGCCCACGAGAGGTATCAGACAAGGAGACCCGCTGTCCCCCTTCCTGTTCATTCTGATGATGGAAGGCCTCAGCCGAAGCATAAAGAGCGCAACCGCAACTGGGGAAATAACAGGGCTCGAACCCTTTGAAAACTGCCCTACTTCAACACACCAATAGTTTGTGGATGATATCTTACTCCATGACATACCCACAGTCAAGGAAGCCAAAGCCTACACACAAATCCTAGAAGATTTTGGGGAAGCCTCGGGCATTGAGATCAACCACTCCAAGTCGATGATCTTCTTCTTCAATCCCAATCCAGCTATCCAAAGGAATTTGACCAACATTCTAGGCTTTGAATGAAAAACACTCCTAGCCAAGTATTTGGGGGTTCCATTGACAGACACAAAGTGTACAAAATGTCAACTTGGGAAGGAGTATTAAACAGGTTACAGGAGCGGGTAAAAAATTGGACGTATAGATCCCTCAATCTAGCAGGCAGATTGATCCTAACCAAGTCTGTTTTACAAGCAATCCCAACCTTTATGATGTCCATCTTCCCCACCCCACAGGGGATCCTACAGAAAATAAGAGCATCCAGAGGGACTTCCTGTGGAAAGGCGTGGAAAAAAAAAAATGGGATTTGGTGGCTTGGGAGAAAGTCTGCAGGCCAAAAAGCAAAGGAGGCCTGGGGCTACAAGACCCACAAATGACCAATAATGCATATGGGGTAAAACTCTGGTGGCACTGGGTCAAAGAAAATACTACACCTTGGGTAAACCTATGGAAGGAAAAGTATGCCCCGAACATTCGCAATCAGGAAAAAATCCGCTTCAGAGAAACCAGGGAAGGGTCAACCATATGGAACCTAGCCTGGCACAACAAAGCCTGGATTCAGACACACAGCTTCTGGGAAATCAGGAATGGTAGAACAACCAGATTCTGGGAGGACGCTTGGCAATAGGAACAGAGGATGGAGAACCCGGACAAAGGGTTACTCCAACAGGAGCTAATCACACAAGGTAAAATCAACGTTTACCAATACTGGAAACATGAAACAGACCACAAAAAATGGAGAATCTGGGACAAGATTATCCCACAGAACAACGATACGCCCACAATAACAGTAAAAGAGGTGGAGGAGGAACTGGGAAGACAAAAAATAACAGTCATGGAAGGAGAGGACTAGTTGAGGTGGAGGCAAAAGGACGGACGGGAATTCAAACTAAAAGAAGTCCGACACTATATGGCGAACCTAGACCAAGAAGACCAAGCGCAACAGTGGGATAAGCTTTGGAACAACCCCCAATGGCCAAAAATAAAATTTTTCTAATGGCTAATACTACACAACCGCATTCTAACTTGGGATAACCTAAGGAAAAGGGGATTCATAGGTCCATCAATATGTCATCTTTTTCAAGCCCAAGAAGAAACAACAAACCACCTCCTCGACAAATGCACCTACACTATAGAACTTTGGGACTGGGCGGCAAGTATCTTCCGCCAGTCCGACATGATCCAAGGTAACATTGATGCAACCATCAATCTATGGAAAGAGAACTACAATGAACAAGAAGAGGTGAACCTCTGTTGGATTCTCACCCGAGGAATGATCATATGGTCGATATGGAAGGTAAGGAACCGACGCATTTTAAGAAACCAAAGCCGGTCCGAAGGGAATATCAAGGAAATAATAATCTCCATGATACGAGAGATGGTGCAGAGCCGCAACTACTAGGTAGGTAGAGCGCAACCCACTAATCATGATTCCCGTGTCCTAGAGATCTTCCACCTAAATGGTGAGAACAACTGGAAATCGCCACCTTCAGGCTCCCTCAAGTTGAATTTCAACGAGGCAGCGAAAGGAAACCCAAGGAGAACATGTCTGGGAGGAGTAATCATGGATAGTAAAGGAAACATCATCCTATTGTATGCTGGAAGTCTGGGTAACTCAACCAACAACGCCACGAAATTCAGAGCTGTAGTGACTGGCCTGGAGATTCTAAGTCGGGAGGGGATGACAAATGCCATAGTGGAAGAAGATTCCGCGCTGGTTATCAACATAGTACGAAAACTCCAAAATGGTACCAAAATGGGAAAAATCCAGAGGCACTAGCGATTGGCCCACCTACTGCAAAAAATCCAAGAGCACTTGCGGACAGGGATCACTGTGGAGTTGCGTTGGGTTCGGAGGTCAGCAAATGGATTGGCAGACAAAATAGCGAATGAGGGGGTTGATAACGAAGGTCCAGAACTGGACACAATCTAGAGAAACATCCCGCAAGGTCATTTCCGAGCAGATTGCACCCAACTTGATGCAAAAGACTGAGACAAAAGTAGTAGTACGGAAGATTACGACAAGAATGGAAGCATAGAAGGCACTAAAGGGAATCTAGATTCCTAGCAGAATCAGACTGTTCACTAATCAAACAAGGCTACAAATGCAGACATAGATCACACATTAGGAGAAAGCATGGCACCACGGTCCTATCAATAGAAAGAAGTACAGAGGCTACTCGTGGGAAAGAAGAATAACTAACCCATAGGCGGCGAAGGATGAAGGATGAAAGGGTTCACCAGGGCCAAGTCTGGGCACACCTCACCCAAGTACCGTTATGGGACGGGGATATGAATGGCGTACAACGCGCAGGGCAAAGCATTAACGTAGGGATTATGACAAGGTCATCAAGTGCACACGCTCTAGAACAGAGGATGCTGACCATAAGGACCACCTTAATGAGCAGGCCATTATTGAAAGGACGGGACCATAGCCAGGTTGGCTCCATAAAAAAAGGTATAACAGAAAGAACCACAGAATAGAGCAAAGCAATTACAGTGGCCACCTTACATCCCAGAAAGAGGTGAACCGGAACAGGGGAAGAACCCAACGTAAAAACTACCACATGCAAGCGAAGATGGTACACATGAAAAAACCAGGAGTAAGAGAGGCTCCCAGGGGACTGAACCTCCGTAGAACGCCTGGAGGATGACAAGAATCGAACAGGCGTCCAGGGAAGCAAAGAGGACCTTCCTCAAGCATATAGACATAAAGGGGAAGATGATCATCAAAAGATGGGAGAGCGAAATCAACAATGCTCATAGGGGAAAAGCTTGGACAAAACTAACTCAGGAAGTGGGGGGGATAAGGGAGCCCAGAGCCACACAGCCCAGGACAACTCTCTACCACAGGATGGTGGAGGAAGCCTGGAGAAAAAAAATAATGATAGGTAAGATGTGTGCAGACCGGAAGGAGACCAACATGACAAAAACGAGAGAACAAAAGAAGGTGCTTATAGGTATTCTGAACCGCCTCAACAACCTGGAGGCGGGGGCAAAAAGACTTGCGGAGGACCAGAGAAGCCAACAAGAAAAACTGGAGCGGATGGCAGGGTAATTCCATCTCTATTTATGCTATGCCCACCATATAGACATTACGCCAGCCGACAGAAATGGAACCCCAACGTGGATAAGAAAGATACACCTGGTGGAGCAAAGGGATGAGAACAAGACAATGAAGGAAGGAGATGAAGAACACCCTATCAACCTGGACTAGCGTAGGACGAGCCCTGGTCAAGCCTCTCAGTGTAGGAGCTAATCCCACTATGCTTATGCTTTCTTTGTTTTCGTTATGATGGCGTTTTTCAAACTAGATTACAGAGGTTTGGGTCGGTTTCCCATGNACCACATGCAAGCGAAGATGGTACGCATGAAAAAACCAGGAGTAAGAGAGGCTCCCAGGGGACTGAACCTCCACAGAACGCCTGGAGGATGACAAGAATTGAACAGGCGTCCAGGGAAGCAAAGAGTACCTTCCTCAAGCATATAGACATAAAGGGGAAGACGATCATCAAAAGATGGGAGAGAGAAATCAACAATGCTCACAGGGGAAAATCTTGGACAAAAATAACTCAGGAAGTGGGGGGGATAAGGGAGCCCAGAGCCACACAGCCCAGGACAACTCTCTACCACAGGATGGTGGAGGAAGCCTGGAGAAAAAAAATGATGATAGGTAAGATGTGTGCAGACCGGAAGGAGACCAACATGACAAAACCCAGAGAACAAAAGAAGGTGCTTATAGGTATTCTGAACTGCCTCAACAACCTGAAGGCGGGGGAAAAAAGACTTGCGGAGGACTAGATAAGCCAGCAAGAAAAACTAGAGCGGATGGCAGGGCAATTCTAGCTCTATTTATGCTATGCCCACCATATAGACATTACGCCAGCCGACAGAAATGGAACCCCAACATGGATATGAAAGATACACTTGGTGGAGCAAAGGGATGAGAACAAGACAAGGAAGGAAGGAGATGAAGAACACCCTATCAACCTGGACTAGCGTAGGATGAGCCCTGGTCAAGCCTCTCAGTGTAGGAGCTAATCCCACTATGCTTATGCTTTCTCTGTTTTCGTTATGATGACGTTTTTCAAACTAGATTACAGAGGTTTGGGTCGGTTTCCCATGGTGGCGACCCAGTCCTACCCTGCTATATTAGACATTGCATCCATGGGACCCCAGATTTGGTTTCCATTCTTGCAGATCTTGGGAGTCCCTGCATCTTTTTTTTACTATAATTTTCTACAGTAATATAGATTCTCACACTCATTTACAAAAAAAAAATTATTACTCTATTAAATTATAAAGATGATTGAAAATATAGTTTATTTTTTATCATTTAATAAAATATTAATGATGATGATTAATTGCATAAAATGAATTTTTAAATTTTAATAAAGAAATATTAAGACAATTGAAAATATAGTTTTTCTTTTAATATTTGGATTAATTTTTTTTTTCAATAAAAGAAATCGCGGGAAACTTTCCAAATACTTTCTCACATTTTGTTGATGGGTAGTTTTCCACATTTCGTTGATGGTAAGCAGGGTAAACCATTGATCCTGATTATGGGGCTTAAGTCGGTGGGGACATCGAGTAAGGATCAACAATCTCAACAAATATCAACAATAATTGGAAGGGGACTTGACCCTGAGACCTCATTCATAATGACCACAACACTCATCCACTCGAGGAAACCCACCAAACTTTAATTTAGATTGAAAGTACAATTTATTTTTTTCCATTTAATAAAATATTATATAAATTAAAATTTTAAATAAAAAATGTTAAGACAATTGAAAATGTAGTTTGTTGTTTATTATTTAATAAAATAAATATTACATTAAATTGAATTTTTAAATTTTAATGATTTTTTTTATATAAATTAAAATTTTAAATAAAAAATTAATACAATTGAAAATTTAGTTTATCTTTTATTATTTAATAAAATAAAATGTTCCTCGGATGGGGTGACACACAACACTCAAGTTCCACGTCCCACAAGGCCTGGCCAGGCCATAAATAAGGATGGCCGGCTCCCATCCCCTCGACATTAAGAATGGGAGCCAACCATAATCGCCAACCAACAGCCATGGGACTTCTCCCTCATGTGAACAGCCAAGCAACCATCGAATTCAATGCTAGGGAGATGATCATGGCAACCGTCCCCTGATACCTTCTGGTTATTATCCACCTCTGCATTTACCTTCCTCATTTTGTTTTTGGTTTTCACCAGGCTCACAGTCTAGAGCTTGGGAGCGACCATTGCTGCATCCACTGTAATTTCTCCATTAGCTTCGTCCTCTCGATGTCCCGAGAGAGTGGAAACTCGTGTCGTGGCCCAGCCTAGTACAACATGGCTGCAAGGAAGAAACAACTGCAAAATATTGAGAGGGCGCTCTCAATTGATCTCACCCAGAGAGATAAGATTGCTCGCAGAGATGGCAGGGAAAGGATGGCATGGCCACCTCTAGCAGTTTTTGTGGAGGAGGTCATCCCAGAGGAGGCCATCCAGCTCCCTCCGGAGGACATTCTCTTCACGGTGCCAGAAAATTGGCAACCTCCAACGAGTTTCCTTGAGGATGAAACTTGGGCAGTTACAACGGCTCGCCATAGTGCAGGCACCATGGACTCACAAATGGGGGATTTCCCTATCTATTACATTGAGGAGGAACTCCTAGAGGAGTGCCTCCAAATGGCCTAGAATGAAATAATCTCGGAGGGTCTTGCTCCTTTCATAGTCTCAGAGCACGAATCCGGGAGCATAGGGACGGGAGCAGAGGGCAGGGTTGAGGAGTGGAGCGCGAGAACGAGACACCAGGATGGCGCAAAGGAAGGAATGTGGGCTGCAACAAGCGAGGCAGAGGGTGGGCGCACGTCGAAGGAGGGTGGAGAGGTCCTTGCGCCACCTCCTATTTCTACAACCTCGGACCAGTGACAT
This sequence comes from Picea mariana, assembly GCA_032191745.1. Taxonomy (NCBI): domain Eukaryota; kingdom Viridiplantae; phylum Streptophyta; class Pinopsida; order Pinales; family Pinaceae; genus Picea; species Picea mariana. The sequence goes on along the minus strand of JASDQU010738537.1, from coordinate 24,224 downwards.
GTCCCTCCGACCTTCTTCCACCCGAAACAACTCGATTTGGTGTTTGATTTGAGGCACCAGATGGAAGACCAGGCCTATCGTGGCACACTCATGAGCCAACACATAGACATACTCTATGAGGCTTTCTCCAACGCATCAACAAAGAAAAGATTTCCAACGTGTGCGAGACTCTATGCCCTGCCAGCTCGGAATGAAAGACCTAGTGGAGACCTCGACAATGAAGACCTCAATGAGTAATAGCGTGGCTAGACTTGCCTTCTGGTTTTGGTTAGATGCTCAGTCTCTGGTTGGGTGTTATGTCAGTTAAAACTCTTTTCTGTTTATTTTCCTNCCCTCCGACCTTCTTCCACCCGAAACAACTCGATTTGGTGTTTGATTTGAGGCACTAGATGGAAGACCAGGCCTATCGTGGCACACTCATGAGCCAACACATAGACATACTCTATGAGGCTTTCTCCAACGCGTCAACAAAGCAAAGATTTCCGACGTGTGCGAGACTCTATGCCCTGCCATCTCGGAATGAAAGACCCAGTGGAGACCTCGACAATGAAGACCTCAATGAGTAATAGCGTGGCTAGACTTGCCTTCTGTTTTTGGTTAGATGCTCAGGCTCTGGTTGGGTGTTATGTCAGTTAAAACTCTTTTCTGTTTAGTTTCCTTTCTGTTTAAGTTGTCATGGACAAATATGCAGATTATAGACCTCCACTCGCCTTGGTTTCCTACGGGCAGGGCAGATGGCGGTCTGCCTCTTTTGGACATGTTGTCCAAGGATGCCAACTGTTCCAGTTTCCGCTTTTTGACGAAACAACTAGCAGCCCAAGGACAAATGTATATTTTTATTTATGATATAATATAAATGATCCACTCTCTCTTTTTTACTTAAAAAAAAAATAAAAAAAATATTGTATTAAATTGACTTTTTAAATTTTAGTGAAGAAATGTTGGACAACAACTTTCAAATAGTAACTATTCTAGTTAATAAAAGTAAGACTATTATTAGTAATGGGAAAAAGAAGTCGACATAGAAATTAAAAAAACAAACACATCATTTATCCAATTTATATCTAAATTTACCATATATATTTTAAATATTATATATTCTATAATTTATTAGGTATTGGTAAAATAAAGAATAAAAAATTAGAATTTATATGTACAAATGATATATATATATATATATATTTGTTAAGATAAAATTTATTTAAGAGGAAATGTTTTAAATATAGTTACTAATTTGACAAGAATTGTAACTTTTAAATGAGAATTTCAATATGTGGAATTTATATTTTGCAACAAAAATTTCAAAATCAACAATTAAATAAAAAAGTGGTGTTATTTATAGTACTTTTTTTCAGGGTTAAAATTACAATTTTTTGCAACCACGAGTCTTAAACCCCATAATGTTACTAAAAAATTTCTTAAAATGAAACCCCAAATTGAAAAGTGGTACAAATAACACCCCTTTTTCGTCGAGGGGTGGTTGCTAAAATTACAATTTGTCTTGAAACCATGGTCTTGATAATCGATATTGTTGCAATCAAAACCTTAAGATCGACCACTGAATCAAAAAGTGGTTCCACTAATCGCATCATTTTCTTTAGAAGTAAAATTACAACATTTTTGAAACCATGGCTTAAAAATCTTGCACTATTGCAAACAAATCCTCAAAATCAACCTTAAAATTAAACATCTTTTAAAGTTAGATTATCAATCGAATCACCTTTTTTTAGTGTTAAAATTATAATGTAATTGAAACTATTTTGATATTGCTGGTACCACCAATATCATTAATATATTTTTTCAAATATATTTTCAACAATAGTTTTCGACCAAACTATACATTTGCCATGCCAATGTCACCTCATAATTTAAAATTTAACATCACTTTCAAATATTTTATCTAAATATTAATACAAAGATCAATACCAATTACCTTAAAGTCATGATCATGTGAATCCTCGTAAATCGAATTACTTTAGGCAATCCTTCTTTAATCTCAACACAAATTATTTCATAATAAATATTGTTGCAATATCCATACTCAAATCATTTAAATTAAAAAATCTTATTACACTATTCATAGTTAAATCATATAAACTTAAAAAACAAAAAAAGACTTTTGTAAGTTCAAAACCTTCTTTAGAATGAACACACAAACATCATATTAACCAAAAATATATAAAATGTATGAGAATCTTATTAAAATTCATTAATAAATTAAATACTATCATCATCTCAATCTTTCAAACTATCATCAACATTAATACTTTGAACTAGATTTTGATTATTCTCCACATCTATGATGTTAATATTAAAATGTTGATCTCCACATCTATGATGTTATTATTAAAATGTTGAGAAGAAGGACCATCATGATATACTCTCCCTTTATCATTATTTACTTAAAAGTCCTTGGAATTAGGAAGTTCTTGGGATATAGTTAATCTCTTCACTATATGAAAATATTAGTCTTCATTTATTTTCAATCTCATTTCTTGTGATATAGTTAATCTCTTCATTATATGAAAATATTAGTCTTCATTGTAGTTGGAGTTATTTCCATAATATGAAAATATTAGTCTTCATTTATTTTCAATCTCATTTCTTGTGATATAGTTAATCTCTTCACTATATGAAAATATTAGTCTTCATTGTAGTTGGAGTTATTTCCATAATATTTGCAAGTATTAAATAATATGTATGTGAACAAGTTGTTGTGGTTAAGAAATGAAAACTTCTATATTAAATGAACTTACAGTTTCTCCAATTAAAAATATAAAATGGTACAACTATCTACCCTCCTATAAATAGTATTATCCACCCTTCTATAAATAGTATTATAACTTGGACAATGAAATTTTGTTTCTAAAAAACCCTCTCTCTTATTAACTAGCAATTTTCCCGGATGGTGTAAAGAACACCATTAAAATAATAATGTGTTAAAATGTAATATGGATTATGTGAATGTCAATATAATGTGTGTGTGAATCGAATGCATTTACCCTAATGATGAGGGTTTTTCGTATGAAATAGAGATTAATGCATAATTTATAGCAATGTCAAAAGATGTCTACGTCTAGAATCATAAAAAATTTGATGTCTTTCATGGGTATTTGGCAGCTAGCTGAGTGTTGTAAGCAAAATTCGTCTGTTGGGACCTATTGGTTGTGGACCCTGATTATCTTCCTGATTCAGAGCTTTTTTGTTTTCATCCGTGTTTATACCCCATGAAGACTTTACACCCCAGAATACTGTACACCCCTCCACGCGAGGGAGTGGCAGGGGGGGAAGCAGGTCCCTGAAGGAAAAATTTCCTTGTAAATATATATTTTAATTTCATAGTAAATCTGGACCATTCATTATAAGGTCGCAGATTTGACGATAGAAGTTATGTTAGGGTTTGTTTCCCTAGAAGGAAACCCTCTTTTATGAGTGAAATGTATTGCGTCTATGTATCATTGTGAATATTGCATTATGAGAGAGGAGATTGTGACATAAAGAAGATGAAGTTACAACAGGTGTGTTGTAGGTTGTATCCCTTCATTTGTTGGATAATAAAAAGGAATGTCCTGGTAATTTCTCTAGTGGACGTAGCCCACACTGGGTGAACCACATATATATGTGTCTCTATTGTATTGTGTATCTTCTGTGTTTTATTTCCACATTTGTTTTTATTTTATTGCTCCACAATCCTGTTTTTCTAACAATTGGTATCAGAGCAAAAGGTAACTCGCAGGGAAAGAGGGTTCTTGGTTCGAGTGTAAGCAATAGTGGAATATGGAAAGTTTAGGGTCGAGAAATTTAACAGCCAAAAATACCAGTTATGGAAGATGCAAATGGAATATTATTTATATCAGAAGGATATATTCCTACCATTGGGTGGAATAACAAAGAAGTCGATGACCATGAAGGATGAATAATGGGAGGTTCTTAACAAAAAGGCACTAGGAATGATATGGCTAAGCCTGCCAACGTCGACGACTTTCAATATTTCGAAAGAAAAGACAATGAAGGAGCTGATGGATGCATTGGATAAACTATATGAAAAACCCTCGATGTCCAATAAGGTATTTCTAATGAAGAGATTATTTAATATGAATATGTCATAAGGTGGATATGCTGTAGATCATTTAAATGAATTTAATATGGCTACTTATCAACTAA
>JASDQU010738536.1:117821-130000 GCA_032191745.1 Picea mariana | reverse complement strand
GTAACCATTGATTGACTTATCTTCTTTGATTGACTTGTCTTTTTGTATGCCCTTTGTAAAGTTTACTTAGTCTTTTTGGATTACCATTTGCTTGCAAAATAAAAATTGTCTACCTTTTCATAGACTCATAAGAATACTCTTCCTTTTAAGTATTACACATATTATTTCCTATGCAGTTTATATTTTTTAATGATTACAATTTTAAAACCCTCATGTTTAAATTGCAAATCTCTTGAATTTTGTTGTGTTAACTTGTGTGTTTCGTCCATTGGGCACATTTGCGTTTATGTTTACATCTTTGCATATGGTCACACATGGGAATAAGAAGTGCATAGCTCTCATTTCATAGGCGACATCCATGTTATCTTTATGCTGAAGGCATTGTCTAAGAAGAGATTTTCCCAAAAACCTATCAACTAGTTGACAAGTTTTGGGAAAAAACCATTGTTTCCCACTTGTGTCATCCTTCTAAATTGTCCCTCCATCATCACCTTTAAACTGCCAGTAGACAGACACTGTCATTGCAAATGTCGTAGACGTGATTGACGAGATTAGACAAGTAAGCTTGGCATTGCCCAAATCTTGGAGAAACCTTTGTATTTTCGCTAACCGAGGACTTCCTGAATCCCATCTCCATGACTATGCTAAATCCCTACTAGTGTGTTTACAATATGTAAGAAATATAGTGGTACTTATTGCATTCCTCACACGAAAACTACTCATCCAAGTAGAGACTGAAATCTGTCTTTATTTTATATATATATTATGGGGTTGTTTTTACTATACCAGTGGGTTAATCTATAGATTTGTCCTAGCCACACGAGGCTAGTTATAGAGGAGACTATGTCTTACATTATATTTTGAGCCAGAGAAGATTAAGTGAGCAAGCACAATTTAGAAAACTCCATTTGTGGTGGAACAGTAGAGAACTCCATTTGATGTGGTTGAGATTTAAACTTTTTATTTTATTTTATTTGTTATAAGTGAAAATATTTTATCATTGTCTCCATTTGTTGTTGGGAGATAAAAAAAAAAATATAAAAATAAATATTTTATCTTCATTACGCCGAAGGCGTTCTTTGAAGGGAGAGTTCTTCTTGGTGTTTCGTCGTCTGTCTACGACCTATCGAATCCTGCCACTTGGTTTATTTTTAGTGTTCTACGTTCTACATGAGATTGTGCCATCTTAAATCGGTGTGCATTATGTCTTTGTAATAAATGAGGCACTTCCTACATTTATTGGGCAGGTGAGTTCCTCAGTTAACTGTGCAGGTAGGTGAGGTTGGCACGCCACCTATGTAGGTCTTCCTACATTTATAGTGGTTTTACCCAGCACAGTATCTGCAGGTGAAGTCCTCAGTTACTTGTGCAGGTAGGTGAGGTCGACACGCTACCTGTGTAGGTCAGTTTACCCTGTTTTAATATACATAATGATATATCACAAGATAAAGCTCTCTGGCCAAGGCTTACAAACTAGTTGTGAATATAACTTGATCTTCTACTATATTTAGAGAATTTGCTTCTTGGATTGTTGTTAGCATGCTGCTAGATTGTGATGGTGTTTCAGCTCAATTGTATCATCGACGGAGTTGCAGCTCGATTGTATCATTGATGGAACTCACCGGTATGTACTACTCAAGCAAGCTCTCTTTTTTTATCACAATCCTTTTATCTTCACTATTATCGTCTGATTATTAGTATCATGAGGTTTTAGGCTGCAAAGATATGGGAGATGAGAAACTGTTGCTTTTAATTGATGAATAGGGGATTGTTGGGAATGGTGATATCTGCTTTCAATACTATTATCTTCCCTCAAGTGGTTCTTCAAAGTCCACTTGATCTTTTATTGTCTGATTAAACATTGTATAATCATATTTATTGGCATAGACAGGCGTGCAGATGAATTAACCAAGTGAAACAAAGACAGGGTGGCCCGAGACACTTGGCTAGATAGAGCTTGTATGGTGCACTCCTATTTGAACTCAATGGACGCTCGAGAGACGCTGCAAATATCGTCTGCTACTCGTTATAGGAAAATCCTAATGGTGGACACACATTCTACCTACACAGCTCTACATTGTCTTCAAATAAGTTACACCTTCCTTTCTATGCTTTGGGTCGCGTTTACATCCTCAAGAAAGAACTAGACCATAAAAACATCAAAATCACATTCTAGATCTGTAAATGCATTCCCCTAGGAACATCACTATACACAATCTAGAAGATGAAGTGATCCAATTGGCTATTGGTGGCCACCCACCTATTCCAACTGGCTCCTCTTGTTCGTTTTTAGTTCAACATGTTCTTATGTACTTCTTTGTAATTGTGGGTTCTACACTTATGGGGTTGTTTGAAGCCCTACACATCTTCCAGGTGGATATTGGTGGCCTCTCACCTAATCCGACTGGCTTAATGTTTTCATGTCAGCACATCTTCTTGTACTTTCAGGACCATTTTGGAGGCCTAAACAATGTTTTTTTGGCTCACCACAGTCAAATTGTAGATGGAGTCAGAGTTTGACGGCGGAATGTGTAGTTCTCTGAAAGACCTTTCCAACGGGCTATCACGCGCCTAAAATGGAGGTCTATGCAAAAGTTACGACCCCGGGAAGTTGAGGTACCAACTTACCCATAGGGGCCCACATGACTTTTGACATTTCACCTCCTAGGGTTAGGTTTTTGGATGTCTAGGGTTTTCACATTCATGAGTAATATCAAAAAAGCCTCTAGAACCTCATTGTAATTCATTATGCTTAGATGGATGCGCATAGTAACCACATCTCTTCTCAGAGATAACTACCACCATTCGAGCAAGTGTTTTAGTTCTGCAGTTTTACAGTTTCAACCTATTTCACTATTCAATAGAAGATATTGTTCACTAGATATATGTGTTGTTCTTCATATCTTTGTGTTTATTCTATTCAGTCTATTAATCAGTTCGTTCCGCTCCTAAATCCAGATCAGTGGTATCAGAGCGATCTTCTCTTCATTTAATTTTCTTCGTGCATGTCCCCAACAAGATCTGGGTACAAGAAGTTGGGACTCGAACCAATCGAGCCATTGCAAGATCGGTCGTGCCGAGCCCAACAACAACCCATGGGGGAAGAAAAGAAAGATGATGGAGTAGGAGATCCTATTAAAATGTTGCTCGAGGAAGCCCTCGCGCGACAAAGGAATGAAATGATGGACAACTTTGCACAGATCCTTCAACAGCTACCCACCGGAGAAGCATCTTCATCAAGCGGCCATGCAACCCCCTTCGAGGTACAAGTAAATTTTGATATTCCATTATTTGAAGGACTAATAGATGTGGATGCTATAGATAAATGGTTGAATCTTCTCGAAGGGTATTTTTCGGTCCACAATTTTTTTGATTGGGAAAAGATCACTTTTGCACTCCTCAAGGATGTTCCCCATGTTAAAGACTAGTGGGATACTTACTCTAAGCAAAGGGTCGTAGAGGAATATGTGATGTTTGTGGTGGCCCCTACATGGGATTCCTTCCGGGATGCCATTAAAGAACAGTACTACCCTGTTGGAAGCTACGAGGACCAGTATACTAGATGGACCAACCTACATCAAGAAAGAGACCAAACAGTACCAGATTTCACCAATATTTTCCATACCCTGCGCACCAAATTGGGTATCAAAGACTCAGAGCTTCGTCTGGTGCTCAAATACCGCGGTTGTTTGCATAGATACATTCAAACATAAATGGACTTTTTGGACATCACCTCATTGGGCACGGCTTATAGATACACTGTCAAGATTGAGCATAAATTTAAGCAGAAAAGGCGAGAGTTTGGATCTGCAAACCCCTCACGGCCTAAGTAGGACCCCAACCCACACAACAAGGGACCAAGTCGAGATGGTCACCCTCCGGACAACCAGTCCAAGCCGCAACACAAGAAGGGTAATGAGAAGACGAAGAAGGACACGGGAAAATGGTGTGAGTACCATAAAAGCCCTTGGAACAACACCGAAGAATGTCGCTCCAAGTAGTCACTCATGGCTGAACTGAAGGCTTCCGAGTCAAAGGCCAATTTTGATTCTGAATCAAATCCTGAAGGACGAAAGTGGATTATCGATGTTGAGCCCAGTGTCATTGTCGCTACCACCAAAGTTCGGCCAAGCGAACCAGAAGAACCAGAGGAATGGGAATGCCTCTTTCACTCGTAGACGTGGGTAAGGGGGCTCTGCTTCATTTCATTGTCGATAGCGGTAGTCAGAAGAACCTGATTTCAGTAGACGTCATCAAACGACTGGACCTGCCAACGACACCGCACCCGCAACCTTACACCATCGGCTGGCTTTGCCAAGGAAGAGATCTATGTGTTAGCCAACAATGTCATCTGCCCTACGGCATAAAGCCTTTCAAAGATGAGGTATTATGTGATATTGCTCCCCTTGAAGTTTGTGATGTTCTTTTAGGACAACCATATTTGTGGAAGCGTCATGTTGTGTATGAGTCTAGACCTCGCAGTGTTATTATTACTTTGGGTAGACAATTGTACAGGATACCAGAGGTAACGTCGCCTACTGCTATTTCTTTAATCTTTGCTAAGCAATGCAGTAAGGTCATTTCACAGATCGAAAAGTTTGTCTTCTTTGTGATCCATGCAGAAGGTCGCCACCACATCTGTGGCCTCTACACAGAGCCTCTCTTTGTAGCAGAATCAAGTGGACGGGATCATGGAAGAATACAGAGACATCTTCTCCTCACCTACAGGGGTATCGACACACTGCCAAGTCAAGCATCCAATTGATCTAACCCTCATCGCGCCTCTACCTAATGGACCAGTCTATCGTCGCTCGATGATGGAAAATGACGAAATCAGGCGTCGGATCCAAGAGCTTCTTCAAAAGGGGCACATCAGACCCAACTCCTCCCCTTGCGGAAGTCTGAATGTACTGGTGTAGAAGAAGGACAAGACTTGGCAACTCTGCATTGATTACAAAGACTTAAACAAAATCACAGTCAGGAATCGGTACCCCATTCCCAGGATTGATGACCTTCTTAACCAACTCAAGGGGGAAAAGTTCTTCAACAAGATTGACCTAAAGTCTGGCTACCATCAGGTTCCCATCGAACTAACTGATGTATGGAAAACAACCTTCAAATCTAAAGAAGGTCTCTTCGAATGGCTAGTCATGCCATTTGGATTAACAAATGCACCAACCACTTTCATGAGATTGATGGATGATGTATTGAGACCCTTCACCAACTCCTTTGCAGTGGTATATTTGGATGACATCCTCATCTTCAACGGAACATGGGAGGAGCACCTGCAACATATTCAGCAGGTTTTGAGCACTCTAAGACAACACAAGCTATATGCCAACTTGGAAAAATGCTCTTTTGGCATGAACATGGTCCAATACTTGGGCTACATTTTTGATGAGCACGGGGTACGTGTTGATCCAACTAAGATCCAAGTCATCCGTGACAGGCCAGCCCTGACCACACTGACCGAGCTTCGAAGCTTCTTGGGACTAGCCAACTTCTACCAACGGTTCGTGTTGGGATTCTCCCACATTGCATGGGCCCTCAACCAGGTGACCAAGGGGGGTGGCAGACCAAAGTTTGTGTGGGGGAAGGAACAACAATGAGCATTCGTTGAACTAAAGCATCGCTTGTGCTCATCTCCAATACTCTCCTTGCCCGATCTGCAACAACCATTCGAGATTGAGACTAATGCATCTAACTATGTTGTGGGCGCAGTTCTCACTCAGCAAGGTCATCCGATGGCATACCATAATGAGACACTCTCAGATACTATTCAAAAATACCCCACCTATGACAAGGAAATGCATTCCATTGTACAAGCCTGTCGTCAATGGAAACATTACATTATGGGAAAGGAGATGATCATACACACTGATCACAAGCCTCTGCAGTTCATACAGACACAGGGAAAATTGCAGAACGACCGCCATCAGAGGTGGTCCACCTACTTGCAGCAGTTCCATCTCAACATCAAGTATAAGACAGGTATCTCAAATCATGTTGTTGACTGCCTCAGTCAACCTCATGTGGTTGCACTCACCACTGTGCTCCATTCATGTGGACATGAAGCATCTAAGTGGCCCCAACTTTATCAGCAAGATCCGAACTTCACAACCACCTATCAACTCTTGGGTACATGCACGACTGTCACCGATTTTCACATTAAGAACGAACTATTATGCCACCTAGGCCATCTTTGTGTTCCTACAAGTGAGCATGCAAAGATGATTTGGGAAGCCCACTACAGTCGGATGGCAGGACATTTTGGCGTGGAGAAAACTGTGGTCGTTCTTCAAAAACATTTTTATTGGCCAAAACTTCGATAGGACGTTAGCAAGTATATCAGATCTTGCACTGCATGTGCCATTGCCAAGCCCGCCATCAAGAAGCAATGCTTATACACCCCTCTTCCTACTCCCGAGAAGCCTTGGGAATCCATCTCAATGGATTACATGTCTGGCCTTCCGTCCAACAAGTAAGGAAATGATTGTGTATTTGTGGTCATTGATCGGTTTTCCAAGATGGCCATCCTCACAACCTAGAAGAAGAATATCACAACGACAGATACTGCCAAGCTCTTCTTCGAACGAGTGTGGGTCCACTTTGGGATAATGCAGACCATCATCTCTGACCGGGACAGTAAGTTCTTGAACACATTTTGGTCGAGTCTTTGGTCATTGTTGGACACCAAGCTCACAAAATCCACTGCTTTCCACCCCCAAACAGACAGCTAAACAGAGGTCGTCAATCGAATGATTATGCACATCTTGCGCATGTACAACTCTAAGCATCCACGTACATGGGACGAGAGTCTCCCCTATGTTCAACACAGTTACAACAAGGATCTCTATAGCTCCACCGACGATAGCCCATTTCAGGAGAGGTTGAGATTCCAACCCTTGAGACCCATTGATGTTGCACTTCATCTTGCCACCACACAGACAGACTCTTCCTGTAACGACCCTGGCCATCAACCCACTTACTAGGCAACGCTACTACGCATAAACATTCTCATACTTATATAGTATGCATTTAAATGAAGTTAAATGGCTTAACAAAGTTAACATATAATTACTGCTAACATACAAAATTAATGGAACCAACAGTAAATATCATCGCAACGGAATACATGATAATATTGCAAGCATCACAGACATGCATATACTTATCTTTGAAACTGTAGTAACTCCACCAACCACGTGCAAACTTTCCATGAACCTCCCAACCTTAGACCTCACAGCTCATCACGCTCAACAATGGGTTAGCCCCGAGCTGGGACTAAGCTCCACCCAAGGTAAGGAAACGCTAGCCTAGGCTGAGGTTACAGAAAAACTGCATAGAGCGATCAGAAGGACTCTCCCCTAGAAGCCTTCTTACGCCCACTACTCATAGACTCTCATTCCCCACATGCATGTTCCACCCGAGAGTATACACCTTCACAAGCACAGTCCATCGGTGCTTCACGTCCCTTCTGGGTCTCGGCAATAGGTCAGATCAGGAATTCTTAGAGCTCCGTAGGTAGTGTTGGACTCTCTCCGAGAGAAAACTACTCCCCGACAAACTCCCTCACCTGGATAGAGTTGCTCACACGCTTAACAACCTACCTCTTCTACCACGGACTTGACAACCCGGTTCTTCAACCAGTTTTTAACTCAATTACCGCAAGTTCAAGATAACAACAACAACAACAGCTTTTGGCTAACTCACGGATGACAGTAGCAGCAGGAAAAATTGGGTGTGGAACCAGGAAACGACAACAGGCCACTAAGACACAACACGGTTTAGGTAACACCCATTTGCAGGATGCGTGACAAGCAATTCACGCAGAGGTCGAACACACACTCAATAGTTCAGGGCAGATGGTGTATCGAATTCTCAAGAAAACATCACAGACTTCGGGTTTCAGAGCTGCGTGAGGCTTACTGAACTCAGACGCAGAGATCCCCCGGTTCAGACAACCGACAATCGAATGGAGGATGAACACCCATCTCAACTCAATTCTTCAGTTAAATTGCATGTGCATGGGCCGACACATGTCGCCCATGAGGCTGCATGTGCTCCATCAACATGCGTTCCCTCTTGCACACGTTCCCCCTTCCAGGAACTTAGGATAAAGACATACCTTTCACATAACTTTTGGAATAATAATAAATTATTATTCCTAAGGACTTAAGCCCCTAAGCTCAGCCCCTAGGCTCAACACTTAGCCTCTCTTTCCAACCTTTCAACCCCTTTTCCCTTACCCACCTTGTGGAATCTTAGTCCCCCGTCACTCTTTCTTCGTGGTCGGTCTGCACGCAGCGATGTTTAATCTTTATTAATGTTCTACATATTACATATACAAAAACAGGCTCCTGGCCTTTGACACTTGGGCTCTTTGGCCTAATAAACACATAAGCCCACCAACTTATCAATTATTGGCTCACCAGCCTACAAAACATGATGTACAATTCATAAACATGATGTACAATTCATAAACATGATTACAACAGGGCTCGTCCTTGGGGATATTACAATCCCCTCCCCTTATTTTTGCACTGTCCTCAGTGCAACTTTTACACAACATCAACAAGATTTCCAAAATCTTCAAAAAGATGTGGATATTCTGCCCGCATAACATCTTCATGTTGCCAAGTCGCGTCCTCAGGACTGTACCAAGTCCACTGGACCTTTACAAGCCCTATGGATCAATTACGGAGCTGTTTGTTTTTCCGGTCCAATATGCGCACATGATACACTTGTAGGACACCTTCTTGTTCCACCTGAATCAAATTCTAATCAATTACATGATTAGCATCAGGTATATATTTCTTAAGCAATGAAACATGAAACACATTATGTACATTCATGGATGCAGGTAATGCAAGCATATATGCAACTGGCCCAATCCTTTCTAGGATTTCAAATGCCCCACAAAATATGGCTGCCAACTTGGCGCAGTTTCCCAACTTCAAGGAACTTCTATTGGCTTTTGTTTTCAGGAAAACATGATCGCCCACTTTAAACTCTCTATGGATTATGTTCTTATCAGCATAACTTTTCTGCCTGTCTTGGGTAGCCTTTAAATTCTACTTTATTTTTAGCATTTGTTCTTCCATTTCCTTGAGCAACTCTGGCCCAACTACTACCCTGTCAGCTGGATTATCCTAGCTTGCTGGAGTATTGCATTTTCTGCCATAAAGTGCTTCAAATGGGCTCATCTTCAATGATGCTTGATACCCATTGTTGTAGGCGAATTCTACCAAATGTAGGTAGTCTTCGCATTTCGATGGTTTGTCCATCACATACATCCTTAGCATGTCTTCTATTACTCTGTTCACCCTCTTTGTCTGTCCATCAGACTCATGATGATAAGTTGTGCTAAAGTTCAGATTCATTCTGAATCCTTTGAACAACCCCTTCCAAAAATTTGAGGTAAATTTTGGGTCTCTGTCAGACACAATTGTCTTAGGGATTATGTGCAATCGTGTTATTTCCTTCACAAAGATGTTGGCAACATTCGTTGCCTTGTGAGTAGTCTTTAATGGAATGAAATGGGCAGCTTTCGTAAGCTTGTCCGCCACCACCATAATTGAATCATGCTGCTTGTCTGTTCTGGGCAATCATGTGATGAAATCCATTGTCACTACTTCCCACTTCCACTCAGGAATGGGTAAAGGTTGCAGCAACCCTGCTGGGTGTTTGTGCTCAGCTTCAACCTTCTGGCACTCCATACATCTGGCGATGAATTCAACAATCTCTTTCTTCATACCTATCCAAACGTAATGTCTCTTGATTGCTGCCATGATTTTCTGATATCCAGGGTGCCCTGCGTAAGGCACATTATGCATTTCATGCGAAATAACAAGTTTCAATTACTGGACATTAGGTACATAAATTCTATTCTTGTACAGATGTATTCCATCAGTTTCCAATTTATAATTGATCCAGAATCGGATCCAAGAGACTGATAGGGCTCAAAAAGGCTCAAAAATAAAAGTTCTCAAAATCGGACGAAACCAATTCCATTACGACCGGCTCGTCGTGCTGCTTTCGTCCATATATTCATTTTCTCAAACGGGCGTTATATGTGAGAGTTATCGCACTCTGGCCATTTTCCCAAACAGTTAAAAAGTAAAAAAAAAAGTCAACAGTCAAAAGGTGATGTGGCACTCTCTGGAGGTGACACGTGGAAGTGGTAGAAGTGACATGTGGCAACACAGGCAGCAGGGTGACTGGGCAGATGATAGATCAAATCAGATTTGGACATGTGGCACATGACACTTGTCAATTTTCGAGCAAATGAGGTGATGTCACGTGGCCCAGGCATGGGCAGCCACGTGGCACCCAACCAACAGTTGTGGCAAGTTTCAAAATGTTTTAGGGTCCATGGGTTTTGAACCCATAATCTCCCACCAAGCCCAAGCTTTGAGAAATAGTCAAACACCAATGTGCCACATATGGTTCTTATTATATGAAGCACATTTAAATTTATTTAAAATGTAATACATTACTATGTGGGCGGAAGGGGGCTGGGGCTAAGCCCCAACCCACGGTTTTATGCAGTCATATGACCACAGAGAGGGAGCGCGCGCTAGTCAAGGGGGATAATCCCAATAATTAAACATAAAGTGGTTTTTAAACCATATATTAATGATTTTTGGGGATTTTTGACTGATATTTAGCCCAAAAAATGGATTTTTGGGGGATTTTGGGCCATTTGAAGGGGGATTTGAGCCCAGATTTTGGGCCATTTGAAGGGGGATTTGAGCCCATATTTTGGGAGGAAGTTGGGGATGGATAACCAACTTCAGATCTATAAAAAATAGCCTATTTGAGGCCATGGGAGGACATTCATATAAGAGTTATGCTGAAGCAAAGCCAAGCCAAAGCCATTTTTATGCAGGGAAGCTGTTGAGGAGCAGACGCTTGCGGACTATTTTCGGGAGCTACACTCAGTCTTTTTCAATGCCGTCAGTTTTGTTGGATTTCTGAGGTCGAGCAGAACACAATGAGACTAGTATGAGATCCATTTGATGTACTTTTTCTGTACTGTGCAAGCATTTAAGAATTAATAAAGAAGCCTCCCCCACTGAGACAAAGGCCCAGAGACGTAGGCAATTTTGTGTTGAACTTCGTTATCACTTCTCTTGTTATGGTTTGTTGTTCTTATTGCTTCAGTTCAGATCCATATTTTGTATTATGGCTGTGATATATTCTCTCATCTTCATCCTCTTTCTTTAGCTTCTTAAATGGTTAATAATTACATGCAATTAAAAACTCAACCACAGTCATTAAAAGATCTTTTCGGATCAAGTGATATCAGAGCTAGTTGACATTTGGATTTGAGTTTTGCATGTTAACCGGGGAAAAGCTACAACGTGGTGAAGGCGAGCTTGTTGCAGAGAATCCATTAATTGGATTGAGAAAGAGAGGTTCTCACAGTGAGAAGATGGCATCGAAAGAAGGGCTTTCTCAGGATGAGAAAGAGTTCCGGAAAACTTTCCTTGCTATGTCGAAGATGGTGAAGGTTTTGTATGAGGATTACTTGGAACAAAAGAGACCAATTTTGGGTGAATCTTCAAAGGGCAAAAGTGAAGAGGAAGAGGATCATCCTCAGATTCCTCCTTCACCTCCATCATCACCTCCTCCTTCTCCTTCTTCTTCAAGTTTAAGTTCTAAATCTAATGCAAAGAAACATGTTCATAAACATAAGAATGAAATGCCATTGTTAAAACTTGATGTTAAATTTGAGTTACCCATATATGATGGTGAAGTTAATGTAAAGAGACTTGACAATTGGGTCAGGCAGATGGAGGTTTATGACAGTGTGCAATAGATCAAGGATGAGGCCACACAAATCAAGTTGGCATCTTTGAGATTTGCAGGCACAACTCTCATCTGGTGGCAAAGCAAGTTACAAAATGGAATGCAACAAGTGGGTAATGTATTTCCATCATGGCAAAGATTCATTTATGCACTTAGGAAACAATTCTATCCTTTGGGTTATAAAGAAAAAGCATTAATTGAATGGCAATCTTTAAAACTGAGAAAATGACAAACAATGCAAGAGTATACTGATGGCTTTCGAAAAATGGCATTGATGTTAGATATCCCTTTACATACACAGGAAACTCTTATGAAGTATATAGGAGTTTACCTGCACATATTAGAAACACTGTATTCATGTTTGG
>JASDQU010738536.1:87630-117497 GCA_032191745.1 Picea mariana | reverse complement strand
ATGGAATTGATGTCACTATCTTTGAACTTCTCCATAGCTACAACATTCTGTGGTTCCTTCTCTTTCCCTTCTTCAAACTCAAGTTTCATGATCTTTCCTTTCACAATATCCAACACTTTATTCTTGGCAAGGATGAGATCAATCCTTTTATTCCACGCTCTGAAGTTAGAAGCTCCATCTAACTTGTTCTCTGACTTCATAGAGTACGTCATGGTTTCTTTTACTTGGTCAAACCCTAGATTTGACCACAAAATCAAACTTGACATCTTGGCTTGTTTAGAGTACTGGGAGATGCGCTAGGATAGGGTGCACTGATCTGTCTAGAGACTAGGTCAATCCCTTCACTTAAGGTGCCTCAACAAGAGGATTATGGTTTCTACAACTTCTCTTGCTAGTAACCCTAGAAACAGTGTCTTGGAAGCTGCTTCTACTAGTAACCCTAGCAGCAGTTCATCAACGAGCTCAATATCCTAGCGGTTATGTTTCCTTCCAGCGTTTAGACTGAATGAAGGAGGTCTGGGCCCATAACCTATTAGAATATGAAGGGTGTGTGCTCATTTTACCATTGAAAATACCCTTGTCACACAACCATAGGTTGAAGCCACCCTCCAAGCACCTTAACCTTGACAGAGAATCATTCTGGAAGAAAACCCTAGGCTAGATAGACATACAAAGGGTAGTGCACCTTTTCCCAAGGATATCTCATAAACAAATGTTGATCAGATGTTCCAAACCCTAGCCAAGAGATATTCCAAGCCTAAACGTAACTGCTAGCTACAGTAGCTACACCAGTAGCTCTCCTCCAAACTTGTGCACAAGACTGAAACTGCACTACGCAGAACTAGCTCTCTGCAACTGCTGAGATGTGTCAAATGAGAGACTGGCACCCTGTATTTATAGTGGTTATGGAAGACTTACTGGGTCCGACTTCTCCTTCTAGGTACCTGTCTGTTCAGTATATTATTATTATTTCTGGCTGACTTCTTCTCTTGGAGGCTAATAACCTAATATAAATTATCTTCTTGAGCTGACAAGTCTTCTAGGGTTATTAGGCAACTTATTAGGGTTTCTTCTTGCTTTCTGGAGTATTTTATTCTCGTCAGGTTTACACATGGAGGTAAATACCTTCCGCAGCTACCATAATATCAACAGACCGATGACTGGTACATGTACCAAAACCACATAGAGATTAGAATTTATGGATGCGATTTGGCTTTCTACAAACTGCCTAGATATTTTCCTGTGTGGATATTTTCCTTGGAATATATTAGGCAAATGATTAACTCAGATGATATTCATTTTGTAGCCTTCAAGAAGAAAAATAAATTGAGGATCAAGGGATAGATAGGACATTTCATCTGTAACAATCGAGCCACGGGGGCAATGGCCGATAAACTTTTGAAGGAGGTGAAGTTTAGCACCAATTTTCCATGGAACTATGATCCTTGTGGCATCATCGCAAAAACCAGGCTAAAGAATAAAATCTCTCCATATGCTCATGTTCCCAAACCAGAAATTGAGAAATTCATGAACCAGACAGAGTGGGAAGCAAACACCTTGGAAGACTCAGAACAACATCCTCCTTCAGCCAGCATTTTACAAACCATTACTCCATAGGTACCAGTAGAGAAAAGGACTAGGAAGGAAGTCTCCCCGTCAGTTACTGAAGTCTCAGCAGAGGATTTCCAGGTTTACAGGAAAAATCCCAAAACCAGTCACACCCCTGACAGATCTAGGGGAGAAGAGACCAAGTCTACCACAACAGTAGAGGGAGAACATTCACCATTTTTCTCAAGAAGTAAACATATGATGTCTACCACTTCATCAAAGAAGCATACTGATACCACCTTGACCACCCAACCATCACAAGGATCCACAGGACTAAGTATTTTTTAGAAATACAATCCAATTAAGAAAAAGAATGAGATGTTGACCAGCAACACCTATGCCCAATTATGGAAACAATCATCAACAACACAACATAGAATGCTCTTTGCCTTTGATACAGAGAAAGGGAGGATTCATATGGCCTTCTTGTAGGCACAGGTGCCTCAACCAAATGAAATTTATTATTACAAAAGGTCAACTTTTGAGTTTGACGCTACATAAGTACATCCATATAACCAAATGGAAATGCATAGACACACTGGAGAAATGATTTTCTCAACATTGGAAAACACTTCCACAATTGATGCAAAGTTGTAGGTTTCTCTGAACAATGTTCAGGCTCAACTAAAACTAGAGAAAGTGTCATCTTTTGCAAAGGAAAACAGGATCAAATCTTTATAAGAGATGGTACTTAAAATTGGGTATGACCCCTCAAATGTGAAAGTAGTTGAAGAAATGCTAAATAAAAATAAATTTGACATAGCATCTTTGAGGAAACAATTAAAATTTTCAGCTACTGAAGACTCACAGGCCAAAGAGATAGTTGAGATAGAAGGCCAAAAATAAGAAATGTTAAAGTTAATCATGGAGCAGAACGCACAGTTCAAGGAGATGCAAGCAGAGTTGGAAATATTAGTAAAGGAAAAGGAACAGACGGTGCCCATGGAGTTCATTCCACTAAGTGCAGTCCCCCTCATAGGAGTTAACACAGTGAAAACATCGAAAACTACCACACCGGAATTTCCAGCAGCTACCCCAGTGACAATTCTAGAAAAATCTGAAACTCTAGCAAAGTCAATGGAGGAGATGACCATACAAGGAGCAGAAATCAAAAGACTAGAACAAGAGATAGAGAATCTCCAGAAGATTAAATCCTCTTTCTATTCTAGCTACAACACTGAGAGGCACACATCACAAAAACTTAAGCAAGAACTACAGCAGATGAAAAAGAAAATAGTTTTGAAAAAAACACTAGCAGAAGCCAAGGAGAACATTTGGATGGATATCTCGAAATCAATGACAGAAATCTGGCCACTTGTGAAGATCATGTTTGAGCAGCATGAATTGGTGTTGAGGAGCAGGCAGGACATTGACAGGACAAAGGGAGAGCTGGGAGAGATGCCCACAGAGGCAAATGAAATCATCAGGTTTCTAAATTTGAAGACTAAGGAGGATCTGGAAAGCCTGGAAATTGAGGATAGGACATAAACTATCCTCAAAGTTAAGAAATTTTTGACCAAGAGAGGACTAATGTTACAGCTAGAGGAGAGAGCCTAGACCATGGATATCGGAGTTCAGAGATTCTTCAGCAAGATTGATGCTTTGCAAAAGAAAGGTCTTCCTAGTTTACTAGTTCTAAATTACCTAAGTTTTCAGGAATACAGGGTAGAATAACAGGAAAGGCATTTTTAGAGACTCTACAATTGGACCTCAGTATCCAACATGAAATCAAGTATATTTTCATCACCAAGCCAACTTTCGCCAAATACACAGAGATGGATGAGGTATATCAAAGGTTGCTCAAAGTCACCATTCCCAATTAGCAGAGATGGGAGGATCTGTGCACTTTGATAGAGTAAGTGATGAGGTGTACAATCCAAGTCAGCGTGCAGAACAATCAAAGTCAAGTTGATGACTTGCCAACAACCTTCCCCAAAATCGGCTCAAAGAATCCGATAGATCATTAGCAGTTTCTACAATTTTGTATTTTGTTATCTAGTTAGTTATGTTTGGATTTCACCACGTCCTGATCATTAATGACAGGATCGGTTGTAATCTTTTTCTATATATACTTCAAACTTCGAAGTATTGAGGGTTGATCTTTACACCCAAGAAAGTTGTAAGAACTGTAATCTTTTTCAAGAGGTCTACCAATGATAAAAGGGACGATTCACATTATTCTTGTGTGTTAATTGTTGGTGATGTTTATTCCTCTCTATTGAATGGTTATCTATCTTCGTTATCATTTTTGTTTTCTATATCTAATCATTTAAAAGAAGTTAAAGTTGCAGAAATTTTCATATACTCTGTTTCTGGATTTTAAAGATCTAAGTGTTTGTCTTTTGATGTTATGATAAATAAATTCTTGAATGCTTCTTTATCTTAATTGATTTATCTCATCTTTTCTACTATCCATCATTTTAATTCTAAAGGATCCAACCTTTTGCATTATCCTTCCCTGTGAAGAAACCTTATAAAATATATTCTTTGATCTTAAACTTTGACACAAACCCCATAGCCCAATGGATGTGTAAGCAATATTTCAGCCATTTTATAAAACAAAACAACACAATCCTATTTATTTAACTAGCCTAATATCTTAAACCTGAAACATATCTAAATCTTATAGAGAGATTCCTCTCTGAAACTGGAAGGGCTAGATCCCAGTTTCAAAGTGGTTGGATAAAGTTACCTCTAATCAATTCTTTCTACCTCACGACAACCTCTGGGAATTTACAGAGTGCTAACATAGTCCACTACAAACCCTAGAACTTTAACCTATAATAATAATACTAGGGTAGTCCACTACAAACCTTATAAATACCCTTATGTCCTTCAAAAAGCTTAAAATAAATGATAACAAGGGAAGGTAGTCCACTATAAACCTTCATAGGGTTTCAAGACAAAGTTTTATCCAAGAAAATACAAGATAACATGAAATTATCACCACTTTGATAAAACATTTACTTAATACATCAAGAATAAACAATCAAATACTTGGAAATAATACTTACTAGGAAAGATCACTGATCATCAATCAAACCCTAACCATGAAAATCATAAAAAAATCTTGAAAAGAATCCACAAAATAATCTCCAAGATTGTGTGCATAAGTGATCCATAGTGAAAGAGAAATATAGAAGACGAGTGTAGTATCTCTCCACGAGATGAGTTATGATTTACAAATGAGGGAACCCTCCTCTCTATATATGAGACAATCCTAGAACCTCATATATATAAAATCCCCTAAAAATTTAATAATCCATGATACAAGGTGGATAGGTCTTAAGCCGACCCCAAAATAGCCTCCAAAATAAAGATAAAATGCTAACATCAAAACATCCTCTCAAATTCCACATGTGTGAGAGTAGAGAACAAAAAGAGGGTGACTGCATCTCCTCAAGGGGTACAAGAGCTCCAAAAGTCACATCAATCCCCAAAATGTGCAAAGCATCATCAAAATTCATTCTTCCTCATCTATACGGTCACATATCATCATCAACCAAGTGCCAAATCATCACCCATGTGCTAGGTCAATTCAATACAAAGTCATATCACTCTAGGTGTGACATCATCCTCCAAATGTGAAACTTCGTAGGATTGATGATGTCCTTCATACAGTGTGCAATGTCTCTGGTATAAGCATCAAAATTTCCTTCACATGACCATCTTCAAGGATGCATCATCATCAATCAAGGCTCATAGAAGTCAATTGAAACCAACCATCATGGATACAAGAGTCATTAGAATCATACATAGTAAGCCACAATCTAATAAAAAAGTCATGTAAGCAATTCATATTGGGTATTTTTTTCAAACTTTACATTAGCTCAATACTTTATGCAATTTTCTAGGTTTAGGTATGGGAGGACCATCCCAAGACCCTATTAGGTGTGCTAGTACCCAAGTACAGGAGTGATTCTAGAAAAAACCATCAAAGTGTAAGTAAAAGTGAATGATGTGAAATGGGGTTTACTTCATGGTCATGGAGTCATTGACATGGAAGGCCATGTCTCACTTCATCTCCATGACTACCTTTGTAGAGGGAGCACTTGGTGCTTGAGTTACCCTTTCCTTAACACTATGTCTTTCCAAACCCCTATTCTTATCTTTTTAATATTCGTTTATTTCTTTGCAAGACCCTTTTTAGGTTTATTCATTCATTTTTACTAGGATTCAATTAAGTTCTTTTAGTTTTATATGCATTCAGTTCATTAGGACTTGGGGTGATGGCCTCATAGTGAGGGGGTAGAGTTCAATTGCATTCTTTGGATTTTGATTTTATCATTTTTCATCCCATTCATTTTCCATTCTTTTACCATTGGCATCAACCTCAGGTATCCAATCCCCTTCTTCTCATAAGAGGATAAATGTATAGACATTTTTGGGATACATGTAACAACCACTCTAGAAGATAGGACAATGAAAGGAAAATGGATGGTAAGTGTTAAGCATGGTCTAGAATGGTATGTTACCCCTATCAAAGCCTACCAGTAGTACCCTTGTTCCCCAAAAGAGACAACAATGGACTACAACACATACGATGACCACCAAGGTGAATCAAGGAAAAAAGAATAACTTCCAAGAATCATGATCCATTATCTGACTTTGACTCATGATCCTCACCTAAATTCCTAATGAATTAAATGTAACACTTTATATGAAACAATGACTAATGTACCTTATGTATTAGACCACCATCATTGGATGAACCATGTTGATCAAGTTTATGAATTCATCTATGATGCGGGGGGAGGCATCTGAGGGGTTGTTGTTGATCCAGAATCGGATCTAGGAGCCTGACAGGGCTCAAAAAGGCTAAAAAATGAAAGTTCTCATAATCATATGAAACCAATTCCATTGCGACCGGCTCATCACGCTGATTTCGGCCATATATTCACTTTCTCAAACGGGCTCCATATGCGAGCGTTATCACACTCTGACTGTTTTCCCAAACAACTAAAGAGTCAAAAAAAAAAGTCAACAGTCAAAAGGTGATGTGGCACTCTCTGAAGGTGACACATGGCAGTGGAAGAAGTGACATGTGACAAAATAGGTGACAGGTGACTGGGCAGATGATGCACACTTGGACCAATGGTAGAGTGACACTTGTCAATTTTCGAGCAAATGTGGTGGTGCCACGTGGCCCAGGCATGGGCAGCCACGTGGCACCCAGTCATCAGTGGAAGTGAAGGTTTAAAATTTTTTGGAGCCCATGGGATTTGAACCCATAACCTCTTGGTAGGCGCCAAGCTTTAGGAAATGTCCAACAACCAACGCGCCATGTTATTGCTTGTGTAAACAAACAAACATTATAATATATATGTTTTATGGTATGTATAGGTTTGGCACAGAGGGGGCTGAAGATAAGCCCCAACCTATGGTTTTATCATGTAAAGTGACCACCAAAAGGGAGCGGGTGCATAACTAAACCACCAGCGCACTTTTTATGGCACCTTCCTCCATGTAACCCAGAGCCATAACCACGGGCTCAACGCATGGGAAGGGACACGGTTCTATAAACAAGAAACATATGACCATAATAAGGGGGAACACACCATTCAAGGGGGATAAAGCCTAAATTTAAATAAACAGTGGGTTTTTATCCAATGTTTAGTGGATTTTATTGATTTTCAGGCCTGTTAATGGAGGATTTGGCCCATTTTGGGGGATATTGGACTCTTTTTGAGCCCATATTTTGGGAGGAAGTTGTGGATGGATAACCAACTTCAGATCTATAAAAACCAAGCCTTTTTTAGGCCACGGAGGATAGTCAGAGCATATTTATGCTGAAGGGAAGCCAAGCCAAAGCCATTTTTATGCAGGGAAGCTGTTGAGGAGCAGATGCTTGCAGGCCATTTCTGGGAGCTCTGGTCATCTATTTTGGTGTCGTTTCTTCTGCTGGGTTCTATAGATATGGAAGAACATGACCAAATCAGTATTGTAGCCTAATGGCACTGCTGCGATGTACTTTATTAGATTTGAACAAAAATAAAGAAGCCTCCCCCACTGAGACAAAGGCCCGAAGACGTAGGCAATTTTGTGTCGAACTCTGTTATCAGTTCTCTTGTTATAGTTTGTTGTTCTTATTGCTTCAGTTCAGATCTGTATTTTTTATTATGGCTATGATATATTCTCTCATCTTCATCCTCTTTCATTAGCTTCTTAAATGGTTAATAATCACATGCAATTAAAAACTCAACCACAGTCATTAAAAGATCTTTTCGGATCAAGTGGTATCAGAGCTAGTTGATGTTTGGATTTGAGTTTTGCATGTTAACCAGGGAAAAGCTACAGCGTGGTGAAGGTGAGCTTGTTGCAGAGAATCCATTAATTGTATTGAGAAAGAGAGCTTCTCACAGTGAGAAGATGGCATCGGAAGAAGGGCTTTCTCAGGATGAGAAAGAGTTTCGGAAAACTTTCCTTGCTATGTTGGAGATGGTGAAAGTTTTGTATGAGGATTACTTGGAATGGAAAAGACCAAATCAGGGTGAATCTTCAAAGGGAAAAAGTGAAGAGGAAGAGGATCATCCTCAGATTCCTCCTTCACCTCCATCATCACCTCCTTCTTCTCCTTCTTCCTCAAGTTCAAGTTCTAAAAGCAATGCAAAGAAACATGTTCATAAACATAAGAATGAAATGCCATTGTTAAAACTTGATGTTAAATTTGAGTTACCCATATATGATGGTGAAGTAAATGCAGAGAAACTTGAAAATTGGGTCAAGTAGATGGAGGTTTACTGTGTAGTGTGCAACAGATCAAGGATGAGGACACACAAATCAAGTTGGCATCTTTGAGACTTGCAGGCACCGCTCTCATCTGGTGGCAAAGCAAGTTGCAAAATAGAACGCAACAAGTGGGTAATTTATTTCCATCATGCTAAAGCTTCATTTCTGCACTTAGGAAACAATTCTATCCTTTGGGTTATAAAGAAAAAGCATTAATTGAATGGCAATCTTTAAAACTAAGACAAGGACAAATAGTGCAAGAGTATACAGATGGTTTTCGAAAAATGGCATTGATGTTAGATATCCCTTTACATACACAGGAAACCCTTATGAAGTATATAGGAGGTTTACCTGTACATATTAGAAACACTGTATTCATGTTTGGACCCACTAACCTTGATTAGGTTTCTATTCAAGCAACGTATATTGAAGTAGGGAAAGCAGGTGTGTCAGGGGAATCATCATCTTCAAGGAAAGAGGACAAGAGGAAATGGCATGGAAAGAATTCAAATGCAGTGACGAGAAAGGAAGGGAAGCCCTCTTGCAAGAATTGCAAGAAAGAGGGACATGACGAGGACAAATGTTAGCAGTTGCATCCCGAGAAGAGGCCAAATTAGTTCAAGGAAAAGAAGGGAATGCAAACAGTGGCAGCGACAACAAGACCCACAAAATTGGGATCGGATTCAGGTGATGAATCAAATATCTCATTGGTTGGTATGACAAGTAAAATTGGTGAAGGCATTGATTGTAGAAGTAACTTGTTTCATATAAGGACCATCATGCGACACACTAAGATAGACACATTAATCGACAGTGGATCTCAAGATAATCTAATCTCTGAAGAATTGGTTAAGCAATTGGGGTTAAAAACACAAACTCATCATAATCCTTACACACTTAAATGGATAAGCAATCATCATCAAATGCACATAACAAAGCAGTGCACAATCAAATTTGCAATTTCATCTAAGTATGTGGACGAGGTAACATGTGATGTAGTGTCGTTAAGTGAATGTGGAATGGTCTTAGGTAGTCCATATGTAAGGCAATCTTCTACAGGACAAAGAATCAATATCAATTAACCAAAGCAGGTCAAGATTATGTGGTTCATGCTCATCATGTTAAGGCAAATAAAACACTTCAAACAATGGAACAATTAAAGAAGGCAGTGCAAGCAAGAAACAAACCAATAATTGTTTCAAATGAAGTAATTGATCTTAAGCAAGAACAAGAAATGATTGTTGAATGGAATATCAATCGTAAGTTGCTTCAAGATAAGTTCATGTCGTGAAAATATTACAAGTATATCATCTCATTTGCAGTCATCTTTTTGATGCTATCATTAGTAATGTTTTCTATATGGATGATAGTGGTTTCAGTAAGATGTAACAGGGTTCAAATGGCTAACAATATGTTGTCAGTTGTCATGATTATGTTACAGTTGATCTTGATGAGATAGGTGCACAGGATAGAGTTCAGAGACAGAGGACAAGTCGGGTGGCCTATCCTGAGCTTGTTTACTAGTCAGTAACATTTTGGGGACCAAAAGGTCCTTTAGTGGGGAGGTGTGATCTAGAATCGGATCTAGGAGCCTGATAGGGCTCAAAAAGGCTCAAAACTAAAAGTTCTCATAATCGGACGAAACCAATTCCATTGTGACCGTCTCGTCGCAATGATTCTGACCATATATTCACTTTCTCAAATGAGTGCCGTATGCGAGAGTTATCACACTCTGATCATTTTCCCAAATAGATAAAAAGTCAAAACAAAAGTCAACAATTAAAAGGTTACGTGGCACTCTCTGGAGGTGACATGTGGCAGTGGAAGAAGTGACATGTGGCAGCATAGGTGACAGGTGACTATGAAGATGATGCACACTTGGACCAATGGCAGAGTGACACTTATCAACTTTTGGGTAAATGTGGTGGTGCCACGTGGCCCAGGCATGGGCAGCTACGTGGCATCTAGTCATCAGTGGAAGTGGTAGGTTTCAAAAGTTTTGAGCCCATGGGATTCATACCCATAACCTCTTGGTAGGCGCCAAGCTTTGGGAAATGTCCAACAACCAACGCGCCATGTTATTGCTTGTGTAAACAAACAAACATTATAATATATATGTTTTATAGTATGTATAGGTTTGGTGCAGAGGGGGTTGGAGATAAGCCCCAGCCTATGGTTTTATCATGTAAAGTGACAACCAAAAGGGTGTGGGTGCATAACTAAACCACCAACGTGTTTTTTATGGCACCTTCCTCCATGTAACCCGGAGCCATAACCACGGGCTCGGCGCATGGGAAGGGACATGGTTCTATAAAGAAGCAGCATATGACCATAATAAGGGGGCGGGCGCCAGTCAAGGGAGATAAAGCCTAAATTTAAACATAAAGTGGGTTTTTATTCAATGTTTAGTGGATTTTATTGATTTTCGGGCCTGTTAATGGAGGATTTGGCCCATTTTGGGGGATATTGGACTCTTTTTGAGCCCAGATTTTGGGAGGAAGTTGGGGATGGATAACCAACTTCAGATTTATAAAAACCAGGCTTGTTTGAGGCCATGGAGGACAGTCAAAGGAGAGTTATGCTGAAGGGAAGCCAAGCCAAAGCCATTTTTATGCAGGGAAGTTGTTGAGGAGCAGATGCTTGCAGGCCATTTCTGGGAGCTCCAGTCATCCATTTTGCATGTCATTTCTTCTGCTAGGTTCTATAGATATGGAAAAAAATGACCAGATCAGTCTTGTATCCTAATGGAACTGTTGCAATGTACGTTTTGAGCTTTGAACAGAAATAAAGAAGCCTCCCCCACTGAGACAAAGGCCCGAAGACGTAGGCAATTTTGTGCCGAACTCCGTTATCACTTCTCTTGTTATGGTTTGTTGTTCTTATTGCTTCAGTTCAGATCTGTATTTTGTATTATGGTTTTGATATATTATGTCATCTTCGTCCTCTTTCATTAGCTTCTTAAATGGTTAATAATCACATGCAATTAAAAAATCAACCACAGTCATTAAAAGATCTTTTCGGATCAGTTGCCTATCTATAATGTTAATCATCATCTTTGGTATCATTTTCTACAATGTGGATCATGGAGAATTATATCCTCTAGTTACCCCTAGGTGAGAGGGGGGTAGCATCTATTTCCAACTTGTGGACATGTGCTTACCGTAGAGTGCATGAGAACCTTAACATCTCTAGTACTCCAAGAACTACAACTTGCATCACCCTAAATAAATTGCTACTATATTCTAAATTAAAGCAATCGATGCAAAAAGGTATGGGGATGTTATCCACCCTGATATATGGAAAGATGAAAATAAAATGTGGAAAGTAAATATTTTCATTTTCATCAATATATCATTTTTTTAGAACATGTATAAGCTAAGATAACATGGATGCATGAATAAATCGATAAGTAACATTAATAAAAAGGAAATACAATCAAATGCAAGAACACAACATGACCTAATACTATCCTATTCTACTCTAAACCTAATAATTTAGACTCCTTCTGCATAATAGGGTTTAAGAAAGGATCCATTAATAGGTAATGGTAGTCTCATTCCCTTACATGTGGAAAGATAAAAGGAATCAATTCCAAACTTATTCTCGATCTTGTAAGGACCAAGCCATAGACTATCAAAATTCCTATGCATACCATGTTTCTCTTTCCTCTTGTCCCACATAAGTACAAGGTAACCTTCTTCAAAATCCTTCTATCTTACTTTATGATCAAATGTTCCCTTAATCTTGTCTTGATTCCTCACCATTTGATCAAAATCATGTCTTCTAGGTTCATCCAACTATATGAGTTGATCAAATATTCATCGGAATGCCTCCTTATCAGTTGTAAATTGTTTTCCAAACTAAAGGACATGAATTTGGAGGTTGATGGGAAACTTTGCTTCCAATCTATATACTAACGCAAACATGGTTTTTCCTATGGAAGTCTCAATTGTGGTATGATCCACCCATAATGCATACTTAATATTATCATCCCAACCCTTCTTATTTTCACCAACAATCTTCTTAATGATATTCATCAAATTCTTGTTGCTAGATTATGCCAGTCCATTCCATTGGGGATAGTAGCTAGATGAGTGCGACAAAGGAATTTCGTACTTGAAAAATAAATTTACCAAGGCCAAAGAGATAAAGTATTTTTCATTATCAGTAATTATCTTAGAAGGAGCACCAAACCTTGAGATTATTCTATATTCAAGAAAATTCATCATGACTTCCTCAGCTGTCTTTTTTTTTGGTATGGCTTCTACCCACCTAGTGAAATAGTCTGTAGCAGTAGAGACCCAATGATATATGTTGATATATTTATCTTTAAAACTCACCAATGAAGTGTAAAACATGTTGTTGAAAGGGTTCCTCAACAACAACTGGTTTCAAGGGCAATGCAGACAATCAGTGTTTCATTGAGAAGAATTGACATGGTTGGAAAGACCTTACAAAACAGTGAGTATAAGTGAACAATGTAGGCCTATAGTAACCTGCTCTCAAAATTTTATATGTGGTGGTATGGGCAGCGAAGTGACCACCACAATATCCTAAATGAAGTTCCTTAATCATCATATCCACCTCACCCTTGTTAACACATCCGATGATTACTCCATCCGGGTATTTCCAACCAAGACTGTCTTGGTTTAAGAAATACTTCATGAATTTTAATCCTAAAGCTATCCTCATATGATCAAATAAGTGATCGTGACACACTAGATTCTTTAGATAATATACAATATCAAAATACCACTCATCATGTTCTAATTCACTTAAGAAAACATTTACTTGGTCATCTTCTCCCATTTTTATGGACTCTTCATTGATTTCAGTCAACATCTTAGCTAAGCCTTGTCCCTTAATGACTTTAGTAGGTTTAATATCAAGTTGATTATCTTTAATCTTTGATACCCAATTACCTCTAGTTCCTAGGCAATCTTGTTGATTCAATACGTCTTTAACAACGAGATATGACACATAAGCTTTAATCTTTTTATATCGAACATAGCCTCTAAAATGCTTCAATGATTTGGAAAGGGAATATGATTTATTATCGGTAATAGTACATTTTAATTCAACATCTCTAAGGGTTTTACTCATGAAGGAAATAGGTTGTTCATAATCATCTTTTTTTTTTCCATGAGTACCCCAACAATAGTATCTTCAAAAGAAAAAGAGAAAATTATAAAGTATCTAGAATAACAAGGGCTAACAAGGACCAATGCCATTTTAATTGCTTCTTTTACATCTTCAAAGGATTTGATACTACTATCATCCCATTTGAACTAGACATATTTCTTTAGTAAGGCATTCATTGGTTTAACTTTCTCAACAAAATTTGGAATGAATCTCCTTATCAAGTTAATCTTGCCAAAAAATGATTGCAAAGATTTATTATTGATTGGGGGGGGGATTTACTTATAGATTCAATCCTTGCTAGATAAACACTAATACCATTCTTAGATATAACATGAAGCAATAATTTACCTTTATCAATACCAAAGATTGACTTTTTTGGGTTTAAGGAGATACCATACTTCCTACACCACTCAAAAACATTTATGTCATGTTCAATATGTGAATTCCTTTCCTTATACACAACATTTAATTCATCATGGTATGTCTCTATAATCTCCCCTATCAAAACTCTAAAGGAAAATTCCATTTCCCTTTGAAAGGTGGAACCAACATTCATAAGGCCGAAAGGTATCCTCATATATTTGAAAGTTCTCCATGGGGGTGGTGAAGGTAGTTTTGAGTTGATCTTCTTATTTAACCAATACATGGTTGTATCTTGAGAATTCATCTAACATTGACACAATTCTTGTGCCAATAACCCTTTGTAATAAATGTTCCATGTTTGGGAGAGGATAATTGTCCTTAAGAGATAGTTGACATGTTTATGTGGATATCAATTTATAAAAAGGGTTTCCATAGGCAATTCTTTTCAATATAGATAGCTAGAAATCATTTAGAAGTTGGATTATAAGAAACTACCATTCAAGTGCAATACTTGTCATGAATATGGGAATTTTTCTAAAGATTACAAAAAATAATTCGTGAATCAAGCCATAGCAAACAAAGAAGAAACTAAGCACAAATTAGGTAACTTTAGGAGATAACACTCAAAAAACATAATCATCCCCTACAACAAATAGGTATGAAGTTATTTCTCAACCACAACTCAGTCCCTTTTCTTACTACTCAAAGGAATCCATGTATCTTTTGGATCCCATTCCCAAAGAGAATGAAGCACACATTTCAAATTTCAATCATTACCTCCTAATATTTTGTGTAATATCAAGTTGAATCCCTTCTCAATTTAGAAGGTAATATCCCTCAAGAGTAGAAAGAAGCAACATTAATCTCAAACAAAATTTATCCTCAATAAAGTGGTGTGATGAAAAGGAATAAGGCCCAACAATAGTATGAGGAGGAAGAACCAAAGGAGGAATGCTTGCCAAAGAACATGGGTGCAAACCATTAAATGAAAAGCATGAGGAGACAACTATTAAAGAAAAAAACTTGGGGATTTAGACAACTATTAAAATCTCCTTAGGAGTTGGTATGAAACTTCAAGAAAAAATAAATCTAGGAACTCAAGTGCCATTAGAAGGTTCGGGGGTGGAAACCTCAAACCCCCATCAATTAAATAATGATTATTGTCTTCTGGAACTATAGGGGCATGGGAAATAGGCAAAAGGAATAAGCATTGAAGGATATTATTAGATATGAGAAGCCAACCATAGTCCTCATCTAGGAGACTACGTTATATGAAGTAGAAATGATAAATACAGGTAGGGAACAATGGAAAAACAACATAGGAGTAGCAGTAAGAGAAATATGAGCATCAGGTGGAATATGCAGACTATGGAACAATACATTGTTTGAGATTATAGACATTCAAAGCATGCAACATTGGGTTCTTTCCAACCTCTTGAATTTAACTTCATGTATGAATTTTCATATTTTCAATGTCCACATCCATGTTCATTAGAGGGGAAAAGAGGAATGTTGGAGTTTGTTGTTGGCTTGAGAGGTTTAGAATATATAAAGAATACTATTGTAGGTGGGGATTTTAATGCATTTCTCTCATACAAAGAAAATAGGAGAGGTAGTATCATAATGGATCCATTCAAGGAGAGTATGGGAGATCTTATATTTCATTGGGACCTTGTGGAAATAAAACCAAAAAGATGGAAGTATACTTGGACAAACATGAGATTAGGTCTAGGTCATATAGCAACTAGATTGGATTGTTTCCTTATCAACAACAATCTTCTTTTGAGAAATCAACTTATTTATGCAAATTTCATATCCTCCTATTATTCAAATCACAAGATTATTATGCTTACCTTCCATCAAGTAGAAAGATCTTGGTCCTATCCCCTATAGGTTCAACCTTCTATGGTTTCAAAATATAGAAGTTGTGGAAATTAATTTTGAGCCTTGGAGCAAACCAATCATGAGATACCCTTCCTATGTTTGGGAAGAAAAATTAAGGGAAACAAAGGTAGCTTTAAAATAGTGGGCTAAAATATCCTACATTTCTCCAACTCAAGAGAAACCATATCTGTAATCCAAACTTAATAATCTGGAATCTAAAATGGAAGAAGGGGAGGTAACTAAGAATGACCTCATGGAAGAAAGATATTTTTGTATGAAAATACATATACCTAACATAAATGAGGAAGAGGCCTGGAACTTAAAATCATGGAGCCTATGGTTAAAATTGGGTGATACAAATACCTCATTCTTCCACGAGCAAACTAAATTTAGGCTTTAGAAGAATACTGTGAATGAGATATCCCTCAAACATGGAAGACATCTAACTAATTTTGTTGCCATCATGGAAGTAGCCAGAGCTCATTTTGAAGCCTTATATATAGAGGATGAGGATGTTGATGATTTTGGTTGTGCTACAATGTTTGAAAATTTTCCATCGTTATTGTCCAAAGAACAAAATATGGAACTAACTAAAAATATGGGGGAGGAGATAGTGAAAGAAATATGGGGTCTTAATATAGACAAAGACCTAGGTCCAAAGAACTTTACAATTTACTTTTTATGTGCTTATTGGTAGTTGATCAAATTTGACTTGAAAAGGATGCTCAACTACTCGCAATAGAACATTAATCTTGACAGAAGTACCCACTCCTATTTTTTTTAGCATTAATCCCTAATGAGGTTAATCCATCTTCATTTTCAAGATTCTAGTCCATTTCTTTAGGTAATTCCTCTGACAAGATATTGACATAGATAATAGAATATTTACTAAAACATATTCTCCCTAAACTTATGTTTGTAAATAAATAAGGTTTTTATGTAGAAAGACAAATCATTGATAGTATAATATTGGTTCAAGAGGTGATACATTCCATAAAAAATATAAAGAAAAATGAATGCTTATCAAAATGGATATGGAAAAATGCATATGATTGGGTAAGACATTCATTGTTATTTGATGTTCTTCATAAATTTGGTTTTATAGAATCTTTCATTCTTTGGGTGAAATATTCCATAGTATCCCCTTGGATCGTGCCCTTTGTGAATGAGAAGAAAATGTATTTCTTCAAGTCTAAAAGAGGGCTAAGGAAGGGATGTCCCCTCTCTTCCCTTCTTTATATAATTATGGTGTATTCTCAGAGTATATGATTAAAGCAAGAAAGAATTAATATAGTAAGAGGTGTCAAGCAAATAAGAGGTGTCAATCAAATAAATCACCCCCAATTTGTTGATGATACTTTCCTCTTAGGGGGTACTTCATTCATCATCGTTGCAAGATTTAAGTCTATTATGGATCAAATTTTAAATGCTTCTGGGGGTAAAATAAATAATGATAAAATCCATATTTATGGACGGAATATAAGTGGACTTCTTCTTCAAAACATATCAAGAATTTTAGGTTTCCCATGCTTACCAAATTGATCATCCTTTAAATATTTGGGCATGCCAATCACTCTAGGAAATCTGACTGAAAGATTTGGAAAATTATAGTCAATAAAATCAAGAACATACTAGAACAGTGGGGCTCACGTTGGTTAAACTTGGTAGGTAGAGTGGTGCTAACCAAATCAGTGTTATCAACCCTTCATATTGTTCAATGTTTAGTATTGTTGACACCATCAAGTGTCATGCAAAAAGTTGGAAAAGAAATACATAAGTTCCTATGGTAAGGTGGGAAAACCAACACAAAAAATTTCCACCTTATCAATTGGAACACAATGAGAGATCCAAAAGAAAATGTGTGCTTAAAAATTAAACATCCAATATTAATGACTTTGGAAATGGGAGCTAAGGTCCTTTGGAG
The DNA here is from genome assembly GCA_032191745.1 of Picea mariana. NCBI lineage: Eukaryota > Viridiplantae > Streptophyta > Pinopsida > Pinales > Pinaceae > Picea > Picea mariana. The sequence continues at coordinate 99,847 of JASDQU010738536.1, read as the reverse complement.
ATTAATTTTGGAAAAATCGAATGGTGGAAATAGACTTTCTTCAAAAAGTGTTTCCACATGATTCAGGTGGATATTGGTGGCCACCCACCTATTCAAACTGGCTCCTCTTGTCCATTTTTAGTTCAGCACATTCTTCTATACTTCTTTTTAATTGTGGGTTCTACAGTTATGGGGTTGTCTGAAGCCCTACACATCTTCCAAGTGGATATTGGTGGCTTCTCACCTAATCCAACTGGCTTATTATGTATTTTTTCAAGTCATCACATCTTGTTGTACTTCCAGGGTCGTTTTGGATCCCTAAAAAGTGTTTTTTTGGCTCACCATAGTCAAATTGTAAATGAAGTCAGATTTTGACAGTGTAATGTGTATTTCTATGAAATACCTTTCCAACGAGCTATCATGTGCCTAAAATGGAGGTCGTATGCAAAAGTTACGACCTCGGGAAGTTGAGGTACCAACTTACCCATAGGGGCCCACATGACTTTTGGTGTTTCACCTCCTAGGGTTAGGTTTTTGGATGTCTAGGGTTTTGGAATTCATGAGTAATATCAAAAAGGCCTCTGGAGCCTCATTGTGATCATTTTTCTTAGATGGATGCATGTATCAGCCACATCTCTTCTCAGAGATAACTACCACCATTCGAGCAAGTGTTTCAGTTATGCAGTTTTACAGTTTCAGCCTATTTCATTTATTCAATAGAACATATTGTTCACTGGATATCTATGTTGTTCCTCATATCTATGTATTTATTGTATTCAGTTTGTTAATCATTTTGTTCCACTCCTAAATCCAGATCAGTGGCATCAAAGAAGTTTGTGCTTCATTTATTTTTCTTCGTGCATGTCCCCGACAAGATCTGGGTACAAGTAGTTGGGACTTGAACCAATTGACTCGTTGCAATATCGGTCGCACTGAGCCCGACAACAACCCATCGGGGAAAAAAATAAATATGATGGAGCAAGAGATCATATTAAAATTTTTCTCAAAGAAGCCCTCGCACGACAAAGGAATGAAATGATGGAAAAATTTGCGCAGATCCTTCGACGACTCCCCACACGAGAAGCATCTTCATCAAGAAACCATACAACCCCCTTCAAGGTACAGGTAAATTTTGATATTAAATTATTTGAAGGAATGATAGACGCGGATGCTGTAGATAAATGGTTGAATCTGCTCGAAGGAAATTTTTCGGTCCACAATTTTTTCGATAGGGAAAAGGTTACTTTTGCACTCCTCAAGGTCCTCCCCCATGTTAAGGACTGGTGGGATACTTAATCTGAGAAAAGGTTCGTAGAGGAATATGCAATATTTTTGGTTTCCCCTACATGGGATTCCTTCCAGGATGTCATTAAAGAACAATACTACCATGTTGGAAGCTACGAGGACCAGTACACCAGATGGACCACCCTGCCTCAAGAAAGGGACCAGACAGTATCATATTTCACCAATATTTTCCATACCCTACGCACCAAATTGGGTATCAAATACTCTGAGTGACATATGGTGCTCAAATACTAAGGTTGTTTGCATATATACATTCAAACACAAATGTATTTTCTGGACATCACCTCATGGGTACGACTTATATATACGTTTTCAAAATCGAGCAGAAATTTAAGTAGAAGAGGTGAGAGTTCGGATCTGCAAACTCCTCACATCCAAAGAAGGGAAAAAGCAACCCCAACCCACATAGCAAGGGACAGATCAAATATGGCCACTCTCAGGAAAACCAGTCCAAGCCGCAACACAAGAAGGGAAATGAGAAGACGAAGAAAGACACGGGAAAATGGTGTGAGTGCCATAAAATCCCTTGGCACAACACTGAAGAATGTCGCTCCAAGCAGTCACTCATGGTCGAGTTGAAGGCTTCTGATTCAAAGGTCGATTTTGATTCTGAATCAAATCCCTAAGGAGGGAAGTGGATTATCGATGTTGAACCTAGTGCCACTATCGCTACCACCAAAGTTCAGCCAAGAGAACCAAAAGAAATAGAGGAAGGGGAACACCTCTTTCACTCACAGATGTGGGTAAAGGGGGTTCCACTTCATTTCATTGTCAATAGCGGCAGTCAGAAGAAACTAATTTCAGTAGAGGTCATCAAGTGGTTGGACCTTCCAATGAAACTGCACCCGCATCCCTACACCATCAGCTGGCTTCACCAAGGAAGAGATCTTTGTGTCAGCCAACAGTGTCGTCTTCCCTACAACATCAATCCTTTCAAATATGAGGTATTGTGTGATATTTCTCCCCTTGAATTTTGTGATGTTCTTTTAGGACAACCATATTTGTGAAAGTGTCATGTTGTGTATGAGTATAGACCCCACATTGTTATTATTATTTTGGGTAGACAATTGTACATAATACCAGAGGTAGTGTCACTTACCACTATTTCTTTAATCTCTACTAAGCAATGCAGTAAGGTCATTTCACAGACCGGGAAGTTCGTCTTCTTTGTGATCTATGCTAATAGTAAGTAGAAGGTCATCGCCACATACGTGGCCTCTACATAGATCCTCTCTTTGTAGCAGAAGCAAGTGGACGGGATCATGGAATAATACAGAGACATATTCTCCTCACCCATCGGGGTACCGACGCACTGCTAAGTCAAGCATCCAATTGATATGACCCCCGGTGCACCTCTATCTAATGGACCAATCTATCATTGCTCGCTGATGGAAAATGATGAAATAAGGTGTCAGATCCAAGAGCTACTTCAGAAGGGGCATATCAAACCTATCTCCTCACCTTACAAAATTATGATTGTACTGGTGCAGAAGAAGGATGGGACTTGGCGAATCTACATCGATTACAAAGACTTAAACAAAATCATAGTCAGGAATTGGTACCCAATTCCCAAGATTGATGACCTTCTTGACCAACTCAAGGGGGAAAATTTCTTTAGCAAGATTGACCTAAAGTTTGGCTACCACCAATTTCCCATTGAACCAACTAATGTATGGAAGACAACCTTCAAATCTAAAGAAGGTCTCTTCGAATGGATGGTCATGCCCTTTGGCTTAGCAAATGCACCTACCAATTTCATGAGGTTGATGGATGATGTATTGAGACCCTTCACCAACTCTTTTGTGGTGGTATATTTGGATGACATCCTCATCTTGAACAGAACTTAAGAGGAGCACATGCGGCATATTCAACAGGTTTTGAGCACTCTGCGACAACACAAGCTATATTCCAACTTGGAAAAATGCTCTTTTGGCATGAACAGGGTCCAATACTTGGGCTACATTGTTGATGAGCATGGGGTACATGTTGATCCAGCTAATATCCAATTCATCCATGACTGGCCTGCCCTGACCACACTAAACAGGCTTTGGAGATTCTTGGGATTGGCCAACTTCTACCAACGGTTCATGTTGGGATTATCCCATATTGCATGGGCCCTAAGCGAGGTGACAAAGGGAGGTGGTAGGGAAAATTTTATGTTGGGGACGGAACAACAACGAGCATTCAATGATCTCAAGCATCACTTGTGCTCAGCTCCAGTACTCTCCTTTCCTGATCTACAACAACCATTCAATATTGAGACTGGAGCATATGACTATGTTGTAGGCGTAGTTCTCACTCAACACGGTCATCCAGTGGCATACCATAGTGAGACACTCTCAGATATTGTCTAGAAATACCCCACCTATGTAAGGAAATGTATTCCATTGTACAATCCTGTCGTTAATGGAAACATTGCATTTTGGGAAAGGAGACGATCATCCACATTGATCAAAAGCCTCTACAGTTCATACAGACACAGGGGAAATTGTAGAACGATCGACATCAGAAGTGGTCCACCTACCTGCAGCAGCTCCATCTCAACATAAAGTATAAGACGGGGATGTAAAATCATACCGTTGACTTTCTCAATTGACCTCCTATGGCTGCACTCACCACTATTCTCCATTCCTATGGACATGAAGCATCTGAGTGGCCCCAACTTTATCAGTGAGATCCAGACTTTGCAACCACCTATCATCTCTTGGGTACAAGTGCAACTGCCACCGATTTTCACATTCAAGATGGACTATTATGCCATATGGACCATCTCTTTGTTCCTACAAGAGAGCATGGAAAGATAATTTGGGAAGCCCACTACAGTCGGATGGCAGGACATTTTGGCGTAGAGAAAATTGTGGTCTTTCTTAGAAAACATTTTTATTGGCCAAAACTTCGACTGGACATCAACAAGTATATCAGATCTCTCACTTCCTGTGCCATTTCCAAGCCATCCATCATGAAGAAAGGCTTATACACCCCTCTTCATACTCCCGATAATCCTTGGGAATCCATCTCAATGGATTACATGTGTGGCCTTCCATCCACCAAGCAAGGAAATGAATGTGTATTTGTGGTTGTTGATCGGTTTTTGAAGATGGCCATCCTCACAGCCTGCAAGAAGAATATCACAGTGGTAGATATTGCCGAGATCTTCTTCGAATGAGTGTGGGTCCATTTTGGGATACCACAGACCATCATCTCTGACCGGGACAACGGGTTCCTCAACACATTTTGGTCGAGTCTCTGCTCATTGTTGGACACCAAGCTCACTAAATCCACTTCTTTCCACCCCCAAATAGATGGAAAAAAAGAGGTCATCAATCGGACGATTATGCACATCCCGTGCATGTACAACTCTAAGCATCCACATACATGGGATGAGAGTATCCCCTATGTTCAACACAATTACAACAGGGCTCTCCATAGCTCCATCGGCCATAGCCCATTTCAGGTGGGGTTGGGATTCCAACCCTTAGGTCCCATTGATGTTTCACTACCTCTTTCCACCACACAAACAAACTCTTCCCATGTTCAGTCTGAGACTGAAAAAGGCACTATATTCATCGAGCGGATTCAACACATCCGCCAATAGGTCCATGAGATTTTGTAGAAATCCAATGCTAAGTATAAGCAACGCCATGATCAACACAGGGTACAACACCGATTTCATGTTGGAGACAAATTCTAGTTACATTTGTAGAAGGAGCATCTCAGAGGGCCCCATCGGAAGCTCTGCCCACTCCATCATGGGCCTTACACTATCACCAAGGTTGTGGGTAGCAATGCTTTTGAGATCAACACTCCACCCTTTCTTGGCCTGCACCCAATGTTAAATGTGGACCTCCTTCGGCCATATTCCCCACCATTATTGGACACCTCAAAGATTGCAGAACAACTGACACCAACATGGATCAACCCTGATTGCATGGAACAAGAATCCACTAATTAGATAGTGGACACACAGGTCAAGGGCACTCGCCAGTAGAGGATCCAACTTGATCAGGCTGTCAAGGCAGAGCAGCTCCTACGCCAAGGAAAATGGCTCACCCAGGGCCAAATCCAATAGAAGTTTCCTCACATGATGGGGGAACTCGACACAATGGATACCATTGCTTCCTAGGGGGGGAGGATTGATCCAAGTGGATATTGGTGGTTGCCCACCTATTCCAACTGGCTCCTCTTGTTTTCTTTTAGTTCAACATGTTCTTTAGTACTTCTTTGTAATTGTGTGTTCTACACTTCTAGGGCTATCTGAAGCCCTACACATCTTCCAGGTGGATAATGGTGGCTTCTCACCTAATCCAACTGGCTTATTTTGTATGTTTTCATGTTAGTACATCTTGTTGTAATTCTAAGGCTATTTTGGAGCCCTAAACAATGTTTTTTTGGCTCGCCACAGTCAAAATGTAGACAGATTCAGAGTTTGTCGATGTAATGTGTAGTTCTTTGAAATACCTTTCCAATGGGCTATCACACACCTAAAATGGAGGTCGTATGAAAACGTTACGACCCCGAGAAGTTGAGGTACCAACTTACCCATAGGGGCCCACATGACTTTTGGTGTTTCACCTCATAGGGTTAGGTTTTTGGATGTCTAGGGTTTTGACATTCATGAGTAATATCAAAAAGGCCTTTGAAGCCTTATTGTAATCATTATTCTCATACGGATGCGCGTAGAAGCCATATCTCTTCTTAGAGATAGCTACCACCATTCAAGCAAGTGTTTTAGTTCTGCAACTTTACAATTTTAGCCTATTTCATTTATTCAATAGAAGATATTGTTCACTGGATATATGTGTTGTCCTTCATATCTCTATGTTTATTGTATTCAATCTGTTAATCAATTCGTTCCGCTCCTAAATCTGTATCACCACACCACTAGGAAAAGGTGCTTGGACCATCCTCTAAATGAGGATAGAGGATCACCCATATGGAAGCTATGCAAAGTTACAACGCCAATTCTCCATTCTCATTTAACTTGGGTTCCTGGTAATAGTAATATGATCAAAATTTAGGAGAATAGTATAATGTGGAAACCATGACTCATGCACAATTTCAAAATTTATGAACTTAGAGTATGGATGATTTCTGAAAATCTCAAAATTTTATTTGACCTTTCTCTTTGGGATAAAGCATCAGATGATAGGTGATTGGATGGAAGATGATGTCACCTATAAATCATCTTTCTCCCTGGCTAATCGATCTCTTTCTTCATCTCCATGGTTTTTCTCCTATGAGAAAAATCAAACTTGATCAAAGGGGTTGGGGTCTTAAAGGTAATGAGCAAATAATTAATATGGGCTATAAATCCCAATTATTGGAACTTATGTTACCTCCAAATTCTAAGATTTGGAATCATATTTGGAAAGGGGATGGAATCCCAAAAGTAAGCATTTTGTGTTGGATAATGGTTCATGGGAAATTCCTAACTTTAGAAAGTCTTTAAAAAAGAGTAATCCAAGACTCCAAGAGCCATTGAGATGTGTTTTCATGTAGGAATTCAGAGGAAACCTAGTGTCGTCTCCTCTTTGATTGTCCTGACTCCTTATACCAAGAATGGAAGCATGCATTTAGGGAAATTTAAAGTAGATGGGTGTTTCCCCATTTCCGGAAGGAGATGCTTACAATTTGGTAAAAAAAATACATTGGGAATTTATTGAACAAACATATTCTCCAAAGAAATTGCCTTGCAATGGCGAAATTTATTTGTTGGAAGATATGGCTTGCAACAAATAGAGTTCTTTCAGCAGGAGGACTCCAATCCTAGATCTATATCGGAAAATACCATGGCCCTCTAATTGAGGTTATCCATGCTAAAGGAATCAAAGGACATAATGTGTTGGTGTTAGAACATGAAGAAAGGGATTGGCTCCAAGACATCCTTCTAAGAGGTTCCCTTCAACAGAGAATCTCAATTAAAAGGCCAAGTTCTAAAACATCATGGAAAACATGATTGTAATAAGAGGAATTCCAAAGATGGCAATAATCTTAGAACGAGCATTTTAGTTTCTTTGATGGGGCCTCCAAAGGAAACTCAAGGGTAATAGGTGTAGGGGGGATTACCATAGGTCTTGGTGGACACCAATAAATAGTTTTGAATGGGATCTAGGCGAAGCAACAAGTAATAAAGATGAAGCACTTGCACTTTCTCAAGGACTCAAGCTTCTTGATTCAAGGTGGATTAGGAGCTTGATTTTATTAGAGACTCTGCAATCATACTAAAGCATATGCACAAATTTTACACTCCTTTGGATTGCAAGTTAGCAAGGCTTATATCTAGAATCCAATATAATGTAAAATGGTTTGAAAAGGTTGACTTCTTACATGTTGTAAGATCCAGGAATCATTGAGCCAACAAGATATCTAGTGAAGCCTCTTGCTTGGAGGGAAAGAAAATAAAGACAAGTGGGGCAGTGGGGGGGTGTAACCACATCCTCTATCCCTTAATCATATTCATGAACTATTATCCAAATTGTTTTTTTCATCTATTAATATTTATTGACAAGTGGCAACATGAATTCACGATGGTAGGTCAAGACTTATATTGGAATATCTTGTTGATACATTCTGACACTCCGCATTTGATGTGGGCACAACCTCATATGGTATTTGACTCTTTGATGATGGATGGAATTGGGATATTTCTGGACACTAACCCAAACATTCATGCCTATTTTTGGTGTATTCAGTGTATTCCCCCCCTAGTTCGTGTATAGTTCTGGTGGATTCAGTAGAGCTCAACATTCATAGGAAGGATTAGTGGGACAAGCTTAGCATCTGTGAGAGGAATTTCAATGGTCCTATTGCAATGGTAAGTTGGTGGACTTTGATTGAAAATTTGGATTCTATAGTGGTTTTTTATGATTGCAATTTTTTTCAAGTGTTAGCTTGGGCTTGTGGGATTTTAGTCTAGGAATGCAAGAAATTAGGGGTAATTTCTACGGGGAAGACATAGGTATCTTGGGTAGATCATAATTATATTCATTTTCCATCTATAGAATTGGGATGTGGGATGATGGAAAACCACAATCACCTAGGACGTTGCCCTATTTGCAAACTCATGGGAATTCATTGGGTTTTAAGGAGACATGAGAGTCTGTTGTTAAATAGTCAAACATCCATTTTCAATACAACTACAAGAATATATTCACATGAAAAATCTCATAACAATGAATATGCAAAAATTCTAGAGTTGGTCACTAAAAAAATGCCAAATTGATAAGCTTGAGACAGAGTGCAAAGTCAATTGGCTCAATTCCAGGTGAAGGTTAGGAGGAAGAATCAATGCATCAAGATCTTGGGATAATGGACACAGAAGGGGTGGAGCAAGAATCCAAGCCAACCTTTGAAAATCAAAATGAAGCACATAGACACAATGGTCACTTCTCTCCTCGACTTCAAGATTTTATATGTTTTGTAAATTCTTTTGATACTAGGTCTATTTTGTAGGATTACCAATCAGTGTTTTTGGATTTTCTTAATAAAGGAAAAAACATTTTATATAGTAGCTAGCTCAACCAATTTTGGAATCTTTTTCAGACATTTGGTTGTGAACACGGCTTCATTTTTGTATTAACATGCTCACCAATGAGGCCACAACATTTGTTTTAATACAAAATATCATTATTTTAGTAAAAAAATAAAAGCAAAAAATGTTTGCCCATTGAAAAAAATTAATATACTTTACAATTATGTCCTTTGGTTGTCGGTATGATGTTTTTTAATATATTTAAAATCATTTAAAATATTATTTAATTATTTAAAAAAAAAATTGCATGATGTAGTATAAAAATTATTATCCTCCCCAGGAAAGAGGTTACACTATAACCGAGGTTAGTACTTAGTCTCATATCTGGGGCTAAGGCTAGAAGCTACTAGAAATCACATTACCCCACTAGAGGTAGCCTCAACGATGGCCACAATAGGATTTGACTTTCTTGTAGACAATATCTAGGTTGAAACCACATTTTTGGTCCTAGAGTAAGACCTAAAATTGCTTTTGATTGGCTAAGAGCTCGTCTTCCTTGGACCTAAGGAAATAGGTTAACAACTCAAGACCCAGAGGTCTCTGGAAAGAGTGAAAGTTTGTCCCCTTACAAACCACTAGTGGGTCATTTCAAGTGGTATGGTTTTCCTTGAAAAATAGTGACAAGTCACCCTGCATTTCAGATAACAGTCAATGATTACTATCCTCATTGCCAGTTGGCTGCTAAATTATGATAGGTTTTACCATGTTTAAAAAAAAAGAACAAAAATGATCCAAAACCACATCCTTTTTAGTGTTTTTGGCATGTTTGCCAAAAAGGGTGTGGTTTTGGATAATTTTTGTCCTATGTCATCCATTCGTTGTGGCATGACCATGATCACTACAATGAGCACACTCTAGGTGTTTTTGGACATAATTTTCACTATCCATCTAGCACATAAGACAATGGAATAATTGTTTCATACATTGCAAAGAATTGGAAGAAGAAAGGGCAAGAAGAACAACACAGAAGAATAAGGTGTTCAAATCGCTATGCAAAGCATAGAAATTTCAAAACTAGTTGCAAAATCCAAGGCTTATCGTCCAATGGAGAATTCAACATCTCTAAAAAATAAGGCTTCTAAAAGGGCATCATTAATGAAGAATTCTTTCATTGGCATTGTTTGTCAACACATCACAAAGGGTAAAGCATCGTAATAATAAAGTAAAACGCCACTGTCCAATTTCATCTGATGAATGTTTGGCAATGCTCCAATGTTAGAGATGACGACCTTCCCCAAAAGCTTCCCCATTTATTGTCATATTTTACCATTAGTGGAATGTGGGCAAAAAATATTCACCAAGCGCCACAACTTTTAATGGGGTATATGTTAGGATATGCATTGTTGGATGTGCAATGCCACAACATCTACCATTAAACGTTGCACCGTTGGGTGGTTATTGTTGTCCATGGATGTGTTGGGGGATGCTTTGTTTCTTCTTCTTGTTACGTGCAACATTTTCGATAAATCCAACACCTTGGGAACTAAAGATTCCATGATGGTACCAATCAAGACAGTCACAATGCTTCCCCCCACTTGGACTACCTCCCCTTCTTTAGATCTTGGCAATCGTCCCCATTGGAAACTACAATCCCACCTTCATTATTTTGCTCACCACCTTGTTGCTCAAACCTCCTTCCTCCTTGAGTCTCACTCCCTTCTCACCACTCTTCTCCAAACTCTCCATTTTCTCAACATTGTGCTTTCTCCTCCTTGCTTATACAAAGAAGCCATTATCTAACACTGCTTGCTTGCTTTACCAAAAAGCCAAAAAAACCACATATAGAACTACAATTTGATGGGCTCGAGGGCTTTAAATTTTAGCCAAAAAAAACAACCACATTTACCTCTCACTCCTTCAAGCATGTTTCACCAACCAATTGCAAGGCTTCTCAAAGAGATATTCATGCATGTAATGACCATGTTCCCAATTTGAGAAAAAGCCACCTTAAAAAAAGTCTTATCAATGTAATAATAAAAGACATAGTGAATGCAAACACATCTCCATAAATTACACATACACAAAAGAATCTAGCCTAAAGTAAGATATTCAAAGCAATGAGGATTCAAACCCTACCAATTGAGGAAGAACGGAAAAACTTATGACGAGGAACGTCTATTAGAAGGTGATGAATTACGTTGCATTGAGTAAACACTTTTCATATTTGAGGTCAGAAAAAAATATAATAAACATAAGATGTAGTGTATCCCTAAATCCGCAATGCGACCAAAGGTATCCTTAAATTTGCAATGCCTCACAAAGCTACCATCTTAATCTAAAGTTAAAAAACATTTTTAACATTCAAGTCTGAAAAACAAATGCAATATCCCTCATAAAACTACCCTCTAAATTTAGAAGCTAAAATTATCTTTTATTATTAGAGAAAAAAAAATAATAAATATAATATTAAGAATATTAAGAATATCCTCAATTGCTTAAGTATTTTATTTTTTGGTTTTTTTTTTAACATTTTTTTATTAAATTTGTTCGAAATTAAGTCATAAATTATTTATTGGAATTGTTGATTTTAGTGGTTGAATCTATATATTTATAGTGTTTCATGAATGCAATTTAAATAACAAAAATGGACAATTTCACTCAAAAATACAATTTAAATAATAAAAATGGGTCATTTCACCCAGATTTATATCACTGGATTCTTATGAAAAACTTATCCTTAAATGTGCAACACCTCACAAACCTACTCTCTCATTCAAATATTAATCGTAGGATCTCTCAATCATGTTGTGAGGACTTCAAATTCTCATGTGACAATCCTCAAATTCCTATTTAATGACTCTTTAATTTTTTTCTTAAATGAAAAGTGTATGTTTTGGTATTGCCTAACTATTCTAAATTTTGGCTTTTTTGATTGAAATTTGACTACATAAATTAAAATATTAACACCAGATAAATGAAACTCAACCATTTATTTGTTAATCAATAATAAAATTTAATATATTCTTTTCAAAATTCTTTTCATCTTATCAACCTTTCGACGTTGATCAGCCACAATTATATGACCGTGCTAGTCTACACTAAATCATAATTTTTTGTTGTTTAAATTACATTTCTAAATGAAAAAAAAAATTCTTACAAATTTTTGAACAAAATTAAAAAATATATATGAAAAAAAAAAAACCAAAACTTAAAACAATTCTACTACACCCTATACTTTTACTTTACCTAAAAAGCCCACCTCTCTCACACGTCACCGTGCTTAAGCAAGTAGACAAAACCCTTCTTATGAAATTCCCTCGAATCTTGACAAGAAGGGTGGATGGCCAAGAGCTATGGAATCATGACAACCACGTGGATTGCTGGAAACTATGATAGGTAGGAGGTGGAACCATAAGAATTACCGAAATAAAATTCGCTGGAATGGACTGGAACCATGACAAC
>JASDQU010738535.1:112446-127985 GCA_032191745.1 Picea mariana | reverse complement strand
TGTTGATTATGTGTCTTGGAGGTCCTAACCTTGCAAGTGGGTTGCATGGGTAGATATCCTTTGATTAGATTTTTTGTGATAGGATTTATTCTTTTAGTAGAAATTGTGTTGTATATTAATCTTGCAGTGTAGGATGTATATGAGAATTGAATGTGTAATATCGATGTATGTTATTGTCATATATCACTTGTTATATTGATGCATTATAAAAAAAAAATCACCAGTACTGTGCTCACTTACATTTATTTGTTAACGGAGGGGTCATTACATATGGTATCAGAGCAGGTTCAACCATGTGACAAGGGACTCATTATGACTTCCACTGTGTTAAATTAAATGACTAAAGGTGTATCACTAATTAATTTTGAAATTGTCCATGCAAGTAATCATGGTTAGAGGATGTAGGGGAAGTAGATGACATGGTACTGGAGGAAGAGGTTTGACACCTCCGATAGTATCCACACCCAATGGATCTAGCCCCCAAGGGAATGAGCAGAATACTAAGTAGGAGCAGGTTACTGCGGGAGATGTGGTAGGTATGATGAGATCCTTCAAGAGGATGTCAAAGGTGTTGAACAACCACCTGGATTGAGATTAGGGTAGAGAGTCTATACCCAATGAGGGTTCACAACGCGCTCCTATTGGTAGTAGTAGTGTACATAGAGAACTCAAGAAGGTAATTTTTCCAAAGTTCTGGGGTGCCACGAATGGCTTAGCCACCAAGGCATGGTTGGAGAACATGGCAATGTGCTTCTCACTTCGTGATTACACCTCCAACATGAAGGTTCGCATGGCAGTCTTCCAACTGAAAGGGAGTGCTCTTCTATGGTGGAAGATGCTCCTACCTCAACTAAACATGGTCATCAAAGAGGTGTCATGGGAGTTTTTTAAGGAACAGTTCCAGGAGAGGTACTTGTCCAAGGAATTCATTTAGTGCCAACTTAATGAGTTCAATGTCTTATGATAGGGTGGTTGTACGGTGTCAAAGTATGAGGCCAGGTTCATGGAGCTACTTAGGTATGCTCCACATCTAAACATGTAGAAGTTAAAGGTCAACAAGTTTGTGTTAGGCCTTAACTTCAACACCTGTGTAAATGTGAGGATCCTAATGCCTCAGACATTGAACAATGCAGTTCAGAAGGCCCTCATAGCTAAGGAAGAGCTGAACTGTGGGGGTCACAGAAGTGTTGGGCCCTTTGTTTCATTAATAAAAGTTGCACAATAAATACAACAGTCCCAATTTTGGTTAGCAAGTTGTGCAAGTCACAAGAGAGCTAAACAGTGGAATGGAGAAAGAAACAAAAAATGGTTAGAGGGACAGTGCAACACCATCTCGAAGAAAGAGGTTACAACAAGAACAAGAAAGAAAGAAATAGAAATCCAATTGGCTTATATATACAAGATGTATATTATTGTAAAGGGTTCACGGGATTATCATTCATTTCCATTTAGGTTATGTTATTGTAGTTAATGTCCATTTTGGGAAAAGTGTAGATAGAATTCTGAAGAATGAGTTCAGAGCCATAAAATATTGTAATAGTGTAATGACTTATTGTAATATTGAGAGAGCAAGGGGCCAAGGATAGTCTTGCTTATTAGTAGTATAGAGTTGTTGTTATTTGTGGCATGACCAAGCAATGTCTGTATATATTGAATTGTATTTGAGAAACCCTTGTGATGACAATATATTAAAGGACCCAAAATTTTGAAAATATTATGTGTAATTATTTGTCTATATCTATGCATTGTCATTCTACTTTACTTCTCCATGAATGATAAGATCAATATGTTACTCCTTGTTTGCAAATGTTGTCACATCTTTGTTGTCTTTACTATTAGTTATGAATAAGTTCAGATCAGTTTCTTGTTAGTTCATCTTGCGCAAGACTAGGTTGAATATTTATGATTCTTGAGATCTACTTAAATATCCTCCTTACCCTTCCCTATCTTGTTGTCTTGGTCGCACTTCAGGTGAGACTTCTTCTCTCTAGAGAAGATGAAAATTCCATCACTCTAGACTACTCAATACCCTTTTGTTGGTAACCTAAGGAACCTGGTCTGATAAATTCCACGCCAACAAAATGGTTCCATTGTCAGGACATGCATTAAAAGGGAACTTGTAGGGAGAATGCTTCCATGGATTCACCGATCCAATATTCACCAGTGGTGGGAGAAAAATTGCAATGCCTTCATATGGAAATAAGCAGAGATGTGAGGTAAATCTGTGAAAGATACATGAGAGGTTGTCTTTTACTCAGAAAGATCGAGTGACCAGTACAAGATATTCTAGGTTAAATTTTTGGAAGAACTTTTCCAGTGGATAGATAGGCTCCAAGAAGCTCTGGAATTCCAAGAATGATTCAAGAAGACCTATATGTGGGATACAAAAAATATTGCAATGCTTCATCAATTGGATCATCCAATAACGCGAGCAGTTGATTTATGGGTCAATACAACATTGGAAGGATACATTATCGAGTTTGCAGCTGAGAATCACCAGTCGTTTTCAAGGCGAGAAGCGGATTTCACGAAATACGCATGGGGAAGGCTATTGAGAGAAATTCCCCTGTGCATTAATGTTTTCTTGATGGAGGAGGGAATGTTGACTATTTCCCCAACTGAGATGACAACCTAAACACCCTCGCTTGGGGTGGGGTGATTTTGGGGTGGAATCATGGCCTGAGAGAGGGGAGAGGGTTATTTGAAAAATGGGGGAGGAGTAAGAAATAGACTCAAGGGACGAGTGAGCCTTGAAAAGAGCCTCCATAGTTGAGAAGTGGTGGCACGGTAAGATAAAGAAAGAAGTGAAAAAGTCTGAGGAGTTGTGGAAAGAAATCGGACTAGGAGAAGTCGAGGAAGGACAGAAGGAAGAGTTGATAAAGATGAGAAGACAGTCAAAGATTAAATGAGAGAGAAGCACAGAGAGAAAGAAGTCCCCAAGAGGGTGGACAAGAAGAATAAGGTGTATAAGCAAGAGAATATCAAGCTGGCACAGATCTTGCATAAGAAAGAGAAGATTCAGCCTCGATACCAGGAAATATCAGGAATCTGGCTGAAGAGACTACTCTAGAGGATGAGAACGAGCCCCCCATATCAAATAAACCCGCCCAGAAGCCAGTGGAACCAACCCCGAATCACCTGTACCCCAAGTGTCTTCTATACTAATGGTAAATTCTATGCTACCTTATTATGTTATTCTTGTTTCATTACAGTCAGTTAGTCAGTCACAACCGGTAAGCGCGAATACTGGGAGGATATTGGGATCCCCTGGTAGATCGCAACCAGGACCGTTAGGTTTTATCTTGATAGGAGCAATAAGATAAAAAATGGATAGAAATGTGGGAGGCTCAATCGCTCGATACCCAGAATTATGAGGTAAAGGAGAGGAGGATGCTGAGCAGCATTGGTTCCTATGTGAAGCAATTTGGAGGTCCAAAGGGACTCTAGATGCAAATAAATTGGTTGAATTCTAGACTACCTTGAGAGGTCGTGCTCTCAAATGGTACATGAAGGCTATTGAGGTAGGACTGCCAAGAGTGCAAGGAAAAGCATTCACACTTTTCCAACTATGGATAAAATTCATAGCAAAGTTTAATCTACCTCAGTCAGAACAACAAGCTTTGTCTGAGTTGTGTGAAATTCAGCATAGGGAAGGTGAATCGACCTGGGAATATAGTCAAAATTTTAAAAATTCTATAGGAAGGCTAGCACGTCCAATTCATGAATATCATCAAAGAGAATGGTATATCCAAGGATTTATACCTATGACATGAATTATGTGCACGCAACAAAGGATATCCACTTTGACAGTTTCCTTGGAGCAATCAATGAAGATTGAAGCCATAGTAGGATATCTGGGGAGCCTAAGAGTAACTAGACCCCCAACAAATGCAAATTTGGTGCAAATAAAAGGAAAAATATCGGCACTTACAGAGAAGATTCAAGAATTGATGATACCCGGACCAGGACGACCGCAAGTCTGGTGTACCGGATGCTACATAGAGGGACATATATCGAATGAATTTCCATGTATGAGGGGAATGGGCCCTACTCACAATCTGATGGGACCCTCATCAGAACCCATGGGAGGAGTTGTGCAAGTATCAACTAATTTACCATTCCATACCCCAACCCCGTATCATGCATTTCCAGGTAATCAAGCATCATCGTTAGTTGAGTACTGTGAGATTTTTTGAATTCATGGGCATGGGCCAAGGCAATGCCCTATTATTCATAAGTATTCAAAAGTACCAAATATTGTACATTATGATTTCTTTGCATCTACCACGCATGCTACAAATTAGTGTAGAGCATTGGATGCACTTGCGAATAGACTAGATTGAACATCATTCAAGGTGAATGAAACCCCTCAAGGACCGAGAAGAGGTTGAGGAGGTGGAGAAGGAGGAGAATTCAGAAGAGGAAGAACTAGGGGAAGAGGACCAAGTAGATGCTACAAATGTGATGAGCAAGTTCACGTGGCTAGGGATTGTCCTCATCTGAGGTAGCCATGGTGCTCTCACTACAAAGCCAATGGAAATGCCAATGAAGACTTCCCAGAGATAATTGTGAAATGGGAAGATCGGGTACATCAATGAGGAGCTAATATTATAAGGTTAGAGATAAAGAGGGTCATCAAAGGATAGCTACCCAACCTTAATATCGTTACTCAAGGAGGAGCAAAGACTAGCGCAGATGTTGATAATCTTCCTAAGATCCAAAAAGCAACACCTAAGGAGGATAGGTATGACCCTATGAAATAGAAGTTATTCTTTAAAAATGAAATAGAAGTATTCCAAAGTATCCCTGGCCCTGAAATGGAAGAAAACCCCCCTCAACCTATCATTTATCTTGATATTGCATAGTTCCCTGCTTCACCCCCTACACCTTGAAACCTCGTAATCCCGATAAGATGACCCGAGCAGTCACAAAATGTAGTTGACCTTTGGTTTCAATTATTTTCTTATATTCTTGGGAATGACTAGCTGACAGAAAAGTTGTGCAAATCCTTGTACCTAGTCCTAGGAACTGAGGAATCCCCAGAAGCTAGAATAAGGACTAATCGTCCTAAGAAGAAAACTTAGGGAGTGCAAAGAAGGAAAATACAGATTGGAAAAGAGTTTAGACTAGCAACCCAACTAGATGAGTTTGAGATTAAGGATGTTATGTTAGATCTAGGATCTGATGTTAACATATTGCCTAAAAAGACTTGGGAAGCTTTAGGGAAACCATAGTTGATATATTCCCCAATCCAATTGAGAATGGCCAATCAGTACTACATTTTCTCGATAGGAAGATTGGATAATGTGGAAATAGAGGTTGCAGGAGTAAATACTGTAGCTTATTTTAAGGTGATCGAAATCATGGGGGATAAGGTCCCTTATCCTACACTACTTGGTATTTATCGGGCTTATGATAACTATGCGGTGATTGACCTAAAAAGAGATACTATGACATTTGAAGCAGAAGGAATAAAAGTAGTTCAGTCGTTGGATCCGTATGTAGTCCCTCGGTATATGGAGCCAACGAAAAACAATATGAAAGGAGAAGATATAGATCAATTATACGTCGTAACAACAGGAACGAGAGAATATTACATAAATCCTATTGTTGATGGATTAGTAAGTTGGAGGAGCATACAATCGGTAGACGAAGATTCAAAACTAGCATTTGGCAGTTGGTAGCAAGGTTCATATGAAATATTTTCAAGAAGATGTGCAACTGTCATAGAATCTAGATGGGTTGGAACTAAGGTCAGAGAACATATGATATACGATGGTACCTCAGAAATTGACAGTTTTCTAGTTAGCATGGAAGAAAATATAGTAGAGGATCAAAAGATTTTAGTTCTGGACTTATCCCTCAAGGACACCCCTACTACATGGTGGGCTAGTCACAAATGTTTGACTAATAACTGGGAGGATGTGAAGCAAGCCATCCAATATAGATTCTAAGATAAGGAGTAGTTGAAATCAGAGATGCGGATGGATTTCCAAGTTGCGCAACTATTCAATGGACAGTCTGATCCTAAAACACATATTGAACAATGTGTGAGATAGTGGCAAGTTGTGGAAATACCATTTCTCTTGTGGGTTCAAGTATTTCCCCATTCGCTAGGTTTGATTCTGAAATCTTGGTACATCCATGAAGAGACTTGAAGACAAACCAGAAACTGGAAAATGTTAGCAGACCAATTTTGCAAGGACTTCTCTTTTACAAGTAAGTACCCTGAGCTTAAGATAGTCCTGCAAAGAATGAAAAAAATGCTTTTTACCGATGTTTGTAAATGGAAATTAGACCCAGTTGTATGTTCCAATCATAGTCAAGTGCTTCAGTCTAACCTTCACCTAGACACGGAAAATACACCTATAGAATGCTATAAGATCGAGAAGGATTTGGAAAACCCAGAAGATTTAGAAGAACTGAGAAATTTAGCCATTAAGGAAACATAAGGAAGGAGAGAAATCCAGAACACCATACCTAGTCAGACTGATAGTTCTCATAATAATCCATTGAAGTTTTGAAAAGTCAACATAGGAACTACCGAGCAACCCAAGATAGTTGTGGTAGGAGATTACTGGGATGAGAAAACTAGCCAAGAAATACATAGCCTATTGCTAGAGTATGAGGACTTATTCCCAAAGACATTATCAGAGATAAGAGGGATTAAAGGGGCTATGGGGGAGATGAAAATTGAACTAAAACCTGGATCAAAACCTGTAAGGCATAGACCATATTGTCTTAAACCAAGGGTGAAAGAGAAGGTTAAGAGGGAAATAGACAAGATGGTTGAGTCCAAACTTATTTTTCCAGTTGAAGAAGCAGAGTGGGTTAGCCCCATAGCCATCCAAAGAAAGAAAGGTACAAAGGACATTAGGGTATGTGTAGACTACAGAAGCCTCAACTCTATCTATGTGCATGGCCCTTTTCCCACACCTCTTACTGATGAGGTGCTATAACAGGTTGCGGGGAAATAATCTTTCTCATTTACAGATGGATTTTTTGGGTATCACCAAGTGAGAATTGTCTAAGAAGACAAAAGGAAGACCACATTCACAATAGAATGGGGGTCATTTTCATATAATGTGATTCCCTTCGGTCTAAAGAATTCCCCTGCAGTTTTTTCCCAGATTGTAATAGCAGCCTTCCGAGAATTTATTCACAAATTTATAGAAGTTTATATGGATGATTGGATGGTGTAAAGTCTTCTCAAAGAACATGTAGCATTACTACGGCTTATGTTTGATAGGTGTAGGGAATTGCAGATATCTTTGAACCTCAGAAAGTGTATCTTTTGTGTGCCACATGGAAACCTGTTAGGCCACATAGTCTGCCAAGAAGGAGTGTTGGTAGACCCATCCAAAGTTGTGTTCATTTTGAACATGCCACCACCTACGAGTGCTAAACAATTATGCTCAACAATGGGGCATATAGAGTACTAACACAAGTTTATCAGAAGGTATGTGAATATTATTGCACCCCTAGAAAATCTACTAAAGAAGTCAGAAGTGTTCCAGTCGACAACAAAGTGTGATAAAGCATTCGACATCCTGAAGGAAAAGCTCATCGCAACACCTATTTTGATATTTCCAAATTGGGAAAACAAATTTCATGTGCACGTGGATGCATCGGGTATTTCCTTGGGATCCATCTTAGCGCAACCAGGAGATGGAACCATGGATCATCCCATCTATTTTTCTAGAAGGAAGCTATCACATGCTGAACGCAACTATACAACCACAGAAACTGAGGGTTTAGCTATGATTTATGCTCTAAAGAAGTTTAGACATTACTTGTTAGGCTCTCATTTTAAATTTTTTACTGATCATTCTGTGTTAAAATATCTAGTTAACAAGCTTGTCTTGGAAGGAAGAATTTGTTGATGGTTGTTACTGTTTCAGGAATTTTCATTTGAGGTGATCATCAAACCGGGAATATGCAACGTGGGTCCTGATCACTTGTCTAGATTAGAGTTAGGGGAAAGTGGCGGAGCATTCGATGATCATTCTCCCATATGTAGACATGTTCTGAGTTGAGTTTGTACCAGAATATCTAGAAGACATAGAAATTTTCTTGAGTACAGGGGCTTGCCCAGAAACGTACTCCGCAACTCAAAAATGCTATATGGTGGTTCGAGCAGCAGACTATCAATTGATCATGGGGAAATTGTATAAGTTGGGCCTAGACAGTATCCTTAGGAGGCTTTCTTTGGACCATGAAAGACAAGACATATTGTGGAAGTGCCACAATGGAGTTGTGGGAGGTGATGTCGGAGGAAAGTCCACTGCATAGAAAGTCCTCCAATATGGATTATGGTGGGCCACTCTCTTCAAGGATGCAAAAGAGTACGCTAGATATTGCGATGTTTTCCATAGGGTAGGTAATCCATCACGATGAGACTAATTGGCTCTTTAGCCAGTTTGAGCACTGCAATCATTTGAAAAGTGGGCGGTTGATTTCATTGGACCAATCAACCCCACAGATAAGCACTCAAAGGCCAAGTATATTATTACTGCAAATGATTACCTTACACGATGGGTTGAGGTAGCAGTTGTTCAGAATTTCTTGATCGATATTGCTACCAGGTTTATTTTTGAAAGCATTATCACTCAATTTGGATGTCCTAGGAGTCTGACCAGTGATCAGGGTGTGTTGGAAGATTGGTTGTTGTCATTGATGTCAACCCTAGTCATGGGTTTTGGACCGCAAGATTGATGAAGGTATTTGGACATGAAGGAAAATGCACATGCAGATACAACACCCATGGATGGATAGTATACATCATTTTGTTTCCATTGGTATGTGGCACTTCACGTGGATCCTCATGGTTGAGGAGAAATGAATTTTTGAAGATGACAAAGTGAATTGAAGAAGGAAGTACATGTAGTCCCTAAAGATAATTAAAGAAAAGAATTACAAAATAAGAAACTGTCAGGTCGGCCCTAATGTTAAAAGGAAGTGACATAAATGGTATAAATAAACATCATTATACAGTCATTTGATATAATTCAAATTTCATAGGTAATAAGAAGAAAAGAAGGACGGATTTCAAGGGAGGATGAAGTCTTTTGATGATGTGTTCTAAGCTATGTTATTTTCATTTCATCTTACCATTGTTTCTATAACGTTTTTTCTAGAACAATTCAGATGGTGAAATTGCTATGGTATTGAGAAGACATATCAAGGTACCTCTAGTAAAAAATTTAGCTCTTGATTCGCTATAATTATGGAGATACACTCTGTGGAAGATAAGGTTTGTGACCAGTCCTGAAGCTAGTAAATAAACAGGGTGTTCCGGGTAAAATAGTCATAACTTATTCATCGGGAATCCAAATGAAGTGGGACAAATTTCATTGGAAAGAGTGTGGAATTTATTTTCTTGTTTGTGAGTTTCAGAATCGGATGTTAATTATTGAGTGTGGGGCATTATGTGCAAGTTCACTCTCCTGAATAGACCAGAATTGAATAAAGTCCACCATTCTTTCTATAAACTCTTTTTGGGGAGGACTCAAGGAGTGAAAATTGGAGGAGTTTTATAGAATACATTGAGTAATATTATCTATAGGATCAGAGTACTCCAAGAATTGAATAATTTCATAAATTGAAGAAGTCTCAAGAAGCATTATCAGGTTCTATGTAATGATTGGTTGATGGTGATGATTTAATGTAAAGTTTTATTATCTCTCATATATTCTTGGGTGGAAGGAAGGGGAAAGGATGGAGAGTTCAACTCTATATTGATATTGGAGGATTGTATATTCGTCTTGGAGGTTTATCCCTCCCTTTACATTTGGAAGCTGTAGCTACCTTTGAAAGTCATTACTTCCCTTGAACAATAACTATTGATTATTTCTCATATATTGTGCATGGTGTATTATGGTGTATTGTTGTAACTCTTATACTATTGTTCATTGCTCATTGGATATAGTTGAATTGTTTAAGTATAATTTGAAAAATGTTTTAAATTGTACTTGATACTGATTCACCCCCTTCTAATTATCAACAAGGTGGTCATTTTATCAGTAGTACAATAGAAAATATTACAACAGAGTTCTTAACCCAACATCATAAAATTATCCCTTACCATCCACAAGCCAATGGCATAGTAGAGGTGTTTAACAAGATTCTAGAGAGAGGGTTGAGGAAGTTTTTTTGCACAAACAGGCAAAATTGGGATGACAGAGTCCTAGCAGTTTTATGGGATTACACGACAACCATGAAGAAGCTCCACAAGTATACTCCATTTTAGCTAGTCTATGGGAAAGAGGTTGTGGTACCTGCAGAGTTCATTACCCCTAGTCTATACATCGCATTGATTACACACATGTTAGAGGATGAATCCATCGCACAGTTGGTTACAGAGTTGTAAGAAATTGATGAAACCAGGTTTTTAGCAGACTTTCATCAATCAGTTGAGAAAGCCAGGCAGAAGGATTGGCACAACAGGCACATTAAGACTAAAAAAATTGTGAAGGAGATAAGGTCCTACTTTATGACATTCGATACTAGAAGCATCTAGGCAAGTTCCACATGCATTGGTTGGGACCATTTATAGTTGCGGAGATCCGATCTTCTGAAGCACTCAGACTCACACAACTGGATGGTATACTTCGGCCAGGATGGGTGAATGGTGCTTGCTTGAAACCCTATATTTCTCAAAACTGAGCTAAAGGACAGTTTCTCTACTACAAAGGAGCATGTATAGTAGTTAGATTTAAATTTTTGAAAATTTGTTTTTGAATTTAGTCAATAAATTCGGAGTGTGCATTGTTGCGTTGCGACACGTATTTCATTTTTTCGTCTAACTATTACTTTGGTGCATAACTGCTTACTTAGTAGCGTAGGAATAGAAGAGCCATGAGTCCATTAAAGATAGTCATTAAATGTGAAGGGGACCCCATTGTGGTAGGAGGGAAAGTGAATCTGGATGCAATCCTTGTCGATGTGCCACATGCACCTGGTCTAGTCATAGCCTTTATGATTGCTACAGTAACCCATCTGAACTCTGTTAGACCATAAATCTACGTTACGCAAAGATTCCATCGGTATTCATGCTAGGATTCTCAACCATTCAAATGGTAAGGTAGTAAGTCAGCCATGTCCCTGACCAACTTTCTCATTAAATGCCAAAATCACCCGATAGATTTACCCTGTTAACAATCCTGTCAGACAACTCAACTTTTGATTGCGTCTATGGGCTTAATGATGAGTGGCCTTAGCAGTTATTACAGAACTTGCCAACTAATCCTGAGTATAAGTTTGTGTGAACTCGGTGTAAGACATATTGTTTCCCATAGATAACTTTGTGCCTTGAGATTTTTGAATTCTAGTAACACATGTGCAATCCCTCGACCCTTAGTCGCGACCTAGAACCCCAATTAACCTATCGAAGTGTGTTGATATTCCAGAGTTACTATGCCGAGAGATATAGGAAGAAAGAGTTAAGTCTCCAAAGATTCATTGTTGGATGAGCCATGTGATCCCCGGGTCGAGATCGTGGGCGATCTCAAGGGAAAGGTTGAATAGGTGAAGCTCCTCGACCTCAACCTAACAGACCAAGTGTTGTTTCCACTAATGAACTTTAGTGTATTCTGGGACTTGGCTCTAGATGAAATGGGAGGGATATTATTCATACCAAATCCAGAATTCATTAATTTTTTCAACTCCAACATCATGAATCTAAAATATTTACCAGTGTTTGGCACTACTTGTGAGGTTGCATGGTGTACCAATTTCCTCATCAGCAGGGTACAGGACAGGATCCTATGGTTGGATAGAAATTACCCAATTCATGGAGAGGATATCCATCAACTTATTGGCTTATCGCTCAAAGGTGAGGATGTGTTGAAAGGGTTTCAAGGCCCGAGTAAGAATGGGAAGAAAAAGGGTGAGCCCAGCCTGTATGAGAAGTTCCATACACAAAGAGGGGGGTGCACCGCCAAGATCGACCTCATTTTACCAGAGACAGTCAAGACCGCTTGCTATGTAATTTTTATCAAGGTCATGCATTCATATTACAAAGGTGAATGCACATTATATTCCCTGTTAATGGAATATTTTTGCACCAATGGAGCTATGTTCAATTGGTGTAATTACCTTTTGGAAGAAATCTTGGTAGCATGTGAGGAGGTGCGGGATAAGGGAGACACATTCACATACGGTTACTTGCCGGTTGAATTCACCATGTGGAAGTGGACGTCACCCCCAATAAGACCATCATCACTGACAGACAAGGGCCACTTGGAAAATATGTTTGAACCCTTGCATTCAAAGTTGGACTCAGAAAAAACATAATTAAATAATGATGCATTCCTGAAGTGGTACAACGGGCTGATAGACAAAACTCATAGGTTGTGCATACCTCAAGGATTTCTCAACCTGAACACATGGACCATCGCGTTCGGCATGAACCACCACCACATTTTTGTCTAGCCAAGGCATGTCAAAACTGAATAATTTCACTCATGGATGTTGTCATTCTACCTAAATGAGGAGGCATATGACAAGGAGGTCATGGCATGGCCAAGAGTGAAGCGCAAACCACACAAGTTGGGGATGAACTATATTTTACCCCCAGATATCCTGAAGAAAAGGGGACAGGAAGAAGTAGTCAAGCTGAGTTCTGATCCAACAGCACTAGAAACAAAGAAGCAGAAGGTTGAGATGCCATTAGACTCTGAGACGGAGGAGGATGAGATACCGCTGGAGCACAAGAAAAGAACACTGCCAGTGTTCCTACAGCTTCTAGAATAGTATTTCCTCTAAGGTAAGGATGCCAATGAAATCCTTTATGTTTCTTTCATAAGATATGTCACTCCCACAAAGTCTCAGACAGGGGTTTCCCTTGTTAAGTTTTTGAATCCATAACCAATATAATTGGCTCTACCTTGTACCAGATCCGCCACCTGAGCTGCATAGACAGTGATTCACATCATCGATGACCCCAAACTGAATACCACTGCATCCACCACCATAATCACCAAACAACCCCCATATCCACCACCACCCCCATCACCCCCACAACCCCAATCACCACCACAAGAAAAAACCATCCAAAAAACCACTGAACCTGAGACCATGCAGTTGGATCCCTCCAAACTACCCGAACAGATACCAGAACTCACTAGTATACCTCATGAAGTACCGACCCAATCCATTGTTCCATTTTTACCGATTCAAGACACTATGCCATCAACGGAGACTCAAAGTGTGCCAATACCACAAGCCCCAATCCCTCAGCACACTTCCTCAACAATCAATGTTGAGGGTTCCATCCAAAGAAGTGGAACCACAAATATTGTGGTCAAGAAACAGGTAGAAGTACCAAAGGTTCAGAAGGAACATGAATCAACGTCATAACAGAATGCAACCTCGTTACAAGAACTAGAGCTAGTACTCCAGAATCCACAGTAGTGTGCAGAGTTGGTGCAGCTCTACTTCATGAAATCAGAGATACTCACATTCCTTTGAGCAGCATTAAGGATGAGACTTTTGAAGCTGTCGCAAGGTCCATATACAAGGGAGGAAGAGGTGGAGACACCATCAGAGCATTCGATAGCTAGTGGACTCCCACTGCAAATCCAAGTACCTAGGAGGCCACTACTTCTTCTAGTGACCTCGCTCAATGGCCATCAGCACATTTACTTGGGATGATTGGAGCTTCAAATGATCATTTGGAGAAGAGGATACAGTAGGCCAAAAGGGATGCATATTTTTCTAAGGAGGAAGAACTCCTCGCCCAAGTACACCAGATGCAAGAAGAATATGCAAATATCAAAATGGAGTAGAAACTGGAAAGGGTCCAGGAGAAGCTTGCAAAATCTTGGCCAGTGATTTGAAGGTAAGCACCACAACTTCCTGAATCTAGTGCAGCAGGAGAGCCTGTGCAGAAGATTGAGATACTTTAGGTAGCATGGTCAGATTTAGAAATTCACACAGAGAACTTGGAAGCACAGTTGTTGGAAATTTAGCGTGAAACAGAGCAGAAACCTCAGAAGCTTCAAGAGAAAATGGAAAGTGTTGTGGTTGAAGGGAACAATGCTAGAGTAACTCTACACCAAAGAACTACATATTGTACAAATATTTTCCGAGAGGTTAGTGACTGGATGGGCATTGTATAATGGCGCAACCAAACTTTAGAGGAATTTCATGTGAAGGTACAGTCACTCAATGAAGAGGCCATCATTACACTAGATCCTCTAGAACAATAGGAAAAATTTGACGAGATCCAACAAAATGACAATGAGTTAAATGATTTATATGAAGCCCATTCAGTAACTAGGAAAGAGTTACACGAGTTCCAACCATTCATCTAGAAATCCTATTTGTAGATGCACCAGGTGGATGCTACAACCGATTATGAGTGGAACTCTCTGGTTGCATCTAAACCCAAGGGATGCATTACAGACACAACTCAGCAGTTTGTGGTCGAAGCTTCGTTGTTGGAATGAAAATGGCAGGATAAAGATGACAACTTCCAAGGCATAAGGAAGAGATCCTTGGAATGGATTCTAGAGTTGGGCCCTTTGTTTGAAGAGGTGGAAGAAGGAAGTGCTCAAGGAAAATATGAAAGCAGAACAGAGACAGAGGATAAAGGAAAGCAACAGGCATTCTAGAAACCACGGAAGAACCAAGGACTTGACTCGAGGGCGAGTCAAGGAGTGTGGTCGGAGCCTGTTGGGCCCTTATTTTTGTTAATAGAAGTTGCATAAGAAATAATACAATCCCAATTTTTGTTAGCAAGTTGCGCAATTCACAAGAGAGATGGACAACGGAATGGAGAAAGAAACATAAAATGGTTAGAGGGACAACACAAAACCAGCCTGAAGAAAGAGTTTACAACAAGAACAAGAAAGAAAGAACTTGAAATCCATCTGGATTATATATACGAGAAGTATATGATTGTAAAGGGTTCACAAGATTATCATTTGTTTCCATTTAGGTTCTTTTATTGTAGTTAATGTCCATTTTGGGAAAAGGGTAGATAGAATTTTGAAGAATGAGTTTAGAGATAGAAAAGACTGTAACAGAGTAATGACTTATTGTAATATTGAGAGAGAAAGGGGCCATGGATATCCTTGCTTCTCAGTAGTATATATTTGTTGTTAGTCATGGCACGACCAAGCAGTGTATGTATCTGTTGAATTATGTTTGAGAAACCCTTATGATGACAATATATGAAAGGACCCAAAATTTTGAAAATATTATGTGTAATTCTTTGTCTATATCTATGCATTGTCATTCTACTTTACTTCTCCATGCCTGATAATATCAATATGTTATTGCTTGTTTGAAAATGTTGTTGCAACTCTGCTTTCTTTACTATTAGGTATGAATAACTTCAAATCGGCTACTTGTTAGTTCATATTGTGCAAGACTAAGTTGAATCTTGATGATTCTTGAGATCTACTTAATTATTCTCCTTACCCTTCCATATCTTCTTGTATTAGTCGTGCTTCGGGTGAGACTTCTTCTCTCCAGAGAAGATTAAAATGATAGTTCTCTAGACTACTCAGTACCCTTTTGTTGGTAACCTAATA
>JASDQU010738535.1:97215-109211 GCA_032191745.1 Picea mariana | reverse complement strand
GCTCATTGGATATAGTTGAATTGTTTAAGTATAAGTTGAAAAATGTTTTAAATTTTACTTGATATTGATTCACCCCCTTCTCAGTATCAACAGGGTGGTCATTTTATCAGTAGTACAATAGAAAATATTACAACAGAGTTCTTAACCCAACATCATAAAATTATCCCTTACCATCCACAAGCCAATGGCATAGTAGAGGTGTTTAACAAGATTCTAGAGAGAGGTTTGACGAAGTTTTTTTGCACAAACATGCAAGATTGGGATGACAGAGTCCTAGCAGTTTTATGGGATTACAAGACAACCACGAAGAAGCTCCACAAGTATACTCCATTTTAGCTAGTCTATGGGAAAGAGGTTGTGGTACCTGCAGAGTTCATTACCCCTAGTCTATACATCGCATTGATTACACACATGTTAGAGGATGAATTTGTCACACAAATGGTTATGGAGTTGCAAGAAATTGATGAAACTAGGTTTTTAGCAGACTTTCATTAAGGCAGAAGGCTTGGCACGACAGGCACATTAAGACTAAAAGATTTGTGAAGGAGATAAGGTCCTACTTTATGACATTCGATACCAGAAACATCTAGGCAAGTTCCACATGCATTGGTTGGGACCATTTATAGTTGCAGAGATCCAATCTTCTGAAGCAGTCAGACTCACACAACTGGATGGTATACTTCGGCCAGGATGGGTGAACGGTGCTCGCCTAAAACCCTATATTTCTCAAAACTGAGCTAAAGGACAGTTTCTCTACTACAAAGGAGCATGTATAGTAGTTAGATTTAAATTTTTGCAAATTTGTTTTTGAATTCAGTTAATAAATTTGGAGTGTGCATTGTTGCGTTGCGACACGTATTTCATTTTTTCGTCTAACTGTTACTTTGGTGCATAACTGCTTACTTAGTAGCGTAGGAATAGAAGAGTCATGAGTCCATTAAAGATAGTCATTAAATGTGAAGGGGACCCCATTGTGGTAGGAGGGAAAGTGAATCTAGATGCAATCCTAATCGATGTGCCACACGCACTTGGTCTAGTCATAGCCTTTATGATTGCTACAGTAACCCGTATGAACTCTTTTAGACCATAAATCTACGTTGCGCAAAGATTCCATCGGTATTCATGCCAGGATTCTCAACCATTCAAATGGTAAGGTAGGAAGTCAGCCATGTCCCTGACCAGCTTTCTCATTAAATGCCAAAATCACCCAATAGATTTACCCTGTTAACAATCCTATTAGACAACTCAGCTTCTGATTGCGTCTATGGGATTAATGATGAGTGGACTTAGCAGTTATTACAGAACTTTCCGACTAAGCCTGAGTATAAGTTTGTGTGAACTCGGTGTAAGACATATTGTTTCCCAGAGATAACTTTGTGCCTTGAGATTTTTGAATTCTAGTAACACATGTGCAATCCCTCGACCCTCAATCGTGACCTAGAACCCCAATTAGCCTATCGAAGTGTGTTGATATTACAGAGTTACTACGCCGAGAGATACAGGACGAAAGAGTTAAGTCTCCAAAGATTCAATGTTGGATGAGCCATGTGATCCCTGGGTCGAGATCTTGGGTGATCTCAAGGGAAAGGTTGAATAGGTGAATCTCCTCGAACTCAACCTAACAGACCAAGTGTTGTTCCCACTAATGAACTTTAGTGTATTCTGGGACTTGGCTCCAGATGCAATGGGAGGGATGTTGTTCATACCAAATCCAGAATTCATTAATTTTTTCAACTCCAACATCATGAATCTCAAATATTTACCAGTGTTCGGCACTACTTGTGAGGTTGCATGGTGTACCAATTTCTTCATCAGCAGGGTACATGACAGGATCCTATGGTTGGATAGAAATTACCCAATTCATGGAGAGGATATCCATCAACTTATTGGATTATCGCTCAAAGGTGAGGATGTGTCGAAAGGGTTTCAAGGCCTGAGTAAGCATGGGAAGAAAAAGGGTGAGCCCAGCCTGTATGAGAAGTTCCATACACAAAGAGGGGGGTGCACCACCAAGATCGACCCCATTTTACCAGAGACAGTCAAGACCGCTTGCTATGTAATTTCTATCAAGGTCATTCATTCATATTACAAAGGTGAATGCACATTAGATTCCCTTTCAATGGAATATTTTTGCGCCAATGGAGATATGTTCAATTGGTGTAATTACCTTTTGGAAGAACTCCTGGTAGCATGTGAGGAGGCGCGAGATAAGGGCGACACATTCACATATGGTTACTTGCTGGTTGAATTCGCCATGTGGAAGTGGACGTCACCCCTAGGAAGACCATCATCACCGACAGACAAGGGCCACTTGGAAAAGATGTTTGAACCATGGCATTCAAAGTTGGACTCAGAAAAAACATAATTAAATAATGATGCATTCCTGAAGTGGTACAACGGGTTGATAGATGCAACTCATAGGTTGTGCATACCTCAGGGATTTCTCAACCTAAACACATGGACCATCGCGTTCGGCATGAACCGCCACCACACTTTTGTCTAGCCAAGGCATGTCAAAACTGAATAATTTCACTCATGGATGTTGTCATTCTACCTAAATGAGGAGGCCTTTGACAAGGAGGTCATGGCATGGCCAGGAGTGAATCACAATGCACGGAAGTCGGGGATGAACTATATTTTACCCCCAGAGATCCTGAAGAAAAGGGGATAGGAAGAAGTAGTCAGCCTGAGTTCTGGTCCAACAACACCAACAACAAAGAAGCAGAAGGTTGAGATGCCATTAGAATCTGAGACGGAGGAGGATGAGATACCATTGGAGCACAAGAAAAGAACACTGCCAGTGTTCCCACAGCTTCTAGAATAGGATTTCCTCTCAGGTAAGGATGTTAATGAAATCCTTTATGTTTCTTTCATAAGATATGTCACTCCCACAAAGTCTCAGACAGGGGTTTCCCCTGTTAAGTTTTTGAATCCAAAACCAATATAATTGGCACTACCTTGTACCAGATTCGCCACCTGAGCTGCACAGATAGTGATTCACATCATTAATGACCCCAAACTGAATACCACTACATCCACCACCATAATCACCAAACAATCCCCATCTCCACCACCACCCCCATCACCCCCACAACCCCAATCACCACCGCAAGAAAAAACCATCCAACCCCAAACCATTGAACCTAAGACCATGCAGTTGGATCCCCCCAAACTACCCGAATAGATACCAAAACTCACTGGTATACCTCATGAAGTACTGACCCAATCCATTGTTCCATTTGTATCGATTCAGGACACTATGCCATCAACAGAGACTCAAAGTGTGTCAATACCACAAGCCCCAATCCCTCAGCGCACTTCCTCAACAATCAATGTTGAGGGTTCCATCCAAAGAAGCGGAACCACAGATATTGTGGTCAAGAAATAGGCAGAAGTATCAAAGGTTCAGAAGGAACATGAATCAACGTCATAACAGAATGCAACCTCGTTGCAAGAACTGGAGCTAGTACTCCAGAATCCACAGTAGTGTGTAGAGTTGGTGCAGCTCTGCTTCATGAAATCAGAGATACTCACATTCCATTGAGCAGCATTAAGGATGAGACTTTTGAAGCTACCACAAGGTCCATATACAAGGGAGGAAGAGGTGGAGACACCATCAGAGCATTCAATAGCTAGTGGACTCCCACTGCAAATCCAAGTACCCAGGGAGGCCACTACTTCTTCTCATGACCTTGCTCAATGGCCATCATCACATTTACTTGGGATGATCAGAGCTTCAAATGATCAATTGGAGCAGAGTATATAGTAGGCCAAAAGGGATGCATATTTTTCTAAGGAGGAATCACTCCTCGCCCAAGTACGCTAGATGCAAGAAGAATATGCAAAGATCAAAATGAAGTAGAAACTGGAAAGGGTCTAGGAGAAGCTTGCAGAATCTTGGCTAGTGATTTGAAGGTAAGCACCACAACTTCCTGAATCTAGTGCAGCAGAAGAGCCTGTGCAGAAGATTGAGCTACTCTAGGTAGCATGGTCAGATTTGGAAATTCACTCAGAGAACCTGAAAGCACAGTTGCGGGAAATTCAGCATGAAGCAGAGCAGAAACCTCAGAAGCTTCAAGAGAAAATGGAAAGTGTTGTGGTTGAAGGGAACAATGCTAGATTAACTCTACACCAAAGAACTACAGATTGTACAAATATTTTCCGAGAGGTTAGTGACTGGATGGGCATTATATAATGGTGAAACCAAAATTTAGAGAACTTTCATGTGAAGGTATAGTCACTCAATGAAAAGGCCACCATTACACTGGATCCACTAGAACAACAGGAAAAATTTGACGAGATCCAGCAAAATGACAATGAGCTAAATGATTTATATGAAGCCCATTTAGTAACTAGGAAAGAGTTACACGAGTTCCAACCATTCATCCAAAAATCCTATTTGCAGATGCACCAGGTGGATGCTACAACCGATTATGAGTGGAACTCTCTGGTTGCATCTAAACCCAAGGGATGCATTACAAACGCAACTCAGCAGTTTGTGGTCGAAGCTTCATTGTTGGAAAGAAAATGGCAGGATAAAGATGACAACTTCCAAGGCATAAGGAAGAGATCCCTGGAATGGATTCTAGAGTTGGGCCCTTTTTTTGAAGAGGTGGAAGAAGGAAGTGCTCAAGGAAAATATGAAAGAAGAACAGAGACAGAGGATAAAGGAAAGCAAGAGGCATTCCCAGAAACCACAAAAGAACCAAGGACTTGACTCGAGGGCGAGTCAAGGAGTGTGGTCGGAACCTATTGGGCCCTTAGTTTTGTTAATAGAAGTTGCACAAGAAATAATACAATCCCAATTTTTGTTACCAAGTTGCGGAATTCACAAGAGAGATGGACAACGGAATGGAGAAAGAAACAGAAAATGGTTAGAGGGACAACACAACACCAGCCCAAAGAAAGAGTTTACAACAAGAACAAGAAAGAAAGAACTTGAAATCCATCTGGATTATGTATACGAGAAGTATATGATTGTAAAGGGCTCACAAGATTATCATTTGTTTCCATTTAGGTTCTTTTATTGTAGTTAATGTCCATTTTGGGAAAAGGGTAGATAGAATTTTGAAGAATGAGTTCAGAGATAGAAAAGACTGTAACAGAGTAATGACTTATTGTAATATTGAGAGAGAAAGGGGCCATGGATATCCTTGCTTCTCAGTAGTATATATTTGTTGTTAGTCGTGGCACGACCAAGTAGTGTATGTATCTGTTGAATTGTGTTTGAGAAACCCTTATGATGACAATATATGAAAGGACCCAAAATTTTGAAAATATTATGTGTAATTCTTTGTCTATATCTATGCATTGTCATTCTACTTTACTTCTCCATGCTTGATAATATTAATATGTTATTGCTTGTTTGAAAATGTTGTTGCAACTCTGCTTTCTTTACTATTAGGTATGAATAATTTCAAATCGGCTACTTGTTAGTTCTATTGTGCAAGACTAAGTTGAATCTTGATGATTCTTGAGATCTACTTAATTATTCTCCTTACCCTTCCATATCTTCTTGTATTAGTCGTGCTTCGGGTGAGACTTCTTCTCTCCAGAGAAGATTAAAATGATAGTTCTCTAGACTACTCAGTACCCTTTTTTTGGTAACC
The DNA here is from genome assembly GCA_032191745.1 of Picea mariana. Classification (NCBI taxonomy): domain Eukaryota; kingdom Viridiplantae; phylum Streptophyta; class Pinopsida; order Pinales; family Pinaceae; genus Picea; species Picea mariana. Next base: position 103,602 of record JASDQU010738535.1, on the reverse strand, counting down.
TAATAAGGACCCTGGTCTGATCAATTTCACGCCAATAGGAAGGACTCCTTCTAGACTGACTGAACAGACAACATCAAGAGCGTAGCAGCATCAAACACCAACCAGACAGACTTATGGGCACCGAGATATGCCTAGAGGGCCTATGTTATTGACACCATGACAATATATTCCTCAGTAGAGGACTCCTTACATAGCACCACAACAGCAGTAGCAGCGTTGTCCACAGCAACAACAAGATTATAGGCATGTTCAGCAGAACATACCATGATCACAGACTGCTAGGCCAACAGTTTCTACTTTGGGGACCAGAAGCACTAGACCGAAGACTAGATGTTGGAAATGTGGAGAGCCACATTACCAGTGATATTGTTCGATTGAGAAGGCCAAGGTGGTCGAATCATCAGGACCCACTACAGTTGGATATTTGGGCAAGTCCCATTGGATACATGCAGTGGTGAACAACCACCAAGCCAAGCACCAGTCCATTGTTCTCGAGATGTTAGGTATGATCTCCAATCAAACTTTTAGTATTTCTATATATCCAAGAGCTATAGAGAACTTTATTTCTAGTGAAGCACTAAAGAGAATTAAGGTAAAGGCATTCAGGAAGGACAAGTTCAGATACATAGAAATGGTATCGGGATCCAAACATAAAGTTTGAGGAAAGGTTATGGACTGCAGCATTGGATGATTTTGTAACAAAGGTAAATCTTTATGTCATGATATTAGAATCTTATGACATATTGATTGGAATGGATTGGTTGGAATCACATGATGTGATACGTAACTGCAGTATGAAATGATTAAGTTTGACGGATGATTTGGGACAGAGTAGGGTGATTTAGGAAGAAACCAAGGGGTTTCACTAAGATTTATTTCTTCCCTACAATTACATAAAAGTATGCGCAAGGGGCGTAAGTTATATGCCATATTATCATTAAACAAAAATGGTGACACAAAAGGATTATAAAAACTTCATGTAGTGTCGGAGTTCGTGGATGTATTTCCTCGGGAATTACCAGGTTTGTCGCCAGAAAGAGAATTAGAGCTTACCATAGATTTGAAACCTGGAACATAACCGATTGCAAGAAATCCATATCAAATGTCGACACCTGAAATACAAGAGTTAAAAATGCAATTGGATGATTTGTTGGATTTGGGACTTATACGCCTGATCATATCTTCATGGGGTGCATCAATGTTTTTTGTTAGAAATAAGGATGGATCGTGGAGTATTTGTATTGACTACCGTTAATTGAACAAAGCTACAATGAAAAACCAGTATCCTTTGCCAAGGATTGACGATTTGTTTGATCAGATGAAGAGAGCAATGGTGTTTTTGAAGATTGACTTAATATTGGGGTATCATTAGTTATAGATTAAGGAAAAAGATATCCCTAAGAACGTATTTAAGAAGATATTTGTATGCTATGAGTTTATTTTTTTACCATTTGGACTAACGAATGCCCCATGAGTATTCACGAGTTTGATGAATGCGATGTTCCGTTAATACTTGGACAAGTTTGTACAAGTATTCTTGATGATATACTGATTTATTCTTAGATGAAATAAGAGCATGACAAACACTTAAGATTGGTTCTACAATTTCTAAGAGAAAACAAATTGTACGAGAAGTTATCGAAATGTTTTGTTTACCAATCAAAGATTCAATATTTGGGACATATCATACCTGGAAAAGGTATCATTGTGGATCCAGCGAAGGTATAGGCTATTATGAAATGGTCATCACCGACAAACATACAAGAAGTACATAGATTTATGGGTTTATCAAGATATTACCAATGGTTCATTGAAGGTTTTCGAAGATAGAAAATCCGATCACAGAATTGCAGAAGAAAAACAAGAAGTTTGTATGGACTGAGAAATGTGCAGAAGCATTTCAAAATATCAAATATTTGTTAACGACCGCACCAATATTGAAGGTCCCCAACAATATGGACAAAGAACTCTTGGTATGTATGGATGCATCCAAGGAAGGCTTAGGCAGAGTTTTGATGCAAGACGGTCGAGTGATCACTTACATTTCAAGGAAATTGAGAAGGCATGACGAAAACTATGCAACACACGACTTGGAGTTATTAGCAATTGTATATGCCTTGAGAGAGTGGAGACATTATCTGATTGGAAAATTAAAGATAGATCATTGTGGATTGAAACATATATTTACACAAAGTGACTTGAACACGCGACAGAGGCATTGGTCAGAACTACTTAGTGAATACGACTTTGAGATTTTGTATATTAAAGGAACGGTGAATAGAGTGGAAGATGCATTGAGTCAAAGACCACGTATATTCTTGATAATACCTCTTAAGATGAATCTGCGAGAAAATATTCTAGCTCTACAGATTGACGATGATTGGTATAAGGAGGTTAAGGATAATACCAGAGAAGATACCATGATGGTACTGAAGTTTGAAGGTTATTCTATGGACAACGACAGATTGTTGAGATATAACGGCAGAATATATGTACCGCCTAATGATGAATTAAGAAGTTTGATATTAAACGAAGCTCATCAAGCAATTTACATGGCTCATCCTGGAGTCACGAAGATGAAGGCAGACCTTAAGCCTTTATTATTTTGGAAAGGAATGAAAGTGGACATAGTGAGTTATGTTGTTGGATTGCCACTTATGGCAAGGAGACATGATTCGGTTTTTGTGGTAGTTGACACTATGACGAAGAGTGCACACTTTATTCCAGTGTGTACGATGTATCAGGTGTCAGATATAGCCATAGTTTTTGTTAGAAATATTGTGAGGTTACATGGAGTACCAATAAATATTATATATGATCGAGGATCGATGTTTACAGGATGATTTTGGACTAGTTTCCAAGAAGCATTCAGAACATAACTGAATTTTAGTACAACATATCACCCAGAGACAGAAGAACAAATAGAGAGAACGAACCAAATTTTGGAGGATATGTTGCGTATGTATGTAATGGATCAATAGAAATGTTGGGAATACTTCTTTCCATTGGTAGAGTTTGCATACAACAACAATTGCTAGAGTACGATTAAGATGGAACCGTTTGAGTTTCTCTACGGGCGACCGTGTCGGACGTTGTTGAGTTGGGATCAACTTGAGGATAGGGGCCCGGTGGGACCAGAAGTGATCCAAGAAATGGAAAAATAGTTGTAATCGATAATACAAAGGATTAAAGAAGCGCATGATTGATAGAAGAGTTATGTGGATGCGCATCACGTTGATTGCAATTATGAGGTAGGTGACAGGGTTTTCTTATGGGTAAAACCACATAAGATTTTGATCAAGTTTGGAAAGGGTCCCAAACTCACTCCTAGGTTTGTGGGACCTTTTGAGGTTGTGGAAAAGAAAGGACGTGTGGCTTATCAACTAGACTTTCCTAATTCTTTGAGCTGCATGCACGATGTATTTCATGTATCTATTTTGAGACATTATGTTCTTGATTTGTCACATGTTATTGACATGAGTTATTTGTAGGTGTCGTACGAGGGTGCTCTCATGGAAGATCCAATCCACATTTTTGACCATTGCAATCAATAGCTACGGTGTCGAATAGTTGTTCAGGTCAAGGTCTAGTGCGACAACTATAGTCCACACTCGGTTACTTGGGACGATGCATCAACAATTTCCTTACTTGTTTGATAGATTAGACATATAGATCTATGTCAAATAAATTTATGTACTTGCATTTATATACTGTACAAACTTTGGGAAAAAGTTTAAAACAAGAGGGGGTGTATGTAACATCCCGTTCTACTCAACACACTTTTATTGACTTGTTGTTTTAGGACACTTGCGTGCAAGTGATACAATTATGGTACATTATGATTCTGTTTCGATTATGGGTTATATATGATGATGATGATGTATTGTGACTTATTTTTATTTTGATGTACATGCATTGGCAGATGTTATTGACAATTTTACTTGAGTGTGCAGGACACATGATAGGTTATGGATGTTGATGGCAGCAATGGACTTCCTTGGACTCTAGATTGAGTTAGGGAGTGGATTGTAATTGTTTGAGTATTTCATTTTATGCACATGTGACATATGATTGATTATAATATGATTTATGTATATGGATTATTGAAATTGTTTCTGTCAATGGGTGAAGGTTTGACGATCTTTTCTAATCTGACTCACATAAGGAGTAAAGGAGCCATGCACAGAAACCAAACATTTGGGGGAGAGGTGTGGCAACGTCCCTGTCACAACCTACTAGCACTCTCGTCATGGCCTAAATTGTAGGTTAACGATTACCTAGTTTGAGAGTTCCACGATGTCATGAGGGAAGACTGATTCAGTCACTCATAAATAATTCTAAGGTGCATGCAATAAGGCGAAGTCTGTATTCCTTAGAAGCCCTTAGTCTCTCACAAGATCGATTGAATGGAGTGTTGACTCCAAGGTTCGGACAAACTTCCAAAACCAGTCAAAGGTGAGTGACACACTTGGAGCATGGAGGTGCATCCTGAAGGGCACGTCATGTAATAAAAAGTTGATTCAATAAATCTAGGTGGCCTAGAAAACATTTAAATGGTTAGACCTTGTTAGAATAAAATAATTAATTAGTCAGTAAATTTTAAAAAGCCTAACAAAATTCTAAGACTAATTCTAAGTCTAAGATTTAAATAAATGACTAAGTGAACTATGACCTAAGTCAAAAGACTTAAGATAATTTCAAACTCTAGAAAAATGGGGAATAAAATTTAAAGGGTGGATAAAATTACACATGTGTGCATGAAAATAATAAAAGGGATTTTTAAAATAGAAATTATAAATAAAACATGAGAGAATAGGTGTACACATAGAATAGCATCTTGATTCAAACTATAAAAAGTTAATAAATTGTGCATGGGGACATGTGTCAATGAGGATTTTTCTATAAAACAAATAGTGTAGAAGGGAAATGGATCATCTTTGGATAGTACTATTATGCTACCAAAATTTGGTTGACTATTTTTTACTTGTGAGAGTTGGGATTTCAAGCTTGATATAGAGTGGGAGCTCTTCCTTGCGAGGCATGCTTGGTAGCTATTGTGTTCTAGTTTTGTGCTTGGCCCCTTTGCATCTCGAGGGACTAAGGGGGAAGTAGAGTACCCCTACCATTGGCTAGGAGGTACCGATGAAGTCTTTATGATTAGCAAGCGGGAGAAGAGAAGGAGCACAAGACGTTGGAGGAATTCCTCAACCCACCATTTGCATCGGTTCCGGTAGTTTTATTTCTGAAAATTTTAATTGTAACAAAGAGAAAATTTGTATATTAGAAATTCAATTTTTTTCACTTAATTGTGTTGAAATTCTGGAAATTGTATTTGTCTTGATCGCTATAACTAAATGTAATTCCCGGAGAAATATTTTATTGGGTCGCTACAAAAAAATTATTTATCCATGAGCTTATTTTCATCATGGTCGTTGTATATAATTTGCTTCTTGAAAACTAAAACTTGTGGATACGTTGCCAAACAAATTGCAAATTGAAAAGTAGAAACTCATTGGATCATATAATATTATTTTCCATTCCGACATTTTTGAATTTGTATGACCTTGGTAATATTACTTTCAACCTGAATTAAGAATATCGTTGGGGTTATTATAAAATTTTATTTGAAAAGTTAGATTTGTTTGGTCATTGTACTCTATTTCGATCTGAAGTTGAATTAGTTATGGTCACAGTAGATTTATTTTCTTTGTTTTTTATTGATTGTCGTCAAGGTCGTTGTGGATTGATCACAGCTATGTAATTTTAATTGATTAAGTCGCTATCAATTTATTGAATTGCAAAAAAATTTAAAGGAAATTTAGATGGGTCTTTGTTTAAATTATCTACAGTTTGAACTCAGGACTTTTGCTGGACTCTTTTTAAAGTTAATTTATTTTCCTTATTGAATATTTTGTTGGTCATTGTAAGACAGTTTGCAAATCTCAAATTTAGAGTTGTGTAGTGGATGTAAATATTTTACAAATCCGAAATTGTGGATTCGTGCTACAAATTGATTTACACATACGGGTATTGATATCCTAGGACCGTTGCTTAGTAGATGTCTGTTGATTATTAAAAAAAAACTCGGGACCACTGTCGAGTTTTACACAATCTAACATGTAGTATTGTGAACTATTGTTGATTATTTGGGTTGGTTGTCATTGATGTCAACCCTTGAAGAAATTATGGTAGCGAATTTCGGTAGCACAAAGGTTTGGGTAATGGACCCAAACTTGTTTGATGTATAATGGTATGATTTTCAGTATATTTGAAGGTAAGACTATTGTATATGGATAGTACATGTCATTTCATTTCCGGTGGTAAGTGGAACATCACATAACTCCTCACAGTTAGAGAGTTATGGCCATGTGAAGTTGGAGAACCCTC
>JASDQU010738535.1:67602-78098 GCA_032191745.1 Picea mariana | reverse complement strand
ATGGGTAGTTAGATATAATAAATGTAAGAGGACTTCTTAGAAGGTTATACTTCTAGAAGATTCCTCCTCTATAATGTTCTCAGGTGATGGTAGCACTATATAAAGAGGTTCAAACAATGAAATGGGATATGAAGAGAATTATTGTATTGTGAGTTGTAGCTCAATAGGAGGATGCCCCCTCGAAGAGGAAAGTGAACAGGAGAGGATCCCTTCCATAATAGGATCCATTGTATGGTGTTGCCCTACCTCAAGGGTTTGGTAATAATAAAGTGTGGTTTCTTCTATCTTGCTTTGTGGATCTATTGTGTATTCAGTATTTGTGGTGATTATATTTGTAGATCTATTCAGTTTCCTAACAGAACTACACCATGTTAGACCCTCACCGTTATTTAACGAAGAAAATAGGAAATAAACCTCGCCTCATCTCGCAGCCATGGATTAAGGGAATGGTGCAGTCAACCATATTGAACGTGATGAAGATTCTGCATTTTGGCCACCACTAGGAGGTTAACGTTTGCGTTAAATTTCTTATGTCGTGCTATCATGGCAGATACCTATGGCTCGACAAAAGGATTATTGTGGATCCGGCGTTGATACACTAGATCACAGGTTTAAGTTTGAAGAGTCTTCACCCACAACATTTCTATCCAGGGAAGACCTCAGATTGTTTGTTAGCACAACGCATCAAAGAAGCATATGGAGAGGTAGAAAAGGGGAAGCTAGGTTACAAGGTAGCCTCCATACAGTATGGTGCAATGCGCCTTGCTTCTCAACTCTTAGTTGGCAAGCTAGCGAGGAAGAACCACCCCACACATGTCACTGGGTTCATGGTGGACCTCGCAGGAAAGTGTGTGGAGAGAATGCAGATGAACTGGGTGAACTACCTCGTCAATGAGCTAGAAAAGGATTGTCACAAAGCCCAGGACTTGGGATATGAGTTTCACTACAGCTGGTTGATCATCATGATCACATTTGTGGCTTGGCATATGCCTGAAGTAACCACTTTCACAGAGATCGAACCTACGGAGCCCCTGGCCTCTCAGTTTTCCACCCTGTGGTATACCAATGACATGACGAAGCAATGGCAGTCTAATGTCATGTTTCACATATATTACTAGCAGTTAAAGGTCATCATTAAATCATTCTCGTGTATGACACCACGTACACTACATCAATACCAACCCATAGAAAAATTTCATGTTGATCCCCACTTCATTTACATCACCACGTGAAGATATGAGCACCATGAAGAATTGCAGTCATACTACAAGCTAACGGATTAACATATGGAGCAGATTACAAAGGAATGGCCAGAAGAATTTGTTGTACCTGTCGTCAATGCAGAGTTATCTGACACTGACACTATAGGAATCCCGATAGTCACACAAGTTGAACATGTCGGACAGTCTAGTGGGACGAAGAAGCATAAAAAGCAAGTTGAAGTCCAGGACATAGAGAGTGACAAAAAGGACAAAACTTTTGAAGATAATGGGTCTGGCTCGCCAATAGGAGGAGATAAAGTAGAAGGACAGGGAGGAGGAGATGAAGTAGAAGGATAGGGAGGAGGCAAAGCTACACCACCTGAAGATCCCTCTGTTGGGACAGTGACACCACAGAAGAGGAAAGTTACTCCACAAAAACCTTCAGCAAGGAAGAAAACGCGTACCAATAAGCCACAGTTAGAAGCCACTCTCACTGACGACGACATTAGTCTAGTCCGCGAGGCTATGGAGGATGTCTTTGAGGACATGTTGCAGAAATACAGAGAGGAAGAGGAGGATTTATATGGAAGGATTGAGAGAGAATTGAAGGAAGTGAAGTAGGTTGCTCGCTTGGTCCGCATAGTGTCTACTGTGTTGTATGTGCCTTCCTCATCACGGACTACAAAATTGGGGGATGAACCAGCCCAGTTAAGAAGGCTTGTTGATGCAACAGAAGCCCTATTCCATAGATCTTAAGAAGAGAAGGAGAAGGTTACAGAAGCCTTGAAAAGGGAGAAAGACAAAGTCCTAGTACAATTACGAGCAACGCAGGACAGTGTAGTTGCCTATGAAAGCGATAAAGCAAATTTTCAGCAAAGCTTCAAGAGGAGAAGAGAGTTGATGAAGTCCAGCTACAGAAGGAAAAAGAGCAGTTGCTCGCAGATCAGGCCATGGTCAAAGAAGGAGTGAGAAAATCATGTCGCTCTGTGTCAGGCCTAGTATATGAGGAGCATGAGCCTATTGAAATTCAAGTAGCAAAGCTCGCAGAAACCCTCCAACAACTTCAGGCTAGGATAGTTGAACTGGAGACCCAAACAGTGTCGAGCACCCCACAGGAGGTGCGTGACCAAAGGGAGAAGTCTGCCAAGAACACAGTAGAAAGTATAAAATCCCTCGCCTCAGTATGTAAACAACTGAGTGACAGAAGCGCCCAGACATATGAATGCCTCGCCGAGGATCCAGAGTTAAAGAAACTAGAAGCTCAGTTACAGGAGGCGTAGCAGCAGGAATTTTCAGTACAGGCGCAGATGAAGCTGCTCACAGCAACGGAAAGGATGAAGAGATCCCGGGAGTAGCACATAGTACAACAACAGATCACTGCCCTCTAGGGTAAGGTGATGGAAGTAACACAGAAGTTACAACTTGTGTAGGACGAAGCTTGCAAGGTCTTCGAGGAGATCAATAGCCAGGGCTCACAACTAGATCAAGTAGTTGTAGTAGTAGAACAGCACCTGGAAGGGCCTGTTACAGAGCAGACAGTCCAGGAGCTCGTCGAGCAGGAGGCTCAAATGAGGCAGTAAGTCAAGGCAGCCCAAGTTAAGCTCGAGGCTTTTGAAGCAGCATTGTCTGGACTTGAGTGAATCGAGACGAGTCACAGGTGAGTGTTGGGGGCCTGTTGGCCCTCGACCAAGTTTTGGAGGTTTTGGCCCACTTTTGGACTTCGACACATTGATTAAAGCATGAGCACGAGAGGAGATGAGATTGTGGATCTCACTTATTTTTTGGGCTATGTGGACCCAGTAAGGGGTCCTCTAGGGTTTTGTAACGGGTTTTGGGATGTCAACCCATGGGTTTTCCCCATGTTTAGGCCTTACTGTAATGGTTTGTAAAGTATAAATAAAGAGGAATGTATTGTAGATGTAGTAGCTCTATGCGCAGTAGTTCATCTAGTTCTGTGTGAAACAGAAGTTCTTTGTCCAAGGGAATGTATGTGGTCGAGGTTTTGTGCTCGACTGTGAATTTGTAGAAGGTGTTGAGTGTTGTGATAAAGAGTGTGGCTATGTGCATTTGACCTAGTTTGGAAGGAAAAGAAGGAGGATCTAGTTCTTAGTGTGAAGATCTCTTGTCTTGTGTGAAGTTCGACTCTGTGGATTAGTGCACAGGAGTGACTGAATGTAAGATCTTGGTGAATAATAAAGAGGCGAAGAATTTTGTAGACGTAGCCCCACCCTGGGGTGAACCACGTATATCTGGTGTCTCATGGTTTTGTTTGTGCAGTGTTATCTCTGTTATGTTGTGCTTAGTGCTTTGATTATGATGTGTAATGGGTAAATATTTTGTTGCTTAAGTACTTTAATCATGTTGAAAGGATAAATGAATGCTACATCTGACTCACGGTGCTAAGTGTTAAGTGTTTAGGGTGCATAATCACTTGTTGTTACTGCACTTATCTGTCTTTGATTATCCTCTGTGATGTTAATAAGGTTAATAACTAATGCATAAGCGTTAACATAATATTATGCGAAGTTTTATTACACAAATCAGTGTCTGAGCCTGGTTACAGACACCTACGTCCTGTAACCCCCTCTGTTTCTACCTCGGGTGAGACTTTGCCTTCTTCGCAGGTGTTGCCGAAAGGGCCGGTAGTCAAGGTTTTGTTGGTGTGTTGTTAAGAGTTGAACCCTGGGTCTACCCTTATTCCAGCAGGTTAAAAATGATTAAATTGCTCTATTACTGATCCACCCCTCCTCTCAGTAATCCAACAACTATAATATTATTTCATTTTTTTTAAGTGAAAAAAAAAAAAAATATATATATATATAGGGTCGCAGCAATCTAAATTGATCTGAAAATTAGATGTGCATAGTCGTTGTAAAATTGCTTCAACACTAATCTCTAATCCCATTATGATCGTCGTTTACTTTAAATTGCATCTTGAAAGTGAAATCTTGTAATCTCTAAGTGGTATTAATTGCAGTTCAATTGAGAAAGTGTTATGGGTGCTGCAGTGTTAAATCATAACTCTAGAAGTTGGGAAAAATGGTAGTGTCTTTGTAAATTTTTGGGTAAATCGAATTTAGGAACTCTATATTTGTTCTAACTTTGTTGTAGAAAGTTGGATCTATAAGTAATCCTATCGGAATTCTTTAATCATAGAGGTGGAGCGTTCTAAGAGCTTGAAGGGTTAAGCTCCCTTGAGGATTCGCGCCTTACAAACCTATTGGTATTAATGACTTCAATTGTATTCTACAGTTGAACTCTTGTGGTTTAATCATTTTCGTAGCTAATATTAAACTCCCAAATAGTGAACTGGTAAAGTCATAATAACCCATCGATTCGATCATCTTCAAGTCTCCAACCAGTGATAGTGACATGCACCACTTGGAAATCATGCCATCGTTTTAAATTTTAAAACAACCACATCCTAGACTTATGATTAACGTAAAATTTATATCCACCATATCGTTAATATACAGTAATGTTAAGGAACACAATAGTTATAGGTGTCGATTGGGTATATTTCTAAGCAATGAATACTTAGAAATTAAGATTTAAATGATAATATAAGTTTATAACCTATAAATATGTTGGATGTAACTTGGTGTTAATTAACAATGTTATTTCAATTCTTGAATGCTTGATATTATAATTACTTATCCCTTAGTTAAAATAAGGGAAATGAAATTTTTAATATATTAATAATACGAAGTTTAATTGAAGAAAAGTTTCTTTTCCACAAAATATAATAGTATGTGAAACATAATTAAAAAGTGATTTCTATAATGAATTATTAACTTATGATCGATCATTTTAAATAAAAGAGATCTAAAAATAATAGAAGGATATAGAATTACAGAATGAGTTGGTAGCTATTAGTATTTTATATAATAAATATAATAGAATGTATCATTATTATGTGGGTCTTATTTTTAATGGGAGTTGTGTGACCATAGTGTGCTATACTCATTATCAAAGTTATGGATATTACATGAATATATATTATGGAAACTATTATGGAATTATTTGGAATAAAAGAGGTAGTGGTAAGTTGTTCATTTTGAGAACATAAGTTAAAAGGAAATTGTTTTTTGGTTGAGATTAATGTGCATATTGTTATGATTAATTTATTTGATAACGTTATCTAAAATGACTTGTTAATCATTGAACTTATAAGCGGATTATAACAAGGATATGAATGGGGTAATAGCGATGTGTTTGTAATGATATGAAATCAGAAAATTGAGTAGTTCATATGGTATGGAATTGATTGATGAATTTGCAATAGTTTAATGAGTCAATGATTTAGTTTAATTATGTCATGATTAAGTCCCTTACCTTAAAATTTAGCCTTGAACCTAGGTTAAAATAGGTTAAGAGAGTAGATATCTCCATGTTCCTCAGAACAGTCGCCAGTCCTGAGACCTTAAATGGTCAAAATCAATCGAATGAATCATGGACTTGATCGTTAATTATGTGTCTGTTAAGAACCAAATATCAAAATAGCATAAAAAAACCTCAGAATAAGTACTCAATGCCTTGAAAAAGAGAGAATTTTAGATAATAATCCTCTTTGAAGGGGAAACCTCCTTATACACCACATAAATTTACAAATACAAGATGATTCCAAATGAAAAGGTCTCTTTGGTATATATAGGAGACTAGGAGGTGCAATTACAACTAATGGACCCAAGCCAACATAAATAAAATAACATTACTAATGTAATATGCCCCAATTAAGGGGTAATGTGCCACTATTTAGGGATTAACATGCCCCTCCCCTTCAGACAAGTGTTGTCTGCAACACTTGAGTAATTTTGGATGCTTCTGTATAAAAGACTCATCTTCCCAAGTGGAATCTTCAGCAGGTAATTTCCTCCACTTAATGAGATACTGTGAAATGGATCTATTCCTCAGCTAGTGAATACTTGTGTCAATGATAGCTCCAGGCTCCGATATTATTTTTCCTTCCTCATCGAGTTTCGACAATATAGTTTGAACTGGGATCTTGTCACCTATAACATTCTTTAAGCATGAAACATGGAAAACTGGGTGTACTCATGAAGATGCGGGAAACTCCAATTTGTATGTCATAGTATATGTTATCACCATTAAAATTTTTGTGTGAAATCAAGATTTCAAGACTTAGCGAGGTGCTAAACCGGTTTGGAAGCTTGACAAACTAGAAGACGGGGCTAAATCTGACAGGAAGAGGGTAAGTCTGAAGGGGGTGCTAAGGTTATGGGATCTGATACATCACAGATAACGAGCACTACAGATCGACGATCGAGGATCATTTCGGGGAGAGAAGTTGCGTGGAGGATAATTCCAGAAAGCGGGATGAAATCCAAACTGTGGTTTTTGGTTGAGTCCATGTGGCACCACCAGATGCATTTCGGGGTGAAAAGTGGGTTTCCACAAACCACTTCCCTACTCCCCAGAAATTTGGAAAAGGTATAAAAGGGGAATTTTCCATGTATTTTATTATTATTTCAAAAAATATTAGATTGTTTGAAAGTTGGCGTGACCTCCCTCGTTTGAATGCAGCTCAACAGTACACCATTGCACGCCATTTTCGCTCATTTCCAGGTATTTTTCATCATCTCCATGGACCCTATCATAACGTCAGTAACATAGCAAGTCCCTGTGTCGAATGAAGAATCCCCAATTAACTGAGATTTAGACATTTTTGACACTGAAATCACCATTTCGCCCATCTTTGTGTCCAGAAGCAATATGTCCAATAATGTTGGAAAGCATATAACATTCCCTGAAGCAGTCCAGGCCACCATAGTTCCTTATGTTTTCGAAGTTGCTTTCCCTTTCCCCGAATTCATAGGTTGGTGCATAGAGCAGTATTCATAGGAAGAAAAATTTGTCATAAATAAACAGGGGTTTGAGGTCCTGTGTAGGGTAGAGAGTGTATCAATTTGAGATTCCCTCGGTATACCAGATTCTTTCTCCACCGTGTCTGAACCTTTCGATGAAGAAAATATAATTAGGTTCTACAGAGAGTGTCCATCAGAAGTCAGAGATCTGGTTTTATAGACAATTGTCAAACCAGAATATCTATCAGAGATTTTGTCTTTGCCAATGAATGTGAGTATAATGGTTATTGAAGTCCAATGGGTTTGTTCCCTGTTGAGTCAAATTTTAGGTCTAGATAATGACAAACATGTGGTCGAGATCATGTTGGGTTTTCTGTTGACATTTTTTCAGTCAGAGTCTGGTCTGTCAGTCTGTATCAATTTTGATCAATTCATAGCTGAAAATATCCATAAACAACTAGAAAATTTTCACTCTCTAAGACATTTCAGATATTATAGCCATTTGTTGAAGATATTCCTAGAAGCGAATAAGAGAGAATTTCCTGAAGCAGCATTCATCTCAACTGAATGTAAGAGGATTATATTTCTCATCTTCATCGACAAAGTCATGTCCAAGGTTTACAGTTTGATTTTCAACACCAGCCTACCTAGAGTTCTAGATGACATGAGATGCTATCTATAGCCAAATCCATAAAAAAGAGTGGGGGACTGGGTACTGTTGATGCATTCATCAGTGGTTTGGTTTTATGGTTGTCATGAATCCCCCTATCTATTTCCTATTTTTATGACCCCCAGAGTCTTTTCCCTTGAATTCATCAGGCAAATAATCATATCTGAGACAGATCATTTCCTGAAATTGCACAAAGCCTCCAACCTCAAATTCCCTTTTATCACTGGACCCTTCATTGTCAAAACTAGATCATGCCTATTTCATATTTAAGCAAATATCAAAGAGTTTGGTTTTGCACAGCTACAGGGAAGAATATATGATCCACATCAAATCATATCCAAGAGAAGACGGATGAACAAATATGACCCTTATGAGCATGAACATGTTGAGGGTTTTTATAAGTTGGCAAATCTAGAAGTTTGTGCTAATATGGAAGCAATCTTGCAACCATATCAAACACAACAAGTGGAGGCAACCTTGCAACAAATCCAAACACAGCAAGCTCCTCATAAATGGATATTCAAAGCCCCCAAGGTAAGTGTTTACAACAAGAGAAGTAGTTCAGAGGCCATGGGCACCAATGATCAGCAAACTGACCCTAAGAATATGAATATTACACAGTCCCCATGGATAGTACATTTAGAGGAGGAAGATCCTAAAGAACAAGTGAATATGGATATGGTGGAGAGTGGTACTAGAACTATAGAGATTGAAAATGGAAGCAAGCTCCAAAGTGAAGGCATATCAAGAACCTTTAACAGTAAAAAATACATCTTTGATAAGACATCTGGGGCAGCTTATCAATCAAAAGAATATTTGGAAAAACAATATGCTGAGAAAGGAAACATGGCTATGGGTGAGATGAGGGATTTAGTCCCTGAAGTGGAAAATATTTCTCAGCAAAAATATTCTCTATTCACAGTAAGGGATATTGAGAAGAGGACCTTTAATATAGCATTTGAAGATGAAGACAAAGTATCTGCAATCAAGATAAAGTATGACAACATTAGCACTCTAGACAAAGTAAAATTCCACAGGAATACTAGTGATATGTTGGATTATGATTACTTGAGTCTAAGCTTGAAGAATTCAAAGTTATCATATTATGCAATGAAATTGGAAGGGCAGTTGAGGAAAGAAAAAGAATCTAGCAGAGCTTGGAAGACTCGGGTCAAGAGAATGGAATCTAAAGGCCCCCAAGGGGTGAAATCCTCATTGGATGAGAAGGAAAAATTGATTCAAAACTTGAAGAAGAAACTGAAAATGTCTACCACAGAGCATCCACAAACAGTAGAACTGGTTGCTCTAGAATAGGAAAAAGAAGCATTTCGATAAGGGGCATTGGACTACAAGGCTAAGGCATTGCAGTTAGAACAAGAAAAGGTGAATTGGTCACAAGGACAGATAGAATTTATGAACAAGGCTGTAGTTGTACCTCCTGCTATAGAAGCTAGTCCAAGCACTGAAGGACTTGTCCAGGATATGTCACAAGTTATCCTAAAGGTAGGATAAATCAAGGGGTTAAAAGGGGACATAAATAAATTGAAGAAGGAAATGAAAGCAAAGGATGAAAAAATGGATCAATTTCAGAGGGAGAATGGATCCTTACAAGAAAGGATAGACAATTTGAAGGTGAGATTAAGAGGCAAAGGCATGTTGCAGGAAGCCAAGCATTTTATCTAGGATTCTATAGTTGTTGAAGCTTCCAAGT
Organism: Picea mariana; assembly: GCA_032191745.1. Classification (NCBI taxonomy): domain Eukaryota; kingdom Viridiplantae; phylum Streptophyta; class Pinopsida; order Pinales; family Pinaceae; genus Picea; species Picea mariana. The sequence goes on along the minus strand of JASDQU010738535.1, from coordinate 68,690 downwards.
TTAGAGTGTATTTAAACTTCATCAATGATAAAGACAGCATGGCCATCATAGCCAAAAGCAGGTGCACTGTTGTAAATGAGACTTTAGCAAAGAAACCATCAGAGTGGGCCCAAAATTCCATAAACCTTCTCAACCCCATCCCTAATGCAGAACTTCAGAACATTCGAGTTAAATATAGAATTGCATTGATCATTTGGGCTAGGAGGGTTATTGCTAAACATAACCTGTTGAAATCAGTCCAAACTAAGGCAACACAGATGGAGCAAAGTGTGCAAGAATTCAAGGATCTATTTGAATAATTGTTTATTAAAGGCCTCCCACCATTTTGGGATGGCAAAGGAAAATTAAATGATCAAGAAGAATACAACACTCGCCTCACTCAGTGCAGAATGGATCACTCTAGGTTTGAAAACCTATAGGAAAACCTAAAAGGAGAAACCCTGGTTGAACATCTGATTATAGATTTTTAGATTATGATTCATACTCAGAACCAACAGCCACTTCAAGTCCTTACTACAGCCATGGAATCTAGTTTTGTACCTCTTGTTCTACCTACTCAGTTACATGATTTTCCCCGGGAGTATAATATGAGGATTAAGTGGTATGATGTTGAAGGCAATGAGTCAACCCAAAAACATTTATATTAGTTCAATGATTTTGTAGAATTGAAAGAAGTAGATTTTGAAGATGAATAAATGAGGTTGTTCGCACAAAGCCTTGCAGGAGAAGTCAAAAAGTGGTTCAGAGCTCTTCTAGCAGCAAGTATCCTAAATTTTGAAGCCTTTGAAACCGGTTTTCTTGCAAAGTGGGGTGACAAGAAAAACCTCCTTCAGTTGTGTTGATGGGTACTATATCCCTTTACTCAACAGTAGGAACCAAACCCGCCACTAAGGCCTAATTAGACTTTGTAGCGTTTAATAGTGGAATGTTTCTCTAGATCTTGTGATTCGACCAATTAATCGATGGGCTTTACATTTTCTTGTGAAGGTGTCTCCTATAGTTTGGACTTTTTCTTCTTCTTTTTTTCTCTTAGGTGGGACTGATATAAGATGGAAGCTGATATAAACCAACTTGGCAAAAAAATGGGA
>JASDQU010738535.1:42565-67552 GCA_032191745.1 Picea mariana | reverse complement strand
GTGGTTTCTTCTATCTTGCTTTGTGGATCTATTGTGTATTCAGTATTTGTGGTGATTATATTTGTAGATCTATTCAGGTTCCTAACAGAACTACACCATGTTAGACCCTCACCATTATTTAATGAAGAAAATAGGAAATAAACCTCGCCTTGTCTCGCAGCCATGGATTAAGGGGTTGGTGCATTCAACCTAATGCAGGAGCATCGCCAACACATCAAGCGAGCCAGCACGGAAGCAATTGGACAGCTGGACAAGCCAGCACAAATTTTGAAAACACTTTGAAGTTGTTGCACGATCTTAATTGTAGCAATTAAGAAAGAGCGCACTTGTATAATGTAATGGAACTTGAGCGGATTTCTCTCGTCCTTAGTAGATAGGAGGCATTTAAGATAGTAAATGCAGGTAGATAGAATTTAATTCTAGAATAGATAGTTTCTAGAGAGCAAGAGGGAAACAGGATATAGACACCCTCATTATGCATTGTAAGGGGATTATGAGAATTTGTGTATGAAGAACACAAGAAAGAAGCAGAGAGCAGTGTAAGAACACCCATGTACAGGCATTTGAATTAATAGAAAGCTTGATTCAAATTCATGGTTTGTGTTGTTCTCTGTGTATTGATGCTGAATGATATTCTCATGAATGTTTGCTTCCAGTTATACATTTGCTTTTATATGATGTGTATATGATTTATATGATGTTTGAGTTTGAAGTCTGAGAGGAAGAAGGGATGAGTTTCAATTGTTTCTCTATTTGAGCTAGAGAATTCCTGCAAGGAGTGCAGTTGAAGTGTCTGCAAGGAGTGCGTTGACAGAGAGTTCAAATAGAGATAACTTTTATTCTCAATTATCCAAAGGTGCAGTTGGGCATAGGAGCCGTGCAAGGAGTGTGCAGGCTGGGTAAAAGTCTCAGTGTTGCGAACCTGAGTGAAGTATTGAGAGACTACGGTTGCAGGTGTGCACAGAGTCGAGGGACTTCAACACTTAGTCGAGGTTGAAGGTTTGTCGCAAGGAGTGTGTGAAAAGGGTGTTTCTAAGGAGACTTAAAGTCATGAGAAAGCTCAGGAGGAATAGGCCTTTGAGTTTGTCGAAGGAAAGTACAGAGGAGTTGTGCCTTGACTATTTAAGCAAGCATCATAAGGTTGCGTGCAGGTGGACGAGTTCTGTAGAAGAACACTTAGTCGTTTCGCAGAATTTCACCAGGAGAAACGGACAGTCGAAATTCTCCGAAGAGAATCAGTGAATCACCGTGAGCCATTAGATCTTGCGGAGGTACAAGGGAGATACTGCAGGTATTACCATAGTGTTTAAAGCTCAAGAGGGGCAGAACCGTTAATCCGAGCCACAAGGGCCGTCAGATCTACTCGTGGATCAGCATATCGGGGTTTCGCGGATTGAAACTCCAAAATATTGCAACGAAAATTGCAATATTGTGATACGCGATATCCCGACGGGAAGGAGAAGAGTGTGGGCCACAGGAACTAGAGTGGAGGACGGGTGGCACATCTTATCGGGATCTCGCAACGAGAAGTCCCGAAGCTTGGACATCAGGATTTGCGATCCCGTGAAGTCCGAAATCCCGACAAGGTGACAAGACCGTTGAAAAGTCAAAGCCGCGAGCTCATCAAAGTTTCAGCATATCGAGACTCGGGAGTCGGAGAACCAAGTTGCTCGACACTACGAGTGTCGAGGTCCCGATAGAGAAAGTTCCAATAGGGTAAAGGAAAGGGTCAGCGTTGACTGTATCGGGATTCGAGGATTCAAGACTGTAGCGCTCGACCATTGGACTCGCGAAGTCGCGAGTTCCGATTCCAAGATAAGTAAAGAGAGGGGGAATCGCGCGAAGTGTTCTGTGGGTGCGGATTTCCCGATAGGGAAATAGAAGAGCCTTAGAGTTCTTCAGGCTACAGAGGAAGAAGATCCTGTGTGCGCGTGGACCTTTCGACCTATGGGTGGTGAAGGGGTTGCGTTGCTAGCACAATCGTATTGAACGTGATGAAGATTCTGCATTTTGGCCGCCACTAGGAGGTTAACGTTTGCGTTAAAGTCCTTATGTCGTGCTATCATGGTGGATACCTATGGCTTGACAAAAGGATTATTGTGGATCCGATGTTGATACACTAGATCATAGGTTTAAGTTTGAAGGGTCCTCACCCACAACATTTCTATCCAGGGAAGACCTCAGATTGTTTGCTAGCACAACGCATCAAAGAAGCATATGGAGAGGTAGAAAAGGGGAAGCTAGGTTACAAGGTAGCCTCCATACAATATGGTGCAGTGTGCCTTGCTTCTCAACTCTTAGTTGGCAAGATAGTGAGGAATAACCACCCCACACATGTCACTGGGTTCATGGTAGACCTCGCAAGAAAGTGTGTGGAGGGAATGCAAATGAATTGGGTGAACTACCTCGTCAATGAGCTAGAAAAGGATTGTCATGAAGCCTAGGACTTGGGATATGAGTTTCACTATAGCTGGTTGATCATCCTGATCACATTTGTGGCTTGGCATATGCCTGAAGGAGCCGCTTTCACAGAGATTGAACCTACAGAGTCCCTTGCCTCTCAGTTTTCCACCCTATGGTATACCAATGACATGACAAAGCAATGGCAGTCTAATGTCGTGTTTCACATATATTACTAGCAATTAAAGGTCATCATTGAATCATTCTCATGTATGACACCGCGTACACTACATCAGTACCAACCCATAGCAAAGTTTCGCGTTGATCCCCACTTCATTTACATCACCACGTGAAGATATGAGCACCACAAAGAATTGCAGTCATACTACAAGCTAACGGATGAATATATGGAGTAGATTACAAAGGAATGGCCAGAAGAATTTATTGTACCTGTCATCGATGCAGAGTTATCTGACACTGACACTATAGGAATCCTGATAGTCACACGAGTTGAACATGTCGGATAGTCTAGTGGGACGAAGAAGCATAAAAATCAGGTTGAAATCCAAGACATAGAGAGTGACAAAAGGGACAAAACTTTTGGAGATAATGGGTCTGTCTTGCCAAGAGGAGGAGATGAAGTAGAAGGACAGGGAGGAGGCAAAGCTACACCACCTGAAGTTCCCCCTGTTGGGACAGTGACACCACAGAAGAGGAAAGTTACTCCACAAAAACCTTCAGTAAGGAAGAAAACGCGTACCAATAAGCCACAGTTGGAAGCCACTCTCACTGACGACAACATTAGTCTAATCCGCGAAGCTATGGAGGATGCCTTTGAGGACATGTTGCAGAAATATAGAGAGGAAGAGGAGGAGTTATATGGAAGGATTGAGAGAGAATTGAAGGAAGTGTAGCAGGTTGTTCACTTGGTCCGCACAGTGCCTACTGTGTCATATGCGCCTTCCTCATCATGGACTACAGAATTGGGGGATGAACCAGCCCAGTTAAGAAGGCTTGCTGATGCAACAGAAGCTCAATTCCATAGAGCATAAGAAGAGAAGGAGAAGGCTACAGAAGCCTTGAAAAGGGAGAAAGACGAAGTCCTAGTACAATTATGAGAAACGCAGGACAATGTAGTTGCCTATGAAAGCGATAAAGCATATTTTCAGGCGAAGCTTCAAGAGGAGAAGAGAGTTGGTGAAGCCCAGCTACAGAAGGAAAAAGAGCAGTTGCTCGCAGATCAGGCCATGGTCAAAGAAGGAGTGAGAAAAGCATGTCGCTATGTGTCAGGCCTAGTATAGGAGGAGCATGAGCCTATTGAAATTCAAGTAGCGAAGCTCACAGAAACCCTCCAACAGCTTCAGGCTAGGATAGTTGAACTGGAGACCCAAATAGTGTCAAGCACCCCACAGGAGGTGCGTGACCAAAGGGAGAAGTCCGCCAAGAACACAATAGAAAGTATAAAATCCCTCGCCTCAGTATGTAAACAACTGAGTGACAGAAGCACCTAGACATATGAACGCCTCGCCGAGGATCCAGAGTTAAAGAAACTAGAAGCTCAGTTACAGGAGGCGCAGCAGTAGGAATTTTCAGTACAGGTGCAGATGAAGCTGCTCACAGCAACGGAAAGGATGAAGAGATCCCAGGAGCAGTGCATATTACAACAACAGATCACTTCCCTCTAGGGTAAGGTGATGGAAGTAACACAGAAGTTACAACTTGTGTAGGACGAAGCTTGCAAGGTATTCGAGGAGATCGATAGCCAAGGCTCACAACTAGATCAAGTAGTTGTAGTAGTAGAACAGCGCCTGGAAGGGCCTGTTACAGAGCAGACAGTCCAGGAGCTCATCGAGCAGGAGGCTCAGGCAAGGCAGTAAGTCGAGGCAGCCCAAGTTAAGCTTGAGGCTTTCGAAGTAGCATTGTCTGGACCTGAGTGAATCGAGACGAGTCACAGGTGAGTGTTGGGGGCCTATTGGCCCTTAACCAAGTTTTGGAGGTTTTGGCCCACTTTTGGACTTCGACACATTGATTAAAGCACGAGCACGAGCGGAGATGAGATTGTGGATCTCACTTATTTTTTGGGCTATGTGGACCTAGTAAGGGGTCCTCTAGGGTTTTGTAACGGGTTTTGGGATGTCGACCCATGGGTTTTCCCCATGTTTAGGCCTTACTGTAATGGTTTGTAAAGTATAAATAAAGAGGAATGTATTGTAGAAGTAGTAGCTCTGTGCACAGTAGTTCATGTAGTTCTGTGTGAAACAGAGGTTCTTTGTGCAAGGGAATGTACGTGGTCGAGGCTTTGTGCTTGACTGTGAATTTGTAGAAGGTGTTGAATGTTGTGATAGAGAGTGTGGCTATGTGCATTTGACCTAGTTTGGAAGGAAAAGAAGGAGGATCTAGTGCTTAGTGTGAATATCTCTTGTCTTGTGTGAAGTTCGACTCTGTGGATTAGTGCACAGGAGTGACTGAATGTAAGATCTTGGTGAATAATAAAGAGGCGAAGAATTTTGTGGACGTAGCCCCACCCTGGGGCGAACCACATATATCTGGTGTCTCATGGTTTTGTTTGTGCAGTGTTATCTCTGTTATGTTGTGCTTAGTGCTTTGATTATGATGTGTAATGGGTAGATATTTTGTTGCTTAAGTACTTTAATCATGTTGAAAGGGTAAATGAATGCTACATCTAACTCACAGTGCTAAGTGTTAAGTGTTTAAGGTGCATAATCACTTGTTGTTACTGCGCTTATATGTCTTTGATTATACTCTGTGATGTTAATAAGGTTAATAACTAATGCATAAGCGCTAACATAATATTATGCGAAGTTTTATTACACAGATCGGTGTCCGAGCCTGGTTACAGACAGCTACGTCCTGTAACCCCCTTTGTTTCTACCTCGGGTGAGACTTCGCATTCTTCGCAGGTGTTGCCGAAAGGGCTGGTAGTCAAGGTTTTGTTGGTGCGTTGTTAAGAGTTGAACCCTAGGTCTACGCCTATTCCAATAGGTTAAAAAGGATTAAATTGCTCTATTATTGATTCACTCCTCCTCTTAGTAATCCAACAACTGTAATATTATTTCATTTTTTTAAGTGAAAAAAAAATTATATATATAAGGTCGCAGCAATCTAAATTGATCTGACGACTAGATGTGCATAGTCATTGTAAAATTGCTTGAACACTAATCTCTAATCCCATTATGATCGTAGTTTACTTTAAATTGCATCCTGGAAGTGAAATCTTGTAATCTCTGAGTGGTATTAATTGCAGTTCAATTGAGAAAGTGTTATGGGTGCTGCAGTGTTAAATCATAACTCTAGAAGTTGGGGAAAATGGTAGTGTCTCTATAAATTTTTGGGTAAATCGAATTTAGGAACTCTATATTTGTTCTAACTTTGTTGTAGAAAGTTGGATCTATAAGTAATCCTATCGGAATTCTTACTAGCATGTGTTGGACTTGAATAAATCGTATTCTTACTAGTAATGTGCATAAGCGTGGATGTAAGATTTATCAATGAATGGAAATCATGCCATCGTTTTAAATTTTAAAACAACCACATCCTAGACTTATGATTAACGTAAAATTTATATCCACCATATCGTTAATATACAGTGATGTTAAGGAACACAATAGTTATAGATGTCGATTGGGTATATTTCTAAGCAGTGAATACTTAGAAATTAAGATTTAAATGATAATATAAGTTTATAACCTATAAATATGTTGGATGTAACTTGGTGTTAATTAACAGTGTTGTTTCAATTCTTGAATGCTTGATATTATAATTACTTATCCCTTAGTTAAAACAAGGGAAATGAAATTTTTAATATCTTAATAATATGAAGTTTAATTGAAGAAAAGTTTCTTTTCCACAAAATATAATATTATGTGAAACATAATTAAAAAGTGATTTCTATAATGAATTATTAACTTATGATCGATAATTTTATTATTTTAAATAAAAGAGATTTAAAAATAATAGAAGGATATAGAATTACAGAATGAGTTGGTAGCTATTAGTATTTTATATAATAAATATAATAGAATGTATCATTATTATGTGGGTCTTATTTTTAATGGTAGTTGTGTGACCATAGTATGCTATACTCATTATCAAAGTTATGGATATTACATGAATATATATTATGGAAACTATTATGGAATTAATTGGAGTAAAAGAGGTAGTGGTAAGTTGTTCATTTTGAGAACATAAGTTAAAAGGAAATTGATTTTTGGTTGAGACTAATATGCATATTGTTATGATTAATTTATTTGATAATGTTATCTAAAATGACTTGTTAATCGTTGAACTTACAAGCGGATTATAACAAAGATATGAATGGGTTAATAGCGATGTGTTTGTAATGATATGAAATCAGAAAATTGAGTAGTTCTTATGGTATGGAATTGATTGATGAATTTGTAATAGTTTAATGAGTCAATGATTTAGTTTAATTATGTCATGATTAAGTCCCTTACCTTAAAATTTAGCCTTGAACCTAGGTTAAAATAGGTTAAGAGAGTAGATATCTCCATGTTCCTCAGAACAGTCACCAGTCCTGAGACCTTAAATGGTCAAAATCAATCGAATGAATCTTGGACTTGATCGTTAATTATGTGTCTATTAAGAACCAAATATCAAAATAGCATAAAAAAACCTCAGAATAAGTACTCAATGCCTTGAAAAAGAGAGAATTTTAGATAATAATCCTCTTTGAAGGGGAAACCTCCTTATACACCACATAAATTTACAAATACAAGATGATTCCAAATGAAAAGGTCTCTTTGGTATATATAGGAGACTAGGAGATACAATTACAGCTAATGGACCCAAGCCAACATAAATAAAATAACATTACTAATTTAATATGCCCCAATTAAGGGGTATTGTGCCACTATTTAGGGATTAACATGCCCCTCCCCTTCAGACAAGTGTTGTCTGCAACGCTTGAGTAATTTTGGATGCTTCTGTATAAAAGACTCATCTTCCCAAGTGGAATCTTCAACAGGTAATTTCCTCCACTTAATGAGATACTGTGAAATGGATCTATTCCTCAGTTACCGAATACTTGTGTCAATGATTTCTCTAGGCTCCAATATGGTTTTTCCTTCCTTGTCGAGTTTCAACAATATAATTTGAACTGGGACCTTGTCACCTATAACATTCTTTAAGCATGAAACATGGAAAACTGGGTGTACTCGTGAAGATGCAGGAAACTCCAATTTGTATGTCATAGTATATGTTATCACCATTAAAATTTTCGTGTGAAATCAAGATTTCAAGACTTAGTGAGGTGCTAAATCGGTTTGGAAGCTCGACAAACTAGAGGACGGGGCTAAATCTGGCAGGAAGAGGGTAAGTCTGAAGGGGGTGCTAAGGTGATGGGATCCGATACATCACAGATAACGAGCACTACAGATCGACGGTCGAGGATCATTTCAGGGAGAGAAGTTGCGCGAAGGATAATTCCAGAAAGCAGGCTGAAATCCAAACTGTGGTTTTTGGTTGAGTCCATGTGGCACCACCAGATGCATTTTGGGGTGAAAAGTGGGTTTCCACAAACCACTTCCCTACTCCCCAGAAATTTGGAAAAGGTATAAAAGGGGCATTTTCCATGTATTTTATTATTATTTCAAAAAATATTGGATCGTTTGAAAGTTGGTGCGACCTCCCTCGTTCGAATGCAACTTAACAGTACACCATTGCACGCCATTTCCGCTCATTTCCAGGTATTTTTCATCGTCTCCATGGACCCTATCATAACGTCAGTAACATAGTAAGTCCCTGTGTCGAATGAAGAATCCCCAATTAACTGAGATTTCGACATTTTTGACACTGAAATCACCATTTCGCCCATCTCTATGTCCAGAAGCAATATGTCCGATAATGTTGGAAAGCATATAACATTCCCTAAAGCAGTTCAGGCCACCATAGTTCCTTATGTTTTTGAAGTTGCTTTCCCTTTTCTCGAATTCATAGGTTGGTGCGTAGAGCAATATTCACAAGAAGAAAAATTTGTCATAAATAAACAGGGGTTTGAGGTCCTGTGTAGGGTAGAGAGTCTATCAATTCGAGATTCCCTCGGTATACCAGATTCTTTCTCCATCGTGTCTGAACCTTTCGATGAAGAAAATCTAATTAGGTTCTACAGAGAGTGTCCATCAGAAGTCAGAGATCTGTTTTTATAGACAATTGTCAAACCAGAATATCTATCAGAGATTTTGTCTTTGCCAATGAATGTGAGTATAATGGTTATTGAAGTCCAATGGGTTTGTTCCCTGTTGAGTCAAATTTTAGGTCTATATAATGACAAACATGTGGTTGAGATCATGTTGGGTTTTCTGTTGACATTTTTTCAATCAGAGTCTGGTCTGTCAGTCTGTATCAATTTTGATCAATTCATAGCTGAAAATATCCATAAACAACTAGAGAATTTTCACTCTCTAAGACATTTCAGATATTATAGCCATTTGTTGAAGATATTCCTAGAAGCGAATAAGAGAGAATTTCCTGAAGTAGCATTCATCTCAACTGAATGTAAGAGGATTATATTTCTCATCTTCATCAACAAAGTCATGTCCAAGGTTTACAGTTTGATTTTCAACACCAACCTACCTAGACTTCTGGATGACATGAGATTATATCTACAACCAAATCCATAAAAAAGAGTGGGGGACTGGGTACTGTTGATGCATTCATCAATGGTCTGGTTTTATGGTTGTCATGAATCCCCCTATCTATTTCCTATTTTTATGACCCCCGGAGTCTTTTCCCTTGAATTCATCAGGAAAATAATCATATCTGAGACAGATCATTTCCTGAAATTGCACAAAGCCTCCAACCTCAAATTCCCTTTTATCATTGGACCCTTCATTGTCAAAACTAGATCATGCCTATCTCATATTTAAGCAAATATCAAAGAGTTTGGTTTTGCACAGCTACAGGGAAGAATATATGATCCACATCAAATCATATCCAAGAGAAGATGAATGAACAAATAGGCCCCTTATGAGCATGAACATGTTGAGGGTTTTGATAAGTTGGCAAATCTAGAAGTTTGTGCTAATATGGAAGCAACCTTGCAGCCATATCAAACACAGCCAGCTCCTCAGAAATGGATATTCAAAGTCCCCAAGGTAAGTGTTTACAACAAGAGAATTAGTTCAGAGGCCATGGGCACCAATGATCAGCAGACTGACCCTAAGAATATGAATATTACACAGTCCCCATGGATAGTAGATTTAGAGGAGGAAGATCCTAAAGAACAAGTGAATATGGATATGGTGGAGAGTGGTACTAGAACTATAGAGATTGAAAATGGAAGCAAGCTCCAAAGTGAAGGCATATCAAGAACCTTTAACAGTAAAAAACACATCTTTGATAAGACATCTGGGGCAGCTTATCAATCAAAAGAATATTTGGAAAAACAATATGTTGAGAAAGGAAACATGGCTATGGGTGAGATGAGGGATTTAGTCCCTGAAGTGGAAAATATTTCTCAGCAAAAATATTCTCTGTTCACAGTAAGGGATATTGATAAGAGGACCTTTAATATAGCAGTTGAAGATGAAGACAAAGTATTTGCGATCAAGATAAAGTATGACAACATCAGCGCTCTAGACAAAGTAAAATTCCACAAGAATACTAGTGATATGTTGTATTATGATTACTTGAGTCTAAGCTTGAAGAATTCAAAGCTATTATATTATGCAATGAAATTGGAAGGGCAGTTGAGGCAAGAAAAAGCATCTAGCAAAGCTTGGAAGACTCGGGTCAAGAGGATGGAATCTGAAGGCCCCCAAGGAGTGAAATCCTCATTGGATGAGAAGGAAAAATTGATTCAAAACTTGAAGAAGAAACTGAAAATGTCTACCACAGAGCATTCACAAACAGCAGAACTGGTTGCTCTAGAATAGGAAAAAGAAGCATTTTGATAAGAGGCATTGGACTACAAGGCTAAGGCATTGCAACTAGAACAAGAAAAGGTGAATTGGTCACAAGGATAGATAGAATTTATGAACAAGGCAGTAGTTGTACCTCTTGCTACAGAAGATGGTCCAAGCACTGAAGGACTTGTCCAGGCTATGTCACAAGTTAGCCTAAAGGTAGGATAAATCAAGGGGTTAAAAGGGGACATAGATAAATTGAAGAAGGAAATGAAAGCAAAGGATGAAAAAATGGATCAATTTCAAAGGGAGAATGGATCCTTACAGGAAAGGATAGACAAGTTGAAGGTGAGATTAAGAGGCAAAGGCATGTTGCAGGGAGCCAAGCATTTTATCTAGGATTCTGTAGCTGTTGAAGCTTCAAATTTTAGAGTGTATTTAAACTTCATCAATGATAAAGACAGCATGGCCATCATAGCCAAAAGTAGGTGCATTGTTGTGAATGAGACTTTAGCAAAGAAACCATTAGAGTGGCCCAAAATGCCATAAACCTTCTCAACCCCATCCCTAATGCAGAACTTCAGAACATTCGAGTTAAAGATAGAACTACATTGATCATTTGGTCCAGGAGGGTTATTGCTAAACATAACCTGTTGAAATCAGTCCAAACTAAGGCAACACAGATGGAGAAAAGTGTGCAAGAATTCAAGGATCTGTTTGAATAATTGTTTATTAAAGGCCTCCCACCATTTTGGGATGGCAAAGGAAAATTAAATGATCAGGAAGAATACAACACTCACCTCACTCAGTGAAAAATGGATCACTCTAAGTTTGAAAACCTAGAGGAAAACCTAAAAGGAGAAACCCTCGTTGAACATCTGATTACAGATTTTTAGATTATGATTCATACTCAGAACCAACAACCACTTCAAGTCCTTACTACAGCCATGGAATCTAGTTTTTTACCTCTTGTTCTACCTACTCAGTTACATGATTTTCCTCAGGAGTATAATATGAGGATTAAGTTGTATGATGTTGAAGGCAATGAGTCAGCCCCAAAACATTTAGATTGGTTCAATGATTTTGTAGAATTGAAAGAAGTATATTTTGAAGATGAATAAATGAGGTTGTTTGCACAAAGCCTTGTAAGAGAAGTCAGAAAGTGGTTCAGAGCTCTTCCAGCAGCAAGTATCCTAAATTTTGAAGCCTTTGAAACCAGTTTTCTTGCAAAGTGGGGTGACAAGAAAAACCCCCTTCAGTTGTGTTGATGGGTACTATATCCCTTTACTCAACAGTAGGAACCAAACCCGCCACTGAGGCCTAATTAGACTCTGCAACGTTTAATAGTGGAATGTTTCTCCAAATCTTGTGATTCGACCAATTAATTGATGGGCTTTACGTTTTCTTGTGAATGCGTCTCCTATAGTTTGGACTTTCTCTTTTTTTGTTTTTCTCTTAGGTGGGACTGATATAAGATGGAAACTAATATAAACCAACTTGGAAAAAAAATGGGAAAAAGGTCCTAAATACTGGAGAAGAGTCGAAGCTTGGGATAACTCGTTGCTCAAGCATTCAGACAACGATCGTCTACCACAGGCCTAGTACTAATATGTTAACCATGTGAGTAATCTGATTTCTGGCTGAGATACTAATTAGCAGAAGAAAACACGCATGTGATAAAATAACGGCAAGTAAAATAATTCACTTAACTCTAATCACCCATCACATAATAACACAACGATTCATATTCATCATTGAAAACAAAGAACTGTAAAACATTGCATCAGATAACTTATCAATAGATTTAATATCTCTTACTTGTTACAGCATACATTCATGAGACGAGATAGGAAATAGTTCTTCTCCACATCCAATCACAAGCGCATTTGATGAAAACACAACTTTGTCTCTGGTCCAGAAGGACTTCTCAATTAAAGGTAGCTCCAAAATAATTCTTAACAAAACCAGAAATGAGAGTTTCTTCCAGCAACCATCGACCCCTAACTAATCAGTTGATATTCTTATTTATAACATAAAATTAACTAAAAATAATGGCTAAAGTGCAGATGAGTAAAACCAAATTCACCATGTGGCGTTATCTCCTAACAGTTTTCTAACAGTCATCTCAAAATATCACTTAAAAGGGTGACTCTTCTCATACTCCGACCAACTGATGAACAACTCCTCACAGGTGTTGGCATATGGGAATCTGTGTTGTTCCATCGGGGTCGCGTAAATCTCTCTTATCTCTATCGCATGTGCCTGATACTTCACTAGACTGATACTTAACTACTGCAGCATAGACCGAGCTTTGATCGGGTGTTTCATAAACTGTCGTACCTAACCTGACGTTGTGTCTGTCACCTATGCCAGTCTTTCATCCCATGATACATATTTCTTAGTGTGTGATTTGACTATGTCGTGCAAGTCGACAAAGTCATCAGGTGTGCCGAACTCAGGAAATTCGATATCTTTCATCACCCGATTGATTTTAATATAGTGTTTCTCGCACTTGTCCCATTTTGCTTGAATTTCTTGGTGTTGTTCCCGAGACATTTTTGCCCAATACTCGGTCAATTTATTTATGTGATCAAGACTTCTTTCGTTCAACACCCAAATGTCGTGTTCTTCTTTATCTCGAACCTGTTGCACTGCACCAATGTAGTCGACTCTCTCCACGGATTTTTTTGCTTTTTCATACCACCGCTCCATATCCTTGCATGTCATGAGTGCCATGAGAGTATCTTCCTGGAGCTCGACTATCCCTTTAGTGAATAGGTGTCACTCAGCTGTGAACTTTCTATAGGCCTCCTTGAATTCGCTCCTTAGGTACACTGCAACCTGTGTGGTGTCCTGATAGTACTTATCCAAGTGGCACAAATTTTCTAGTTCTCTTAGGTCGAAGGCCATCTCCTTTTCATCTCTTTTATCTTTGTCTAGGGTGGCATCTATAATTTCCATCCCTGTTTCGATGAGTTCGGACATCTTATCATGCTCTGTGTTGATCAAATGTTCCTCGATAGTGATGAGGATGGAGTGATCTAAAGTGATCCTCCTCTTCTTGGTGGTTCTCTAGACAATAGTCTTCTTCCTTCTTCTGGTTCCTTTTGCTTCGGCTCCCTCGGTGATCACCTAGTGTTCGACTTTCTTGGAGGCATCATTCACACAACTGAAATCAATCCTTTAAGCATGTGTACAGAGAAACATTGGATAAAAATGTATGAAGTCAAGCATAAAAAAGTCCACAAACTGGTACATACCTGTAACGCTTGCTAAACCTAATTTTTAATACTCACGGGATCTTGGAATATTTTTCCGAATTGCTTGTCTCGCTCCTCTGAGTGATCTAAAATTCTTTGTGCATGATGATCTTGTTCACGAACAACTCAAAATAATTTAAATGGGGAAGAACTCATCGTGTCACTTCAACCAATTAATTCGAGTTATGAGTGAAAATCAAACGAAATCTGTCGCCGAATATCTGTAGTTCAATTCATTGTGGGTTGAAGGCGGAGGTGCGGAGGGTGATGTGTTGTATCGGTAAATTCAAATGGTCCTTTTGATTCGCGCACAAATTAAAAAATAATGTGATATTTGGAATTAATTGGTCCCTTAAATGCGTTGAATCTAAATATATCTAGCGCTAAAACGTCTCATTGTGTCGCTTTCCTAGTGGGAAGGTCAGGGATCGACGATGTGTGATGGATGTTTTCATTGATATTTTCTATAAAAAAACTCTGACGTCAATCGATTTCATCGTATGGTGCTGACGTGGAAAAAAAGAATCGAGGTTCTCAACAAGATTCTCATGTTAAAATAAACCTAGGATTGTCGATGTCGAATAGGCATCGGGGGTCGGTGATCGGGGAAAAACTTGTTATGTTTTCTACGAACTTACTTTCTCAAAAACTTGTCGATGCCAAAATGCTTCGGGGATCAGATATCGGTGATATCCTCACGTAATTCTTGTCGTGAAAGAAATCTTCTTTTGGTGACGCATATGAAGATCGGCGTTCAACGACTGTAGTTTTCTCGAGTGATTCTCTTTCATATTTTAAAACTTTCCGATTCTGAATTTGGACGCCTCAGGTGAAACATTTTTTTTTTAGCTATTGATTCTTATTGAAAAGTTAAACCTTTTAAGTTGTGGGTTTTCAATAGATTCAAGCAAACTTTTTAAAGACTTAATGAGATTCAAAATGGTAAGAAAACGCAACATTTTTTCACAATGAAGACGAATCAGACAGTGAAAAAAGATCAAGTGGTACCCAAAAAGTAAAATTTGACATGGACTTTTTAGGGTGTGTTGATTGCTCAACAAATGGTGACTTACTAGGCGAAAGAAGAATCTTTGTTCCTCCTTCGGGCTTGGCTGATGCAAAATCTGGTGGAGAACTTAACTAGTTTTAAATCAGAGCCTCTTTACCCTTGCATTTGAAATTCTTTGGTTGATGCTTCTGGTTCTTCCTGTGGGGTTTTTAAAATTTATTCCACCTTTGTTTCATGTAACCCTGACTGATGCCCTCTTTTACGAAAGTCTAGTAAATCATTCATTGGCAAGTTACCTTTACTCACTTGCTACGGTGTTGCTTCGCTGCCAGCAAGCGTCCATAGCCCCAATGGAGTCACCCTGACATCACAGACCCTGCTCCGCTACCAAAGAGAATCCATAGCCCCGGTGGAGTTATCTGCATATCCTCTCCTACTGTTCACTCATTTGATAAAGTCAATTTTATTCGGCAAAATGCCCTGAGCGAGTGGGAGAGGATGGCGTCTGTTTATTTTTCAAAATGAGATGGTTAAGATGAATCCTTAGCTATATTTGTCTTCAGGATTCATGCAATCATTTTCTACTTTCCTTATTTCCCTTAAGTTCCTACCAAACCACCAAGCAGACACTTTTTCATTTCTCCAAAATTGTTCATTTGCGCAGGTTAGATAGAGGACCCCTTGAAACAACCGCAGGTTCCCCAGCGTTTCTTGTGTTATATGTGAGCGATGAGTTAGGAACAGAGTTCACTATGTCACATGATTTGAGGTCAACCATTGTATTGCTCAACACAATCTTCAAAAGCACGGAAGTCCAAATAGAAAAAGAAAACAACAAAAATGCATTTCGCAATTGACCTAACTAAAACCAAAATCATGAAAACACACATACAAAACATGCATTTTTTTTTCTTTTCTTAATGGAAATATTGTTTTAGGACTTGGCCATTTATTGGGAGGGAATCAGGTTCCCCCCTCAAATTCTGTAACCGATAAGTGCCTACCCCAATATTCTTGGCAACCTGAAAAGGTCTGAGCCATAGATTCTGAAACTTAGAATGTTTTCCTTTAGGCTCGTTTCCCATTTTAGGACTAAGTCTCCTACTTCAAAATTCTTCTCTTTATTTGTATGCTTGTCAAACCATATTTTAACAATCTGTTGGTGGGATATGAATTTTGATTTATCTTTTTCCCTCTCTTCTTCCAGCATGAGCAGAGTGTCAATTCTTTATTGTATAACTGATGAAGGTTTTCCTCCATAATATTGGGCAAGTTGAAGAGATAAAAGATAAAGCTCGTTCGAGAGAATGGATTCCTAGACGTATACTAGAAAGTATGGGGAATTTCCTATAGCTTCCTCAGGTGTGACTCTATCTACCTATAAAGCGTTGTGGAGTAAATTATGCCAATTCCTTTGGTTATTTGCAACCATTTTCTTCAATATCCTTACTAGGTTCTTATTAGTTGATTCTGCCATTCCATTTCCCTGTGGATAATAATTTGTAGAGTATCTAATTATGATTCCTTTGTTGAGTGAAAACTCTGTTAATAAGGTGGAAGAAAAATAAGTTGCATTATCGAAAACAAGAACAGAAGGGACATTGAACCTTGTAATTAGTTGTTTCCTTATGAATTGGATTACCACCTTCTCGTTTACATGGGTTAGAGCAATGGATTCTTCCCATTTCGTGAAGTAATCAGTGGCAGTAAGTATGTACTTGTGTTTTTTTTAAGACCTTGGTGTAACTTCTCCTATGATGTCTAACCCCCATTGCTCAAACGACCTGGAAACGGTCACCAGTTGGAGTGGGATTGTTTCTCTTTTTTCTCTCCCAACGCTTACTTGGAAAGTTTTGCATTTCCTAGCGTATGTGTGAGCGTCCTTGAACAAAGTGGGCCAATAATAAACAACTCTTTGTATCTTATGAGTGGTGGTGTTTCCTACAAAATGTCCACCAGCAAGACCATCATGGAGGTCCTTAAGAAGTTTGTCTGCATCTTCATGTTCGAGACATATTAAAAGTACCCCATCACAATTAATCTGAAAGAGTACCAAATTTATGAGGCAATATTGTGTAGATTTCAACCTAAGAGCTCTCCTTTCCCTAGAGTTGAGGTTTTCTGGGAAAGTGCCATGGTGTAGGAGATAAGTCAGATTCTCATACCAAGACTCTTTCCCTGGGGAAATGTATCAAGCTTCACCACACCATAATGCCATTTCATTCTCCCATCCGGAGTATTCATTTACTTGGTCCTGGGCCTCATCTGCCAATTTGCATAATCCTTGTCCTTTAACTAGTTTAGCAGGTTTTATTTCTATATCAAATTCTTGGACTACTGCCATCCAATTCCCTCTTCTTTCCCCCATCTCCTGTTGAGTGAATAGGGATCGAACTGCGGGGTGAGGCACGATTAATTTGGTATGGTTCTTGAGGATGTAAGATCTGAAATGTTTTACTTCTTTATAAATTGCATAAGCATGTTTATCTATAGTAGGGTAATTTATTTAGGCTCCTTGGAGGTTAGTGCTCATGAACGACACTAGAGCCTCGTTGTTGTCATCCTCCTTCTAATTCAGAACCACAAATAACGATTGATCGGAGGAGAAAGTATAGAGGAATAAATCTCTATTAAAATTGGGACTTCTTAACACGGGGACTTGAGATATAGAATTTTTAATATTGCTAAAGGCATCCTTTCGTTCATTGTCCCACTTAAATTCAACATCTTTGTGGATCATTTTTTGTAATGGTCTGACGGTCTCGGTGAAATCAAGTTTGAATTTTCTTACAAAATTGATTTTCCTAAAGAAGCATTGCATTGTCTTTTGTTGTGAGGTAACGAGAGTTGATTTATATCTTTAACTCGCTCAAGGTCTATGTGAATGCCTGCTTGGGATATAATATGACCTAATAGATTTCCTTCTTCTACACCAAAGATAGTTATCTTAGGGTTTAAAGATATACCGTATTTTCTAAACCTTTCAAAAATCCGATTCAAGTGTTGGATGTGCTCCCCTATGTTCTTTGAATACACAGTTACGTCATACAGATACACTACCACACACTTGTTGATCATCCCTCGAAACTCTACATCCATTTCCCTTTGGAAGGTTTCCCCTGCGTTGATTAACCCAAAGGGCATGCGTTTGTAATAAAAAGTTCCCCACTTGGTTCGGAAGGTAGTTTTCAAACAGTCTTCCTCTGAAACTAGAACTTGGTTGTAACCCAAGAAACCGTTCAGCAGAGAGAAAATCTCAGAGCCGAACACGGTCTGCAAGAGTTGCTCCATCGGTGGGACTGGGTAGTTTTCCTTTTCTGAAACTCTGTTAAGGTTCCTAAAATCTACACATAAGCGGATTTCTCCTGACTTTTTCCTCACAGGAACCAAATTTGCAACCCATGTGGAATGTCTAACCTGGAAGATAATTTTGGCATCTAAACGTTTCTTCAACTCCTGACACATGAGAGGTTCTAGGGATGGGTGATATTTTTGGAGCTCCTGTTGGAAGGGTTTCACTTCAGGTTTCAACGAGATAGTGTGTTGAATGATACAGGTATCATAAGTTTTCAGATCTTGGTAGGACCACGCAAACACATCTTGATACTGTTTGAAGAGTTTGAGATAGGCCCTCCTTTCCTCTTTAGATATTGTCCTACCGAGGTTTAGGTTTTTTGGGTTTTCCGGGGTTTCGAGATTTATAGTTTCATGCATGGGACAGGAACTACCGGTCTTAGCATTTTTGGTCCCCTTAAATCGTTCTTTTAGGTCAAAAAGATTCTCTAAATTAGCTATCCCCTTCAGGATTGTGTGATACTTTGATTTTTCAGTTGGTTGACCTGTACGAGGATCAATTTATGTTGATTGTTCCTGGAATACTTCATCGTCAATAGTTAAGTATTTGAAATTATCTTGGTTAGTCAGAAATTTTATGATCTGTTCATCTCCTTCAAAGACTTTCCAATTAGAAATGTTGTTAGGCACCGATGGTTTGTAGAGTAGTTCCATAGTGAACCAGGAAGCTTCATAATATTCTAAAGGTGACAGCCTTGAAGCAGTTGTGGCCAAGGAATCAGCAAGGATATTATTTATTCTAGGGATCGTTGTAATATTGAAAGCTTTAAAATTCTCTATTAACCTATGCACTTCCTGTTGATAATTATTTAGGTGCGGGGAGTTGCAATGTATAGTATTCCTTACTTGTCTAACGATAATTTCATAATCCCTGAAAACCTTCAATTCTTTTACGTTTAAGTCTATGGATTTCTTTAACCCCTGTACTAGCGCTTCATACTCGGTGGTGTTGTTTATGCATTCAAACTCAATTCTATAGGATAGGAAATGACGCTTACTCTTTGGATCAATGAGGATGCACCCTGCCCCAGACCTTTCCTGTGATTTAGATCCATCAAAGTATATGGTCCAAATTTGTGAGTGAAAGTTATATGTTTTCCCTTTATTATCACTTTCTTGCTCTCTTATTTTTTGTTTCGTGGTTTCTAGCACGGGTTCTTGACAGAAGAGGGTTTCCTCTGTCAGTATCGAGGATTTCTCTTGAAACACAATTTCAGAATTTTGAGTGAGAGGGATATTAGATGAGAGAGGGGAGAAGTTGTCGAAGTAGGAATCACAGGAATAATTGCCTAGCACAGGGAAGTCTGTCGATGAGGGTTCGTTTAGGGTTTCTAGATCAGTGACCATATGTTTCAGATATTTTTCCCTATCAATTATGATCATATTTTTGTACCCCTTTAATGGTAGCCAAAGGTGTGCCCAGTCTGTACTAAAGTATCTATTTAACTTCTCAGGCCAATCTCATCTTAAAAATAATCCATAAGCTTCTAGGATGTCTACTATAATGATGTCAATCACTTTCACAAACTTAGGATGCATGGATATTCTGATCATTACATATTTGAGTTCTCCCATGACCTTCACCTAGGTTCTGTCTAGTTGTATTACATGTTTATCACTCTTGAGAGGAACTACATTTAGTTTTTTACATATAGACAATGGCATAACGTTAGAGGATGCTCCTGAATTGACCAAATAGTTGTGGAGGTTCCTATTGAAGACTTCAAATGTGTTGATCGGTACTAGATCCCTTTACTCAATAGTAGGAACCAAACCTGCCACCGAGGCCCAATTAGAGTCTGCAACGTTTAATAGTGGAATGTTTCTCTAGATCTTGTGATCTGGCCAATTAATCGATTGGCTTTACATTTTCTTGTGAAGGCGTCTCCTTCAGTTTGGACTTTCTCTTTTTTCATTTTTCTCTTAGGTGGGACCGATATAAGATGGAAGTTGGTATAAACCAACTTGGAAAAAAAATGGGAAAAGTTCCTAAATACTGGAGAAGAGGTTGAGCTTGGGATAACCCATTGCTCAAGCATGCAGACAGTGATTGTCTACCACAGGCCTAGTACTAATACGTTAACCATGTGAGTAATCCGATTTCTGGCTGAGATACTAATTAGCAGAACAAAACACGCATGTGATAAAATAACGACAAGTAAAATAATTCACTTAACTCTAATCATCCATCACATAATAACACAATGATTCATCTTCATCATTGAAAAAAAAGAACTGTAAAACATTGCATCAGATAACTTATTAATAGATTTAATAGCTCTTACTTGTTACAACATACATTCATGAGACGAGATAGGAAATAGTTCTTCTCCACATCCAATCACATGCGCATTTGATGAAAACACAACTTTGTCTCTAGTCCAGAGGGACTTCTCAATTAAAGGTAGCTCCAAAATAATTCTTAACAAAACCATAAATGAGAGTTTCTTGCAGCAACCATCGACCCCTAACTAATCGGTCTATTCTCTTATTTATAACATAAAATTAACTAAAAATAGTGGCTAAAGTGCACATGAGTAAAACAAATCGCCACGTGGAGTTACCTCCTATCATTTTTATAGCAATCATCTCAAAATATCACTTAAATGGGTGACTCTTCTCATACTCCATCCAACTGATGAACAACTCCTTGCATGTGTTGGCGTATGGGAATTTCTGTTGTTCCATCGGGGCCACATAAATATCTCTTATCTCTATCGCATGTGCCCAATACTTCACCAGAATGGTACTTAACTGTTGTAGCATAGCCCGAGCTTTGATCGGGTGTTCCATAAATTGTCATACCTGACCTGGCGTTGTGTTTGTCACCTTTGCCAGTCTTTCATCCCATGATGCATATTGCTTAGTGTGTGATTCGACTATGTCGCGCAAGTCGACAAAGTCATAGGGTGTGCCGAACTCGGAAAATCTGATATCTTTCATCACCCGATTGATTTTAATATAGTGTTTCTCGCACTTGTCCCATTTTGCTTGAATTTCTCGGTGTTGTTCCTGAGACATTTTTGCCCAATACTTGGTCGATTTATTTATGCGATCAATACTGCTTTCGTTCAACACCCGAATGTCATGTTCTTCTTTATATCGGCCCTGTTTCACTGCACCAATGTAGTCGAATCTCTCCATGGATTTTTTTGCTTTTTCATACCACCGCTCCATATCCTTGCATGTCATGAGTGCCATGAGAGTATCTTCCTAGAGCTCAGCTATCCCTTTAGTGAATAGGTGTCACTCAGCTGTGAACTTTCTATAGGCCTCCTTGAATTCGCTCCTTAGGTACACTGCGACCTGTGTGGTGTCCTGATAGTACTTATCCAAGTGGCACAAATTTTCTAGTTCTTTTAGGTCGAAGGCCATCTCCTTTTCATCTCTTTTATCTTTGTCTAGGGTGGCATCTATAATTTCCATCCCTGTTTCGATGAGTTCGTACATCTTATCATGCTTTGTGTTGATCAAATGTTCCTCGGTAGTGATGAGGATGGAGAGATCTAAAGTGATCCTCCTCTTCTTGGTGGTTCTCTGGATGATAGCCTTCTTCCTTATTTTGGTTCCTTTTGCTTCGGCTCCCTCAGCGATCGCCTAGTGTTTGCATTTCTTGGAGGCATCATTCTTACAACTGAAATAAATCCTTTAGGCATGCGTACAGAGAAACATCAGATTAAAATGTATGAAGTCAAGCATAAAAAATTCCATAGACTAGTGCATACTTGTAACTCTTGCTAAACCTGTTGTTTAATACTCACGGGATCTTGGAATCTTTTTCTGAATTGCTTGTCTCACTCCTCTGGGTGATCTAAAATTCTTCGTGCATGATGATATTGTTCACAAACAACTCAAAATAATTTAAACGGGTAAGAACCTATCGTGTCGCTTCAACCAATTAATTTGGGTTATGAGTGAAAATCAAACGAAATCTTCCGTCGAATCTATGTAGTTCAATTCATCGTGGGTTGACAACGGAGGCGTGGAGGGTGATGTGTTGTATCGGTAAATTCAAATGGTCCTTTTGATTCACGCACGAATTTGAAACTAATGCGAGATTTGGAATTAATTAGTCCCTTAAATGCGTCAAATCTAAACGTATCTAGCGCTAAAACATCCCATCGTGTCGCTTTCCTAGTGGCCAAGTCGAGGATCGGCGATGTGTGATGGATGTTTTCGTTGATATTTTCTGTAAAAAACCTCTGGTGTTGATCGATTTCATTGTATGGTGTTGAGGTGGAAAAACTGACTCGGGGTTCTCAAAAGGATGCTTGTGTTAAAATAAACCTAGGATTAGCAATGCTGAAAAGGTATCGGGGGTCGGCGATCAGGGAAAAACTTGTTATGTTTTCTACAGACTTACTTTCTCAAAAAATCGTCGATGTCGAAATGCTTCGGGGATCGGCTATCGGCGATATCCTCGTGTAATGCTTGTCACGAAAGAAATCTTCCTTTTTCCGATGCCGATGAAGATCATCATTCGGTGATTGCAGTTTTCTCGAGTGATTTTCTTTCATCTTTTAAAACTTTTTTATTCTGAATTTGGACGCATCGGGTGAAACATTTTTTTTTTAACTGTTGATTCTTATTGAGAATTTAATCCTTTTAAGTTGTGGGTTTTCAACAGATTCAAGCCAATGTTTTAAAGACTTAATGAGATTCAAAATGGTAAGAAAACACAACATTTTTTCACAATGAAGATGAATCAGACAGTGAAAAAAGATCAAGTGGTACCCAAAAAGTAAAATTTGACATGGATGTTTTAGGGTGCGTTGAGTGATCAACAAGTTGCTAACCCAGTATAAAAACATGAGAAGGTCACCTGATGAAACAATCCAAGAGTTTTCAGCAAGATTTATCAAAGTTTACAACTCAATTCCTATTGAGGTAAAACTTCCTCCGAGGGATGCTAAACTTAGATATGTTGATTTCTTTGAAAGTAATTTTGATTTTTTGTTAAGGGAAAGAATATCCACTTCACTAGATGATATGATGAGTGATGCAATAGAAGTTGAAGTAAATTTAATGGCTTTGGGGAAGATCAAATATAATTCTAACAGGGACATGAACAAGGTTCAAGATAAGGCACAGCCTTCAACCTCACAGTCATCAGAAGAGAGGTTTGAGATGATGATGAATATCGTGGAGAAACTCATGGAAAGGA
The DNA here is from genome assembly GCA_032191745.1 of Picea mariana. NCBI lineage: Eukaryota > Viridiplantae > Streptophyta > Pinopsida > Pinales > Pinaceae > Picea > Picea mariana. Next base: position 44,482 of record JASDQU010738535.1, on the reverse strand, counting down.
TGTATTTAGATAATAACCCTAACACCATAGAATAGGTTGATGTTCCACCCAAGAATCAAAGGAGACCAACAGTTCCACAAATCATACAAAGAGATCAGAGGAACCAGGGTGATCAGCAAATAAGACCTCCTCTTCAAAATAATTATGTAAATGAGAATTTTGATGAAAATTTTGAAGACAATATGCATTGTTGTGATGGTGATGAAATAGAGGTATTTTTAATTAAAGAATAACATGACCAGTTCATGGATGCTAATAAAATATTCATGCAGAAGAATGATGAGAGGTTGTCAATGGAAAAAGAATATTACCAAACAGGGTTGCAGAATGCCATCATGCAGTTCCAAAAACAACATAATCTTCGAAACAAAAAGGTGCCTGCAAATCCTCCAAAGAGAAATCCTACCAAAGAAGAACAAAATAACATACCTTCTTCAAGTCATCCTAAAAAGGAGTTTATTGCAAAAGATGATATGGAGAATGGAAAGAAGAAGGAAGAACCTCATAAGAAAGTACCTGAAACAAGAAAGGAGACACTCATCAAAGAGGTAGAGAAAACATCATATTCCTTTAATTTTGAAAGTGATATGGAAAAATTTAAAATATATGTACCATTCAATGAGTTAATAAAGAATAGTGAATATAGAAATCAGATCATCAAGATGCTCAAGATGGAACAAACTTCTGACACTTTGAACATACAAGATGATCATCTTGCCATCTTGTTTGGCCCACATGTAGAGGAAAGTAGTGATGTTGATGAGGTCCCCCCTTTCTATGTCAGTCTGAAGATTCATGATATGACTTTGCACAATGCTATGTTGGATTCAGGATCATCCCATAACCTGATGCCCAAGGTGGTCATGGACCAATTGGGCCTAGACATTACAAGGCCTTACAAATATCTTTTCTCCTTTGATTCAAGGAAGGTGAAGTGACTGGGCCTAATCAAAGATATGGTGGTATCTTTGTCTCAAATTCCAGCAAAAAATATGGTCATGGATGTAGTGGTTGTTGATATCCCTCCTAATTTTGGCATGTTGTTATCTAGGTCATGGGTTGAAAAGTTGAAAGGGACTCTTCAAATGGATATGCCATATTCCTCTATCCTTGTTTTTGGTCAAGATAGAAGGTTGTACAGGGAATTATTGCTCAAATACATGGTCAATAACAAATCCCAGCCAAACAACCATCCCATTTATTTTGTGTAAATTGAGATTGGCTCCTCTATTTTATTTAATTATTTGAGTTGTGAAGAGAAAGATCCAGCGATTGATATGGCTGCCAAAGACCAATCTGATCAGAAAAATGAGGAAAGTTCAGAGCAAAAAAATGATGTAGAAAATTGGATCTAGAATATGAGCTTCAATGGAGCTGTCAGCAGAGAAGGAGCAGGGGTTGGTGTGTGGATTAACCTCCCCATAGGAACTACAAAATTGTGTTCTTATAAACTTGCTTTCATTGTCACAAACAACATGGTTGAATATGAGGCATTAGTGTTGGGATTGAAGACTTTGAAAGAAATGGGTGCTAAGAGAATAGTTGTACATGGAGATTTTGAGTTGATCATCAATCATATAAAGGGTATATACCAAGCAAAGAATCTTATTCTAAGGCCTATAGAAATATAATGCTTGATCTTCTTGAGAAATTTCCAAAGTATAATCTTTCAATGATTCCAAGAGGGCAGAATCAGATTGTTGATGCCCTAGCTACTTCAGCCTCAGTCTTCAAAATTACAATTTTTCCTAATAGAAAATATGAGATTGAGGTCAAGAACATGCCAATAGTGCCATATAATATTAAGTACTGGCAAGTTTTTGAAGACGATAAACAAATAGAAAGTTTCCTCAAGATGGAGGATGAATTTGAAAATTTGGATATTGATTAGGAATATTGTGGTGAAGAAGAAGATGC
>JASDQU010738535.1:3228-16535 GCA_032191745.1 Picea mariana | reverse complement strand
CCAAATGTTGAGGTGTCAACCTTATAGGTTGAGGTGTTTTGGAAGGAACATTATTCTCTTGATAGGTGTCAACATTTTTACTTTCAACATTTCTCGCCACCCTGAATGCATTCTCCAATGATTTGGGTTCCCAAAGGTGAACCTCATGTTGAATGTTATCCTTTAAAGTTCCTATGAATACATCAATTCAGTGCTCATATGGAATATATATTACCTTTATATTGAATATTTGGAAGTTCTCAATGTGCTTTGCAACTTAACCTTTTTTCTTGAGATTTATCAATTGGCTAAAGAAGGTATTGCTCTATGTATCCTCATAGTCTGCTATCATTTCTTCCATGAAAATTGTCCAGGCGACGAGTGATTTGCGAGAACAAAGACATCGATACCACACAAATTGATTGGGTTCTAAATATAAAGAAGAAATTTGTACCTTTTTTGTATGTGGAACATCATGTAGATCAAAGAATTGCTCCATCTAAAGTATCTGTGTGATTGGATCCTTGCCATAAAACTTCCTCATATCGATCTTAGGAAAGTGGTTGGTCTTCAACCCAAAGTTGGATTTTCTCCATTCTTGATTCATCTTCCTTGTGTCCTCATCATGAATTTCATGGGATACATTTTTACTTTCAAGTGTCCTCTCTATTAGGAAATTTTTCAATCCTTCCATGATCTCCTTTTTTAAACCATCCATCTTAGTATCCATTATTGCCTCCAACTTAGCTTCAATTGAATCCATCATCCCTTGTAGTTCATCTTTTGTTACTGTCTTCTTTTGTAAATCATGTATGTCTTTGCGCATTTCTTCACCTTCATCAAGAGTCCAAGTAGGACTGTCTGGAGGCTTATTTGGTGTAGAAGTTCCCTTTTTTGGTGGCATGTTGGCCAAGTATCACTTTTAAACCTTGATTTTGAGGTCGTTCTGCTAGATGATATTTCTTCTGTTGTATCTCTAAAATTTTGGCCCTTTTGGGTATGAAAAATTATTTTTGTAGTTCTATGATATGTCTTCTCTACAATGCCACTAGTCTGATCAAAATTGGATGTGAAAGTAGAAGTTATGGTAACTTCCCCACAACCTATTGATTTTTTTCCCTTCCAAGAGAGCATACTTGTAAAGAGTTCCAAGATCACAACATATGATATTTGATTCTAAAACTTGTAACAGAAATAATACATATTTTCCAATTTTCAATGCAATTAGTTTCACTTAATTTGGATACTCACTGAAGAACATATCATTATTTTACGTAGAAGACTTGTTTGAGACTAGTTAATATGACTAGTCATATACCTTGTCTTGAACATGGTGTATCTACAAAAGTAGGATGACCCAGAAGCTGAAATTTTTATCATAGATACCTTGATAATTTCTATGAATATCCTGTGGATTTCAAGGTCTGAAATGTTACAGAAAAAAAGTTATAAAAAAAATTATGCGATGAATAAATTCAAGATGATTCCAAAACCCTATCTTACACAGGCTATATCTCTAGAAGTATAAAGCCTCAAGAGCTAAAATTTTAAACCAACGTACTTTGATCCATATACTAAATATCCTTAAAGGAGTTCCTTCTAAAATGTTGTACAAAATAATTTATAGCAAAAATTCCAAGGTGTCTCAGATGTATCAGTGAAACCCCAAGACCTTGAGCTCTGCTACCAAATGTTAAGAACCAAATATCAAAATAGCATAAAAAAAACCTTAGAATAAGTACTCAATGCCTTGAAAAAAAGAGAATTTCAGATAATAAGCCTCTTCGAGGGGGAAACCTCCTTATACACCACATAAATTTCCAAATACAAGATTATTCCAAATGAAAATGTCTCCTTGGTATATATAGGAGACTAGGAGGTACAATTACAACTAATGGACCCAAGCCAACATAAATAAAATAAAATTACTAATGTAATATGCCCCAATTAAGGGGTAATGTGCCACTATTTAGGGCTTTAAAATTTCTTGGAGTTCCTAACCTTGCAGGTAGGTGGCATGGGTAGATATCCTTTAATTAGCTTTTGTGATATGATTTATGCTTTTAGTAGCAATGATGTTGTATCGTAATCTTGCAGTGTAGGATGTAGATGAGAATTGAATGTGTAATATTGATGTATGTTATTTTTGTATATCACTTGTTATATTGATGCATTATAAAAAAGATAAAAAAAAATTGCCACTATTGTAATCAATTACATTTATGTGTTAACGGAGGGATCGTTACACATAGGATAAATAAATTGCTTGCATTGGTAAATGTAATTTAGACAAATATTGATTTTTTTGGAGTTGGAATCATTTCTTGATACTTTAAGCTTGCTAAATCCTCTAGGTCATCTTGATTGGCCTAGTATTCTTGGAGATGTAACTAAATAAAATATATATCCATTAGGGCTACATAAAACTACTCCATATTTTGATTTTAACTTGCATTTCAACTGTGGAAATTTGCTAGTGAACCATTGCTATCATTCTACTGCTAATTGGCAGGAATGATTTGAAGGATGGAAATTTATTTTAAAATGTAGAAACCTTGACGAATCTTACTAATCCTTCATATGGAAACTATAAATGTTTGGCGAATTTTTTGTAAAAATATTCAAATTTCTAAGGATTTTATATAGTTTATATAAAATTTTGGCGATTTTTAAGGTAAAATATTTTTTCCTTTGGAATTTGGGAGAATCATTTTTAGAATAGCGAATATTTTTTGGGGGGAAACCATGGAAAATTAGCCCATGAGCAAAATTTAGCCCCTAGAATCATCCCTGCTAATTGGTGAACTTTTTGTCGGATTACTCGCTTATTTTCATGATTGAAACTTCTTGTTGTAACAAATATTTTCTACATCCACTTGGCTGTTACAAATATACTCTAAAAACATCATACAACAGCCCTCTAATGCCACTAAAGTTTGTGTTAAAGTAATGGGAACTAATCTACATGGTTTATGCTTCATTTCTCATTAAATATTTGATGCTTTGAGTGATTATATCTGAAGTAATTAGCTTTTTTCTTTGCTAGTATATATTCTTGTTTACAGCAGTATTTTGGGAAAGCAATATTAACTTGATTTCCCACTTAATATTTAGGCTTGTATGCTCATCTCTTCTTGTGTCTCGGGTAGGTACAACTATCTTCTGCAGGTACAATACTTATTGGCAACCTTCCCTCATCAAAGATACTTCATCCCAAGACTTCCATCTCTCCACAACTTGAACTATAAGGGATTCACTTCCATAACCTCACTTTCCATCTCATTTCCCCCTTAGGGTCACTCGATATTCCCCCTTGTGTTGGATTTATCCTTCACTAAAGTGAGGGAGGGTTTATCTAAGGTGAAAGTTGGTATACTCTCCCACATTTATCACCATCTCAAGGATTAGGTTGGGATTTTCCCAACCTACATTTTGTGTGATAAAATTTTGGTGTCATTGTTGGGTAGGATTTTGAATCCTCTTTCATGCCCTAATGAAACTTTGGAAAGCTTACATCCCAAATTCTTTACCTCTATCTTTCCTGGCGACTCCACTTGATGGATTTTACCCTTATACCCTTGATGAGTTCTTCTTGAAGTGTATTTGGTGACTCCACGATCCCATATTCCACCTTCCTTTAATACTTTTCCCCGGGGGAGATTCAAGCCTTCTAAGGTTTATAGAAGAAGGCCTCCTCTCAAATCTCCCGTCATCAAAACCCTTTTCCAAGGTACCCTTCCTCTTGCTCCAATGGCTCACCCTTGGGAAAAAGACCTCTACAAACCCTTAAACATTTCCATCATCCCTAGATATTCCAATACCATGCCAAAAGAGTCTCACAAATGGTTTCCAAAGTTATCGGGAAATAGTGTGATCATAGCTAACAATCATCACTATGCCATGGGATGAGATATGGAAAATGTAGAAGTAGAACATGAGGATGCGGAAATGATATTTTTGTCCTCATCACTAACTAAAGATTCCCAAATATGATTTAGGAGCCTTCCTGATAACCACATAGACTCTTATGAATATTTCACTAAGTTGCTCAAGAACATATGGACAACAAAGAAGGAAAATGAAATGCTTATAGCTCAATTCAATCAGATAAAGAAGAAAGAGAATCAAATAGTGATTGAATTTTATAACATGTTAGACAGATTGCACATCCAAATATCGACGAATCTATGTCCTCCAAATGCAGTTGTTCGTCTTCTTTATATGAATGCTTTTGATGGGAAATTTCGTTCATCTTGAAGGATAAGAAGCCCGTCAGTTTGGCACAAGCCAAAGAGTACAGCACATAAATCAAAAAGAATCTTATTGACTTAAAGGTTGACCCAATTTCAGTATCCTCATTCCAAGACAGAAGAAAAGACCAAAGCTTCTAGTAGAAGTACGTCGGATCAAATTTTTCTCTTGACTCTGAAGATAGACCAGATGAATACTTGGTTTGTCCAACCTCAAAATCATATCATGGTTCGATTAACCAATGTGGAAAGAAATTAGTCTGCCTTCATATCTCAATTTACTAGATAGCAGAGGGATTCCACAGGTTGGAAGTTGAAGCCTCAATAAGAGGAAAACTCTCCTCACACATTGAACCCGGTTGGAATGGTCAACATAGAAGAAACGCCATGGTGTTCTCCTTGCCATGAACCTCATCAAGAGGATGAGTGTCCCTGATGTGATGAATACTCGTCTGATGGTATAAACTTCATCGACATGATTTGAAACTTCCAAGAAGAAGATATTACTGAGGAACAAATTGATGAAGTCGGAAAAAGAGGAGCTAGAAAAGGATGACTCTGGGTGTTGAATCAGTTAACAAAATATTAGAGAAAGGAATTGAGAAAGAGGGAAGTTTTCAAATACACAAGAATAAACAAGGCTCCAATCCCTCTTCTAAAACCTTCCACTCCACTTCAAAAATATATGGAAGCCCCTCTTCCATCTGCAGAGAAGGTGGTCCCACCACCTCCACCTCCATTCTGTGAGTTGCTTCCAAAACCAACTTCAACATAATAGGATATTCAGTTGAATATAGATGTGTTGGCCACATTTGGGAAGTTGAATATGATAGTACATGTGATCAAAATGTGCAAGATCTCATCTGTAAGGAAAGAAGTATTGAATTTATTGAAATTACCAACTAAAAAGGAGCACTCTCGAATAATCTTGAATACCATGTATCTTGATTGGAAGAAGGGCAATAACCCTCCTTTCTATATCTCTTTGGGGATGAATGGTCTTTGTTTGAACAATTGTATGTTGGACTCTGGAGCCTCAACCAATGTGATTTCCTTGAAAGTAATGGAATGAATCAATTGAAAGATGACTCGACCTTATGGAAATGTCTTTGGTATCGATTCCAATAAGTTCAAAGTTTACGGGCATTGTGAAGATGTTGAGGTTTACTTGATTGATTTTCCTCACATCAACCTCATTATGAACATAGTGGTGATTGACTTCTCAAATGCTTGGGGAATCCTTCTATCAAGGAGGTGGTTCATTTCTCTTGGGGGCTTTCTCGGTATGGATCTCACCCACGTGCATATTCCCATGAGGGATGGAATTTTTGATATTCTATATATTCGGGAGAGGGCGAAGAAGCATGTGATGGATCCCAACGGTCATGATTACACTAGTGAGTGTGACTTCGATGTAACTCACCAGATCATCAAGTATGATCCATGGGACCTTCATTTTGCATAGAAATATTACATAGATACACAACTTGCTAGGACAAATGGGTACAAGGATAATATTACAAATTTCAAAGGGAAAGAACCAGGGTCCATCCATATATTAAAGAAATAAGAGAACAAATAACGTGAGAAATCCATTAAAGATGCGGTCAACACAGAACCTCCTTCATATCCTTACATCGAAGATATACCTTACATCAACTACAGTGAAAGAATTCTCGCATTCATGTGGAATAAAAGGAAGGGTAAACCTAAATATGATCAGAAGGATAACATCTATTGGTTTGGCCCTTACATCATCAAGAAGAAGTATGAGAAAGAGAAATACTACTTGACTGATCCGAAAAGATATTTTAAACGAAAATGGTTGAGTTATTTTACCATTTAGGAAATTAATGAAAGAGGAAACATAGAATCCATTAAGAAATATACATATTTGTAAATAAGCATGAAGAACTATAAACCATAAACACCAAAGTGATAACGGAGTTCAGTAATCTCGCCTACCTCTCCGGGCCTTTGTCTCAGTGGGTGAGGCTTTATTATTTATGTTTGAAGCTTTAAACGTACATCACAATAGTTAAAAAAGGATTACAAACTAATTTGGTCTTGTTCTACCATATCTCAAGAACCCAAAAAAACTGACAGCACTGAAATCGGATGAACGGAGCTCCTAGAAATGGCCTGCAAAGGTGCTCTCCTCAATGGATTCCCTGCATAAAAATGGATTTTCCTCAATAATTCATCAGCATTTCCCTGATCTGAATCTCCTCCTTTTGTTTCAAGAGCCTCTTTTTTATATATATTTGAAGTGGGTAACAACCTCCCAACTTCTCCCCAAGATCTGGCCTCAAAAAGGGCCCAAGATCCCCCAAAAATGGATTAAATCTCCCAATATCAAGCTAAAATCCATTAAAAATCATATAATAAGGTAGAAAACCCACTAAATGCCAAAAACAGGGTGCAACCCCTTTATATCCACACTCCTGGTCATGTGGGTGCCCTCCATGTGGCCAAGCGTTGAGTGTTTGGCACGTTATCCCCTTTACCATTGGCCCCTTGGTCACATTGGTAACCATGTGTCCACAACCGAAGCTCCACACGCTACATCTAGTTAATCCCTGGTTTTTTAGACCCCTGGTCAAGCACCCTGGTTGGAAGGCTAGCTCGACTGACCAGGTGCTTATCCACCACATCTGTGCTCCAACCATTACACACCGGGTCACATGGTAAATGGAGCGATAATCGGGGGCTATCCCTTATCAACATTTGCGCCAGCTGTTTAGTCTGGGCTATGGTCATATTACAACGGACATATGAAAAAGCGTCAAGCTGGGGATAGGCCCCAGCCCTTTTATCTACCACATAACAAAGCACTCGACTTTAAATATAAAGTCTACACCTTATATATCAAGTACTAAAGTGGGTGGGCTAGCTAGCCCGTCCCTGCCAAAGCTCCTCCAACCCGGACCATAGGTCATGGGTTCGAATCCTGTTGAACCATAAACTTTTGCCAAACATCGATGACCAATAGAGGGTGCCACATGGCAGCCCAAACTGGGCCACATGGCACCTTCACATTCACCCAATAAATGCCAAGTGTCAAATTATGACTGGTCCACATAATGCCTACATGTCTTCCCTGTCATATTCCACTATTCCACTGTACCTACCATGTAATCTAGCTGCCACATGTCATATGATTGTACATCCTGCCATGTCAGTCATACAGATGTGCCACATGTCACCCTTGCAATGGTGACACGTGTCACAATATAATTGGTCCACATGTCACCATCAACTACCTAGTCAGCACCAATGCATCACTGCCACATCACTGTACGGATGTACGGCCCTGTATAGTCAATTGACACGTCAATACTATATGAATTGTACAGTCATCAAATTTTGCTTGTTTCGCAAAACAAACAGATCGTGATATCTTTTTCATACGATGCTTGTTTCATCTCGTTCAAGTTGTGTTGGGTTTGTATTGACGAGGTCTACGCACATGTCTATTTTGACAAGATTCTGAGCACTTTGATTTGTAGGCCTTCTTAGACCCCATATTGGCTCCAGGATCGATTTTGGATCACACCTCCCCACTAAATACCTTTTGGTCCTCCAAAAGGTTACAAAATTGACCTTACTGATTACATATTCATAAGGATAAAGAAGAACACTATGTTGTTCAAAATGATGTTATAACAGGTCATCATTTCAACATGTGTGATTACATTAATGGAAGCAAAATACAATGAAGATGTGACATCCACTTCTAGAAAAACCAAGTGATTGTTTTCTTTCCTTAATTTAGTTCCTCTTGCTTCTCTTCTATTATAACCCTAAATTTCACCATACATGCATACCTGGCATTTGGCCCTCTTACTTGCTATTTTTGCCAAGCCATCATTGAGCAGCTCTTCTTAAAAACCATATTTTTGAAGATGTACGCGCCCTTCACCACTACTTCCTACGTACACATGCTTGTTGCACCACTACTTCCTACGTACACATGCTTGTTGCACCACTACATCTCACGTACGTATGCTAGATGCGCCATTACAGCCTGTGTATACCCACAAATGTTGCAAAAATTAAAAATTTGCAAGGAATTCATTGAGATTACGGGCTATTGGGTAGTTTTCCAACCGTCCCACCGCCTATAGCCTGTCACCCAACCGAATAACCATCCTTTTGTCATATAAAAGGAGGTGTTGGGGTCTCATTCCTAAGAGAAGCATAATAACAGTGAAACTTTGCTTGTTTCACATCCCCTCCTTGCCCCAAGAATTTGCAGCCACCTTATGAGTTTTGAGCCAGAATTTTCCATTCTTACCTTTTTCCTCCATTATAAGCCTATGTCATTTCCCTAGAGAGAAGTGTGAGAGGAGAAAGATATGTGAAGCGCAGTTGGAGCTTGGTGAAGAGGAGCCCGGACCAGATTCAAGGAGCAGTTGTCGATCTCATTGTAAGTAAACTTTGTGATATTAATAAAAGGAATACTTTTTCTATCCCGCAATATGATGTGTTCAATATTTTTGTTTGATTTATGTTTTATACTGACATCTAGCCAACTAATTCATATATGAGATACATGTTCGCAGTTTCTTGTTTTTCTTTTTTTGAATGCAGGTCAACCTTGAGAGGAGACTTGTAGTCGAGGAGAAATCGAATGTGAAAGGATCGATACTAGACAGGGAGTTTAAGGTAGAGTTATCGGATCTTTTTACTTTGTATTTCTTGTGTGAATGTGGGGTATATTTGAGGTAGTCTAAAGAGTAGGAGACTTTTAGATGGTTAGATATGCCTACATGTTGAACCCTAGTGTATTCCATAGGGTGGTTTTCCTGCTATAGCAGTTGGCAATGTCTCCTCCTTTGTGAGTACAAGCGCAATCATTTTTTCCTTCTTTGGACGAAGCTCTGGATTAAGATTCCAACAATTATCCTTTTGATGTCCACCCCTGTTGCAATAAGTGAAGTGGATTTTTGGCATCCAGACTTGTTTTCCCTTCTCTTTATTTCATTGTGGAGTTGAGTCTTTATGTCGTGTCTCCTTCCTGGTTGACATAGACTTCCTGTAGAAAGATTGTGTATTCCAACACTTGGCAACACAATTCTTGGGTGAATGACAAAAAGTACAAGGATGCATATTCCACAAGTTTTGGATTACACGATTATGATTTTTATAATCAAAAAGAGATTTGGAAAAATCATGACCATTATACCTCTCTTGTTGATCTTCACTTTTCTTTGGAGATGACTTGCATTTACTATCACCATCATGGAGTGATATGCCATCACCTTTCGTGAAGTATTCTCGCAATGAATTAAGATGATCATTTGAAGCATTACTTGCTTCCGATGTTTTGGAGCCCATCTTAGAGAATGCTCCAATATCCTGTTTGTCATATCCCAATCCTAAATAACAAGGTCTTTCCACAACCTTGATGGGATTAACAATACCTTGGCCCTTATTTCCAACGCCCTTTCCTTCATATCCCATATTGGTTAGCAATTTCAAACCTATACCTCTTGTATGTTTTTCAAATGCACCAAAAGAACCATCTTGATGGGAACAATGTGAAATTAATGAATGACTTCCACTGCATACCTCAGATATGTTTTATGAATTTGGTGTAGAAGGAAATTCCTTCAATTGTTTTCCGCTTTTGTTGTTCTTTGAAGCTTTCTCTTGAACCGATCTCTTTCATTCCCAGTAGTCTTCATGAAACACTTTCACCATCTCGGACATGGCAAAGAGATTTTTTCGCATATCCTTCTCATCTTGAGAAAGTCCCTCTTTAGATGCCTTTTTCTCACTTGAGATGAGACTTTTCCTGGTAAACATGCAAACTCTAAATCCAACCGTCAACTAGCTCTAATACCACTTGATCTGAAAAGATATTTTAAACGACAATGGTTGATTTATTTTACCATTTAGGAAATTAATGAAAGAGGAAGAGTGAAAGAGGAAACATAGCATCCATTAAGCAATATACAAATCTGGAAATAAGCATGAATAACAACAAACCATAAACACCAAAGTGATAACGGAGTTCGGCAATCTCGCTTACGTCTCTGGGCCTTTGTCTCAGTGGGTGAGGCTTTCTTATTTCTGTTCAAATCTTTAAACGTGCATCCCAATAGTGCCAAAAGGATTACAAGCTGATCTAGTCTTGTTCTACCAGATCTCAAGAACCCAACAAAACTAACAGCACTGAAATCGAATGAACGGAGCTCCCAGAAATGGCCCGCAAAGATGCTCTCATCAATGGCTTCCCTGCATAAAAATGGATTTGCCTCAATAATTCATCAGCATTTCCTTCATATGAATCTCCTCCTTTGGCTTCAAGAGCCTCTGTTTTATATGTATTTGAAGGGGGTAACAACCTTCCAACTTCTCCCCAAGATCTAGCCTCAAAAAGGACCCAATATCCCCCAAAAATGGATTAAATCTCCCAATATTAGGCTAAAATCCATTAAAAATCATATAAAAAGGTAGAAAACCCACTAAATGCCAAAACCAGGGCACAACCCATTTATCTCCGCGCTCCTGGTCATGTGGTTTCCCTCCATGTGGCCAAGCACTGGGTGTTTGGCATGCTAGCCCCTTTACTGTTGGCCCCTTGGTCGCATTGGTAGCCATGTTTCCACATCCTGAGCTCCACGCACTACATCTAGTTAAGCCCTGGTTGTTTAGACCCCTGGTCAAGCGCCCTGGTCGGCGGGCTAGCCCAACCGACTAGGTGCTTATCCACCACATTTGCACTCCAATCATTACACATAGGGTCACATGGTAAATGGAGCAATAGCCAGGGGCTATCCCTTATCAACATCCACGCCAATTGTTTAGTCTGGGCTATGGTCATATTACAATGGACATATGAAAATGCATCGGGATGGGGCTAGGCCCCAGCCCTTTTATCCACCACATAAAAAAGCACTCAACTTTAAATACAAAGTCTCCACCTTATATATCAAGTACTAAAGTGGGCGGGCTAGCTATCTCGGCCCTGCCAAAGCTCCTCTGACCCGGACCATAGGTCATGGGTTCGAATCCATTGAACCATAAACTTTTTCCAAACACCGACGACTAATAGCGGGGTGCCACATGCTGGCTCAGGACTAGGCCACATGGCACCTTCACATTCTCCCAATAAATTCCAAGTGTCAAACGATGATTGGTACACATAATGCCTATGATTATGCCATGTCATATGCCACTATGCCTACCACGCCAGTCAGCTTCCATGTGTCGTACGGTTGTATGGACTACCACATCAGTCGTACGTACATGCCATGTGTCACCCTTGTAGTGGTGACACGTGCCACGATATAATTGGTCCATCTATCACCATCAATTTCCCAGTCAGCACCAACACATCATTGCCACATCATTGTATGGTCGTATGGCCCTGTATAGTCAGCTGACATGTCAGCACTGTACAAACTGTAAAGTCATCAAATTTTCCTTGTTTGGAAAAATGAACATATCGTGATAGATTTTTCATATGACGTTTGTTTGATACTGTGCAAGTTGTGATGGGTTCATATTGACGAGGCATACACACACATCTGTTTTGAAGAGATTCTGAGAAATTTGAATTTTAGGCCTTCTTGGACCCCATCTTGGCTCTGTGATCCATTATGGATAATTGATAGTCTTGGATGGGAGAAATATGTTATTACCAATGAATGGGTCTCTTCTCCAACCCTACATTCAAGGTAATTGACTTATTCAGGGTCCACGCCCCAGGTAAGTAGGTAAATCATCTTGCTTTTGTTGGATTTTTCTTATTTACAGAGAATTAGTGTTACTAGTGTTGTTTTACTTCATTACCATTAACATATATATCATGTACTGAGAAGTAGAAACATAAACAAGAGATAGAAAAGAAAACAAGATATTTATTCTATGAAAACCCTAAATGGGGGAAAAGCCCAGCAACCTTTCTTAGATATATTTCATTCACAAAGAAGGTTCAATCAGATAAACCCTAGCACAAGTGCTAGCTTAACCATAAATACCACCCCAGTTGCAGTAGCAGCACCATACAAAGGTAGTGCACCTCCTGAAGGAGTAGCGCACAAGAGAGAGATACCAAAAGACTAAGAAATAATAAATTGTGCAGTTGTAGCTACTGCATCACCTCTTCCAAATGTGTGTCTTGCTTCTATGTAGCTGGGAGAGTGTGAGTGAGTGAACAAATGAGATAAGACATCTTATATTTATAGTCTTCCTGGACACTAGACTAGGTCAACTTCTTYTCTAGACATTATTCTTTTCATTATTACTTTATTCTTCTAGGTTGCCTTCTCTTCTAGGGTATTTCAATACCTATTTAATGGATCTCTTGCTTCTAAAATATTCTCTGCATCTAAGAAAGGTCATCTAGGAGGGAAAGATCCTATCGCATCTACCAAGACATCAACACTCCATCTTAATTAGGGAGGAATCTTTCACGATGTCTTCATATGGTATTCCACTGACTACTCTACAATATGCTAGCAGGAACACAACTACTACAATGCCTTTAGTCTCTGCAATCAAACGGTAGCACACATAGCTTCATCCAAATGATTTGATAATCTCCAAGACAATCATCTAGTAGCACACAGCTACTACAATGTCATCCAATAGATCATAATTGTTGCCAAGTAATACACAACTACTCTCCAGTGACACATAGTCACTGCTAGTGGAAAACATCCATTGTAGCACTACAGCTATAGTCCATAGTCACACAGCCTATGCTATTGGAACACATCCACCATAGTAGAACATGGCTACTATCCAGAGGCACACAGTCTCCTCCAGTGGTACACAACCACCAAATTAGCACACAACTACTTTCCAGAGTCACAGTGTCTCCGCCATAGTCTCACGACTACATGTGTGATGTTTCTTCTCTCAGCAGGTCTGACAATGCATTACCTCCTCAGTCACCTCACGTGACTAATCCAAGGAACCCTTTTCCATAGGTTTTATCCAGCATAAGAAGAAACAAAACATCTCCCTCTTAACAAGGGTGGACATTTGGCAACACTCCAAGCTTGTCCCTGAAGTACTCACACTTCACTCTTGACAAGGGCTTGGCGAGGATGTTCATTATCT
>JASDQU010738534.1:230235-253089 GCA_032191745.1 Picea mariana | reverse complement strand
CCATATGCTGTATAATGTTGATGATCACTTGAAGAAAGATTAAGAATGTATTAATAGACTTAAAATTGTTTAAGTGCAATAACAACTGATTCACCCCCCCTCTCAGTTGTCTTAGTAATTTCAACAATATCTTCATACCTAGTGAGCAATAATGGTTTATTCAATAACTTTTTAATACTTTCTTTATTATGTAAATTCTCTATTTTGAGTAAGGTACAATATGTTCATGCGTAGTGAGTAATAATGGGCTATTCTAACAATTCTTTAATAGTTCTTTTATTATGTAAAATTTTGTAGAATCTCTTCATAGTGATTAATAATGGGTTCAATCATTGTTTTTTAATTATGTAAAACTTTTATCTAAATTTAATAACTTTTTGGTAAAAAATATAGTTTTAAAATAATTTTATCATAAAAAAAAAATGTGGAAATTTTAACTTAGAAGTTCAAAACTTAAAAATAATAAGTGGATTACAGAAGTATACCAAGCATTATTAAGGAGGTAGGATTGGAAAGAAAAAAAGATCACAAAGTATGATAATTATCAGCTCGTGGAAGACCAAGCATTATTAAGGAGGTAGGATTGGAAAGAAAAAAAGATCACAAAGTGTGATAATTATCAGCTTGCAGAAGATGGGGTGTTACTATGGAGGAACTAAATTTATGTACTAGACCACAACAACCTAATAAGATTGACATTTCATGAAGCATATTGTGACCCTTATTTCAAACATCCGGGATACCAAATAATGCACCAAAGTATGAAGCAATTGTACTATTGGTCGAATTTAGAATCAGATACTGCCTATGTGGGTCGGTGTTTGGAATGTTAGAAAATAAAAGTGCCAAAAATTTGAATCCCTTAAATATACCATCTTGGAAGTAGGAAGAAATATCCATGGATTTCATTTATGGGTTACTAAGTACCTCTAGGAGTAATGACACAATATTGGTAGTAGTCGATGGATTAAGATAGCCCACTTCAAACTACTGAAGACTACTTATCAAGTATGTTACATAGCCCACATCTTCATATAAGTAGTAAGGCTACATAGTGTACCAAAATTAAACGTGATAGATCTCGACTCAAAATTTACCTCCAAGTTCAGGCAAATTTTGTTTCGTGAGCTACACATGACGCTAAGTTTCAACACAACTTAACATCTAGAGATAGATGATTAGATAGAAATATTTAATAGAACTCTAGAAAACATGCTCATAATGTATGTGATGAATCAACCAAAATTATCAGAAGACTACATACCCTTAATGAAATTTGTCAATAACAATGTATATGATCACTTCATCAACAAAAATCTATTTGAAGCCTTGTACGGAAGGAAGTGAAACTATGCTATTAGTTGGGACAACTTGAAAGTATAATTGAATCAAGAGAAGGACACCTTGGAAGAAATGAAAAATATAGTGAAACAAATTCAACAAAATCTAAGGACTATCTAGGACCAACAAAAGAACTATGCAGAAAAAATGAGATCAAAATGAAGCTTCAAGGTTTGAGAAAAGGTGTTCCTTAGAATGAAGCCAAAAAATGACTTCCTTACACCTAGGGAAATGAAAGAAGCTAGCACTGAGATATTATGGACCTTTTGAGATCATGGCATAGATGGGTGTCATTGCTTACAAACTAGCCTTACCACCGCATGTAAAAATTCATGATGTTTTTAAGATATCTTTACTTTAAAAATATGTGTTTGCCCCAATCATATATTGGATTTTGATGCTATACATGTGAAGGAAATCAAAGAGTTTTTCATTCATCCACTAGTGATCATCAACAACAAACAATAACACTTGAAAAATAGAGTAATAAATTTTGTGAAGGTCTAATAGTAGCACTACTCAAAAGATGATAATTGGAATAAAAAATGAAAAACTTTATTCTCATTTATTCGATGACGACTTTGCTCCGGGATCATAGCCCTTGTTAGAGAGGGAGGATTATAACACCCTAATGTTTGGTTTATTGATTTTATTTTTATTAATAAGGAGATGGTGTTCTGGACTCATTATCCCCTCATCGTTTTCTTTTATTAATGATTAGTTATGATAGACATTAATATCCATGTGATTGCTTGGATTGTGATGAGCATTCATATTCTTTGTTGATGCTATTCTAGATAATAGCTAGGTGGCACTGATATTCTCGATGATTATTTAACATGGTTAGTCTTTGTAATGATATGGTTGGATATTTATATCACTTGTTGAATAACATATGTATTGATGTACTTATTTTTATTATGCTCTTGATTTATAATGATCATATTGCATGTGTAATGGCACTATTGGAAGGACTAATTTGTTACATGTTAAGAGAGAGAAATGCACTCAAGGGAAAGGTCTTATATCTCAATGAGGATGAACAAAGAATGTAATAAGGTAAAAGAAGGAATGATTTGAGACTTACTTTTATCTTACTCTTGACACTTGTAATTTCACTATCAAGATCAATTCATCCCTTGCTTAAGAAGAGGGAAGGACAACAGTCAAATCTTGGAAATGTTGTTACACTTGAGGAGAATTACAAAATAATTGCCTACCTAAGAGATGGTTAGCCATCCTAAGAGGTAATGTTATGAGATTTTACCATTTGTGTAAGAAAATTTTGATTATGAATTGCGTACTTGGTAGAGAAGATTATTGGTTGCACTCTAACCTAGTTCGAGTGGACTCAAAAGTTAGGAGCATGGTATATTTTAAGGATTCAAACATTATACCTATGTACAATATTCTAAGCAACTATTTCAATTTAAAAAATCATACATGTATAGATATATAGGCGAATATTCAATAAAGATATATATAATTTACTATTAAAATTTGTAAATCTTTGGTGAAAATTATCAATTTAATCATATTTATGTAAAAAATAGGCTAATTTTTAAGCACTGATTTTCAACCAAATTAGTGAATATTCATTTTAGAAAATGGCAAAAAAATAGCCAATTGAAAAAATTTTGCCCCTAAAAAATACCCTACTTAGGAGTATATTGTCCATTCATGGGGTACTAAAGCTCATGTTGTTCCTCGATACTTTTTTTATTATTTTGGGCCCTTGGGATGCCACTACCAAGTGTGGTGCGGGTGTGAGAGAGACTTAAAACCTCTTGAAGATGATCCTAGCTTAAGGATCAAAATTGGTCGAGGATGATCTATTACATCAATATAATTTTCCTTATTTCTCTATATGTTACTATTTAAGATGAATAATTTAGTGAGATATTTGTAGAGGGACACCAATATCGTTTTTTATTGTGTTCTCTAGGGGAAAATGTAGTAGTAAGACCCTTGCAAATCATACACAGAGGGATTTGGGGAGTGTTGTAGACTAGGAGCCTCTCCACCACGCTGAAGTTGATTTGTTGGGAGCATTACCTATGAAAATCCTTTGAGAATTATGTGAGTTATTTATAGAGAGTTTTGTGTACCTTGAATTTTCTCACCTCATTGAACTTGATCATGTTAGACAACTGAGAGGGGGGGTGAATCATTTATTATTGTGCTTAAACAATAATACCCATTTTAAACTCATTACAGAACACTCAATGATGATCACAATAATTCAGGGAAGTAAGCAATAGAGTATTCAACATCAATAACACACATGAAGTATACATAAACATATATTTCTGAGGAAACCCATAAAGGGAGAAAACCTCTTCTTCTTTGAATGATAGAAAATCTTTTTATGTTCTGTACATAATCTATCTTTGAGCACCAACTCAATGTGAGGCTACCACCTCTGTTTTACAAGCTGCAACTTGCTGAGAGCACCAACTCTCTAGTTTCTCTAGCACCCACTAGAAGGAAGCACCAACTCCCTGAGTGTTCCAGCACCAACTAGATGGAAGCACCAACTTCCAGTCACACAGGCACCAACCTGTACAACAGAGAACAATACTTCTCCCTTGCACCACCCTACTACTCTCATTTTTTTGGCTACAACCATATGGAAGATACAACTCCTTGTGTTCAAGAACCCACTTGAAACTCTGAGGACAACAGTCCTCCCTAGCACCACCCTACCACCCTGAGATATAAATCTTTGCTTTCTGAAATTTATTACAACGATACATTATTTATCAATGGCTTACCAGTCTCATCACTATTCGGCTACACTGCTCTGCTCTGCTTGCATCAGTGTGTTCCTTCTCTCATCTTATTGTGCTTAAGTTTTTGTACAGTTTGTTGTTTTCACCATTTCTGCTCTATCCAGCTTATGTTCTTCATCTCTGCATCTTTCATGCTCTATTCCTGCTATCTTCTTGATCAGATACAGTTCGACTTATTTTACCGAGAAACAACAACCTTCCTCTGTCATGGAGTCTTTTTTTTATTCATGCCCTCCTCATTCGTTACTCTCCGAATATCCAACGCCCATGTCGAGAATCTTAGAACGCTCAAGAGCCATGATTCCAACACCCTAGAAAAAAGATTCAGTTAACGTAACTAAATTGTAACTGATCAAGAAACCACAAAGTGAAACATCAACCCTTCGATCAGATTCTGTTTGATCAGTGTCATTGGATTATACATGTAGAGTCTTTTTAACTTTTCAACGCGTCACCTCCGGTGTGGAGCCTAGCAGTGCTAGATCCTTCCTCAATCTTCTGTTGATGTGACCTTGGGCGATGTTCTCATGTGACCACGTGATTGCGGGTGTAGCCAAAGGTGGTTTGAGGGAAATACTCTTTTCACCCCGCAATTCACTACAGAGCTACACGTATGCTTTCGCCAAAACCGTGGTTTTTATTACGGCCCACTCATGAAAAATTAAGACCTGAGCATTTTCTGACCCCGCAATGCGGCAGGATCATTGATCTCACGATATTGACGGTGCTCCTAAACTGATGGTTCAGATCTGTCTTTTCATGATTTGCGGATCAGATCCAAACTCCCTAAATCAACGACTGTGTTTTATTTTGTGATCTAGGCTTCAGGAGTTTCAAATCTCAGACCCTGCTTTCTTCTGTATGCCAATCTTCTGGAGTCGATGATCTGCAGACACGTGTCCTTCTTAATCGACATCTCTGACTCTACTTTGAGAATTTGACCTTTCAACCATATCAACGGTTCTGTGTCCCCTTTCTCGATCAATGGTCAAGATCTCCTTTGGGTCTCCGGACTTCTGAAATCTCAAATCTCAAACTTACGCTCTGGATCAGACGACCTAGATTCACTTCAGATGATCCAATGCTTGAGATATTCTCCAGACGATCTGACGATTGAGTTCTTATTTGTAGCACCACCTTTCGGTTACCAAGGCTTAATCGCTCTTCAATAAAACTATAACACCACTTTGTAGATAGCTCATACCGACATTATAGTAATAACATGCATTTAATCAAGAAATTCAATTAAACTCAGAGTAAGCATAAGATTTACTGCTATAATCAACAATCAATAGTATTAACATTAAATTGATATACATAGCGGAATACATGAATAAACATCATCTGATACTTATCTTCGAAACAGTGGTAGATTCCACCAACCACGTGCATGCCTTCCATGAGCCTCCCAGCCTTAGACCGCACTACTCATCAGCTCAACAGTGGGTCACCCCCAAGCTAGGACTAAGCTCCACCCCAAGACAAGGAATTCTAGGCTAGGTTGAGGTTACAGGGAAAATAACACAGAAAACTAGAAGGATTCTTCCCAAGATGCCATCTTACGCTCACTACTACCAGACTCTCATTCCCCACATGCCTGTTCCGCCCGGGAGTATACACCTTCACAAGCACAGTCCATCGGTGCTAACCTCCCTCTCTAGGTCTCAACAGCAGGCTGGATCAGGAAGTCTCAGAGCCCGAAGATGGTGCTGGACACTCTCTGGAAGAAACCACTTCCCAGCAAACTCTCTCACCTGGAGAGAATTTCTCACAGGCCTGACAACCTTCCTCTTCCAACAATAGTCACCTCCCTCACCTAGAGAGATGTCATACACAGGCTCAACCAAAACTTACACTGGCCAACAAGCCACGTGCATTCCATCTCTGCGTGGCCACCACCGCCAACCGGAGCAACAAATATGGGCTTCCCAAACAGGCTTAGCAATGGCGCAAGGTCTCATAGTGTTGGTTCTTGGGAACGTGTGACAAACAATCCAGGTAGGGAATGGCACAGGTTCCACAACTCAGAACAAAGAGGTTGAACCTGACCTTTTCAGAAATGAACATAGGCTTCTCAGCTTTCAGAATAGAGGATATACATGGTTTTTCAGAGCCAAATATAGGATTTTCGACTCACAAGGAAGCACGAGGGTTCTCTGCAAAGCTCAGGTCGGAGGTACTGCTCAGAGCTCCGTACATGCTCAAGCAGTCAGGTGGAATGGGCGAGGAACCCCTCTCATGGCTCATCTTGGCCGTTTTATTCGCATGCACCAGGGTTGACACTTGTCAACCATGGAACTGCATGCGTTCCATTCAGCATGCATTCCTTCCCATTTGGCAGTCCCTCATCCTTCCCCAAGAACTTAGGATAAAACGTCACATTCACATAATTCATGTGGCTTTTTGGAATAATAATAAAATATTATTCCCAAGGCTTAAGCCCCTAGGCTTAGCTCTTAGGCTCAACACTTAGCCCTTCTTCCCACCTTCCAGCCCCTAATTCCTTGCCCACTCTGTAGAAGCTCAGTCCCCCATCACTCATTCATTGTGGTCAGTCTGCACGCGGCGGTGTCTATATTTATTAATGTGTTGCATACATACAAGTACAAAATTAGGCCCTTGGCCTCCAACCCTTAGGCTCTCTGGCCTAACAATCACATAAGCCCACCAGCATATACAAACTTGGCTCACCAGCCTATAACACATATTTACAATTCATTTCATACATTAGATTTACAACTGGACTTGGCCTTGGGGACATTAAAATCCCCCTGCCTTATTTATGCACTGTCCTCAGTGCAGCTTTACACAACATCTACAAGATTTTCAAAAAAATTCAAAAAGATGCAGGTACTCTGCCTGCATAACATCTGCATGCTCCCATGTCGTGTCCTCAAGACCGTACCAGGTCCACTGGACCTTTACAAGCTCTATAGCTCGATTCCGGAGCTGTTTGTTTTTCCTGTCCAATATGCGCACAGGATGCACTTGCCAGACACCTTCTGGTTCCACCTGAATCACATTCCAATCGATAACATGATTAGCATCAACTATATATCTCTTAAGTAGTGAAACATGAAATACATTATGTATAGTCATAGATGCGGGTAATGCAAGCATGTATGTAACTAGCCCAATCCTTTCCAGGATCTCAAATGGCCCACAAAATCTCACTGCTAACTTAGCGCAACTTCCCAACTTCAGGGAACTCCTGTTAGTTTTCACTTTCAGGAAAACATGGTCACCCACTTTGAATTCTCTGTGGTTTATGTTACTATTAGTGTAACTTTTATGCCTGTCCTGGGCATCTTTTAGATTCTGTTTAATTCTTATCATTTGGTCTTCGATCTCTTTGAGCATTTCAGGCCCAACTATTGCTCTGTCAGCTAGATTACCCAGCTCACTGGAGTGTTTCACTTTCTTCCATAAAGTGCTTCGAATGGGTTCATCTTCAACGAAGCATGATACCCATTATTGTAGGCAAATTCTACCAAATGCAGGTAGTCTTCCCACCTTGATGGTTTATCCATCACATACATTCTCATTATGTCTTCTATTACTCTGTTCACTCTCTCTGTATGTCCATCAGACTCAGGATGATATGCTGTACTAAAGTTCAGATTCATTCGGAATCCCTTAAATAGTCCCTTCCAGAAATTCGAGATGAATTTCGGGTCCCTATCTGACACAATTGTCTTAGGAATTCCATGCAAGTGTGCAACTTCTTTTAAAAATATATCAGCAACATCAGTTGCTCTATGTGTGGTTTTTAGTGGAATAAAATGGGTAGCTTTTGTAATCTTGTCCACCACCACCATGATTGAATCATGCTGCTTGCTTGTTCTGGGTAGTCCGGTGATAAAATCCATTGTTACCACGTCCCATTTCCACTCAGGAATGGGGAAAGGTTGCAACAACCTTGTTGGTTGCCTATGCTCAGCCTTAACCTTTTGGCACTCCATACATCTAGTGATGTATTCAGCGATTTCCTTCTTCAGACCCGGCCAAAAGTAATGGCTTTTGATTGCTGCCACAGTTTTCTGGTATCCGGGATGCCCAACATAAGCCACGTTATGCATTTCTTTCAGAATTGCGAGCTTCAAATATCGAACATTGGGTACATACACTTTGTTTTTATACAAAATTAAGCCATCAGTTCCCAAGGTGTACCTTCCCTGGATCTGTGGTCTCTCACGCTGCTGTAGCTTTCCTATCAGACCTTTGTATTGCAAATCAACATTTGCAGCTTCCAAAATTCTATCCTTAATCTCAGTCCTGTACATGCTAATGGTTGTAGCATGTAATTCGTGCACTTTTCTGCTAAGTGCATCAGCCACCTTATTTTCTTTCCCTTTGATATGCTTGATATCAAAGTCATATTCACACAGAAACTCCAGCCATTTGGTTTGTCTGGCGTTTAAAGTCAGCTGATCAAATAAATACTTCAGACCGTTGTGGTCTGTTCTTAATTCAAATCTCCTTCCCATGAGGTAATGTCTCCATTTCCTCAATGCATGGACGATTGCTGCTAGCTCTAAATAGTGAGTGGCATAATTCCTTTCATGCTCTTTCAGCTTTCAGGACTCATAAAAAATTACAAATCCCTCTTGGCTCAGAACTCCTCCTAGCCCCTCCTTACATGCATCTGTGCACACCACGAAAGTCATATTTGGATCTGCAATCTTCAGGATTGGAGCGCTGGATAACAGTTGCTTCAATCGCTGGAAACTGCTCTCACACTCTTCAGTCCACTGAAACTTCTTCTCCTTCCTTTGCAAGGAAGTGATAGGGTGAGCTATCTTTGAGAATCCAGCTATAAACCTTCTGTAGTAGCCCGCCAGACCCATAAAAGATCTAACTTCTGCCACATTACTTGGCACTGACCATTCTCGGATGGCATCAACTTTTTCAGAATCCACAGCGATCCCCTCTTCTGAAATAATATGTCCCAAGTAATGGATCTGCCTTTGATAAAATGAGCACTTGCTCAGCTTGGCATACAGCCGGTGTTCTCTCAACACTTGCAACACCATTCTTAGGTGTTTCTCATTCTCGTCCTCTGACTTGGAATACACCAAGATGTCGTCCAGGAAGACTATGACAAATTTGTCTAAATAGTCCCTGAATACACCATTCATTAAGCACATGAAAACAACAGGTGCATTTGACAGTCCAAATGACACCACTGTGAATTCATAATGACCGTACCTTGTTCTAAAGGCGGTCTTGTTGATGTCCTCCTCATTTATTATCACTTGGTGATATCCTGATCGAAGATCTATTTTTGAAAATATTTTCGCATCCTTCAACTGATCAAAAAGATCATCGATCCTTGGCAGAGGATACTTGTTCTTGAAAATTATCTTATTCAACTGTCGAAAATCAATGCCCAGCCTCAACGTCCCATCTTTCTTCTTCACGAATAGGACCGGGGCTCCCCAAGGTGACACACTGGGGCGAATGTATCCCTTCTTTAGTAGCTTTTTGAGCTGCAATTGCAACTCCTTTAACTCTGGCGTACTCATTCTATAAGGAGCCTCTGAAACTGGAGCTGCTCCAGGCATCAAATTTATAGAAAAATCGATGTCCCTCTTCGGAGGTAGTCTAGGTACCTTCTGAAATACGTCCTTGAACTCTGTGAGCACCTCATGGTCTTCCAGATTTGAGACTACATCACTGGATGCTTCTCCCACACGGGCTGCAAATAACTGACAACCTTTCCTATAACACTTCTTCAGCTGCATGTCTGAGATTTCTCTAACAGCCACGGCTCTGGGAATTCCTTGGACTGTTACCTAATTTCCCTCTTCATCCAGGCATGTGAACTTCTTGTTATGATAATCTAGAAGGGCATGGTGCTGGTCCAACCAATCCATCCCAATTAAGCAGTCATAAGAGCCTAAAGGCAGAATATTCGATTCAACCTTAGTGCTCAATCCTTTCATGTCCACTAAACAGGACTTAACCAATTCAGTGACCTTCCTTTTGGTTCTTGTGGCTAATTGCACTAGCCAAGACTTTTCATGTTTTCTTCTAGATAAATGCAAAATTTCCACCACCCTAGGATCTACATAACTATGGATAGCCCCTGAATCAATTAAAATAATTAGTGGTCGGTTGTTAATGATACCTTCCACTTCAATCATGTGTGAATGAAATTCTTCTTGCTTGTTGTCCAGGGCTCCATAGATCCTCGACATTCTGCAGCCCATATCCTCCACTGTTTCAACTTGCTAAACAGTATGAACAGTTCTCGCTTTACCATTTTTATGGGGACAATCTCTGTACTTGTGGTTTCCTTTACAACCCCAACACTGAATGGGCGTCTGTATCTGTCTTTGTGCTCCCTCTTCAGTCATTCTCGGTTCTCTAAACGATGGTTGTCCCTGAAGACTGTTTCTGAAAAAGGAAGGCTTGTTTCCCTTCTTCCTTTGTTCTTTATTAAACTTCCTCTGATCATTCCAAGCCTTTCGAAGGATAGGCCTTTCTCCTTACTGTTCATACAAGCATTTCGACCTTCTTATTGTTTCTTCCATAGTCTTAGGATCATCATACTGAATCTTGTCACCCATGGAAGGTGGCAGTCCACTTAGATATCTTTGAATCTTGACAACCTCGTCTTTGATGAATGGAACATACTTCAGTAGTTGCAGAAAAATTCGTTCATACTCATCAATAGTCATGTTGCCTAGCTTGAGTTCGAAGAACTCCTTCATCTTTCTGTCATAGTATCTTTTAGTCAGGTATTTCTTCTCGAAATACCTCTTAAATTCCTTCCAAGTGACTTATTTTTCTCTGATGTGCTACACCTGCACAAACTGATCCCACCACATGGATGCTTTTCCTTTCAGTTGATACATTGCAATTCTTCCTTCTACATGGGTGGAATAATTCTGCAGTTGGAAATATTTCCTCATGCCAAGCAACCATGTCTCGGCATCTTCCTCCTTCTTATGTTCTCCATCGAATGTTGGAGGCTTAATCTTGTTCATCTCCCCTTGCAATTCATCCTTTCCATATTTTTGGTGTTTTCTGGTAGGGGACAGGCTTGAACTACTATGTGTTTCCTTGCTAGAATGCTTCGGGGAGAGACGGTAATGTCTGCTACCACTCCTCGATCTTCTTCTCCTCTCAGGGGTTCTAACTCTTCTTGATCTGCTTGTGTCAGTTTCTTTTTCTAATTTCTTTTCTATTCTTTCCAGGCTCTTCAACATTTTTAAGTTGAATTCACCTTGTCGATCCTTGACTTTCATGAGCATTCGACTATCATCTCGGCGTGCCTGGGCATCTCTTTGCAGTCCTTCAATGATTTTCATTATGTGCCCTTCCTTGTCTAATTCTCTTCCATGCCCATTGGATTTCGATCCTTCAACTCCCAGGTTGACATATCTTTCTTCTCTTTCGTCCTCTGAAATGGAGGCAATCTGCACCTCTTCCATTTCTATAATTGGCATTAGTTTTCGGCTGTCTTGACACTCGTTGAACTCTACACACACAACGTGCAATCAAATGAAGTCTGTTAGGCCTTAACTCTTGCAAAATCACAATATTCGTAATTCAACGTGAGCGAAAAAGCGTTTTGGCTTCACAAAGTTTTCTGAGCTCTGACGGCTCTGTAATTTCAGGACTTCATTTTTTGGGGTTTTTTTCTATGAGGATCCAACAGTTAAATCCTCGACAGTTCTTATATCCTTCGAAAATTTCGGGACTTCAGGATTTTGGGGTTTCGAGTTTTGGGGTTTTGGTTCCCCAGAGGTTCTCGCGTTTGCTTCTCTCTCTGACTCTCGACTCCCGAACTTCCGACCTTTTTTTCCCTGGGCCCACAGCACAGCTGTCGCCAACTATGGTAGAGATTTGGGTTTTCGACACTTCGGTTTTTGGGTCTTCGGTACCCGAAAGTTCACAATGCAGTGACTCCCAACCTCTTGTCACTCCTATCCCCGAAATCCGATACACAGTTTCTTGTATGAGATCCAACGATCCTCGATGAGTTGGATCTAACGGTCCAGATCCTTTCGGGATTACATGACCAGAAATTCACGATGCAACGACTCCCACTCTTTATCGCCTCAATTCCCGAATTCTGAAAATTTATTTTCCTTGCTCTCTGGGCCCACAGCACAGCTGTCGCCCTTAAAACATGTTACGGTTCTTCAGTCTCCAATGGCTTCGGGACTTCGGGTTTTTGGTACCCGGAAGTTCACTATGCAGCGACTTCCAACTCCTTGTCACTACAATCCTCGAAATATGAAATTTCGATTTACTTTATTCTCTGGGCCCAAAGCACAGTTGTCGCCCCTAACTACAGTGGCCCATGGCTTGTTCTGGAGGGTCCACATCACCCTCGATGATGTCATCGGGTCCCACCACTCTCACCTGTCTTCTCGACTCACTGGCACGTGGTACACACCCGTGTGTCCACATCCATTCCAAATGAAATCCAACGGTCAGATCTTTCTCAGATCTATGGTGGATATCCTTTCGGCGTTTTGGGGTTTTGGGCATCGGGAGTTCGTGCACCCCACATTTCGAACTTCCATCTGCCAAAATCCCAAAATTACGGTTTACTCGTCCGTTGAATCGGACGGTCAACTACCTTCCTATGATCTACGGTGTAGATCGTTTCGACATTTCAGGTTTCGGAGGTGTTCACCTTCCTCACTTCCCATCTCTCGACTTTGCGAAATTTGAAAGGTTTTAGCGACTAACTTGAGCGTGACTCTGCCAGATCTAACGGTCGAGCCTTCCTCCCAGATCTACAGCGTAGATCTTCTCGGGTTGTCGGGTTTTCGGGAGTTCGCGTATCACGATTCCCACACTCTTGTGCAATTCAAAAGGGATTTTAATCCCTGCGAACATTTTCCAGGTCCGACGGTCATGAGGGCTCACCTTCCCTCTCGAACCGATCCTAAGGCTCTAGTACTACTGATGTGGAGTCCTCTCTCCCTGTGACCATATACCACCCCAGCTGCGGTTTCAAAACACCGCTATACCTCCTGAGCTTATAGGCACGGTCAAGTAACTCCTTGACACTCTGGACCATACCAGGGTCCGAAATTGGTCCTCTAGACACAATTTCTCCTCTCACCCTCGGTCCAAAGACAACTCAACTAGCCCATCTAGGGTCAGTGTTGAAACCTTGGCTCTGATACAAATTTGTAGCACCATCTTTCGGTTACCAAGGCTTAATCGTTCTTCAATAAAACTATAACACCACTTTGTACATAGTTCATACCAACATTATAGTAATAACATGCATTTAATCAAGAAATTCAATTAAACTCAGAGTAAGCATAAGATTTACTGCTATAAACAACAATCAATAGTATTAACATTAAATTGATATACATAGCGGAATACATGAATAAACATCATCTGATACTTATCTTCGAAACAGTGGTAGATTCCACCAACCACGTGTAGGCCTTCCACGAACCTCCCAACCTTAGACCGCACTGCTCATCAGCTCAATAGTGGGTCACCCCCGAGTTGGGACTAATCTCCACCCCA
This sequence comes from Picea mariana, assembly GCA_032191745.1. Lineage (NCBI taxonomy): Eukaryota > Viridiplantae > Streptophyta > Pinopsida > Pinales > Pinaceae > Picea > Picea mariana. The sequence goes on along the minus strand of JASDQU010738534.1, from coordinate 239,446 downwards.
AGACAAGGAATCCTAGGCTAGGCTGAGGTTACAGGGAAAACAACACAGAAAACCGAAAGGATTCTTCCCAAGATGCCATCTTACGCCCACTACTACCAGACTCTCATTCCCCACATGCCTGTTCCACCCGGGAGTATACACCTTAACAAGCACAGTCCATTGGTGCTAACCTCCCTCTCTAGGTCTCGACAACAGGTCAGATTAGGAAGCCTCAGATCCCGAAGCTGGTGCTGGACACTCTATGGAATAAACCACTTCCCAACAAACTCTCTCACCTGGAGAGAATTAATCACAGGCCTGACAACCTGCCTCTTCCAACAACAGTCACCTCCCTCACCTGAAGAGAGGTCATACACAGGCTCAATCAAAACTTGCACTCACCAGCAAGACACGCGCAGTCCATCTCTGCGTGGCCACCACTGCCAACCGGAACAACAAATACGAGCTTCCCAAATAGGCTTAGCAATGGCGCAAGGTCTCACAGTGTTGGTTCTTGGGAACGTGTGACAAACAATTCACGCAGGGAATGACACAGGTTCCACGGCTCAGAACGAAGAGGGTGAACCTGACCTTTTCAGAAACGAACACAGGCTTCTCGACTTTCAGAATAGAGGATATACACAATTTTTTAGAGCCAAACATAGGCTTTTCGGCTCACAGAGAAGCACGAGGGTTCTCTGCAAAGCTCAGGTCGGTTGTACTGCTCAGAGATCTGTACACGCTCAGGCAATCAGGTGGAATGGGCGAGGAACCCCTCTGACGGCTCATCTTGGTCGTTTTATTCACATGCACCAGGGTTGACACTTGTCACCCATGGATCTGCATGCGCTCCATTCAACATGCATTCCTTCCCATTTAGTAGTCCCTCGTCCTTCCCCAAGAACTTAGGATAAAACGTCACATTCACATAATTCATGTGACTTTTTGGAATAATAATAAAATATTATTCCCAAGGCTTAAGCCCCTAGGCTTAGCCCTTAGGCTCAACACTTAGCCCTTCTTCCCACCTTCCAGCCCCTAATTCCTTGCCCACTATGTGGAAGCTTAGTCCCCCATCACTCATTCATCATGGTCGGTTTGCACACAGCGGTGTCTATATTTATTAATGTGTTGCATACATACAAGTACAAAATCAGGCCCTTGGCCTCCAACCCTTAGGCTCTTTGGCCTAACAATCACATAAGCCCACTGGCATATACAAACTTGGCTCACCAGCCTATAACACATATTTACAATTCATTTCATACATCATATTTACAACTGGGCTCGGCCTTGGGGACATTACAATCCCCCTCCCTTATTTATGCACTATCCTCAGTGCAACTTTACACAACATCTATAAGCTTTTCAAAAATTTTCAAAAAGATGCGGGTACTTTGCCCGCATAACATCTGCATGCTCCCATGTCGCGTCCTCAGGACTGTACTAGGTCCACTGGACCTTTACAAGCTCTATAGGTTGATTCCAGAGCTGTTTGTTTTTCTTGTCCAATATGCACACAGGATGCACTTGTAGGACACCTTCTGGTTCCACCTGAATCACATTCCAATCGATAACATAATTAGCATCAGGTATATATCTCTTAAGCAGTGAAACATGAAATACATTATGTATAGTCATAGATGCAGGTAATGCAAGAATGTATGCAACTGGCCCAATACTTTCCAGGATCTCAAATGGCCCACAAAATCTCGCTGCTAACTTAGCGCAAGTTCCCAACTTCAGGGAACTCTTGTTAGTTTTCACATTCAGGAAAACATGGTCACCCACTTTGAATTCTCTGTGGTTTCTGTTACTATCAGCGTAAATTTTCTGCCTATCCTGGGCAGCTTTTAGATTTTGTTTAATTCTTATCATTTGGTCTTCCATCTCTTTGAGCAGTTCAGGCCCAACTACTGCTCTGTCAGCTGGATTATCCCAGCTCACTGGAGTGTTGCACTTTCTTCCATAAAGTGCTTCGAATGGGATCATCTTCAACGATGCATGATACCCATTATTGTAGGAAAATTCTACCAAATGCAGGTAGTCTTCCCACCTTAATGGCTTATCCATCACATACATTCTCATTATGTCTTCTATTACTCTGTTCACTCTCTCTGTCTATCCATCAGACTCGGGATGATACGCTGTACTAAAGTTAAGATTCATTCGGAATCCCTTAAACAATGCCTTCCAGAAATTCGAGGTGAATTTCGGGTCCTTATCAAACACAATTGCCTTAGGAATTCCATGCAAGCGTGCAACTTCTTTTAAAAAGATATCAGCAACATCAACTGCTCTATGTGTGGTTTTTAGTGGAATAAAATGGGCAGCTTTTGTAAGCTTGTCCACCACCACCATGATTGAATCATGCTACTTGCTTGTTCTGGGTAGTCCGGTGATAAAATCCATTGTTACCACGTCCCATTTCCACTCAGGAATGGGTAAAGGCTGCAGCAACCCTGCTGGTTGCCTATGCTCAGCCTTAACCTTCTGGCACTCCATACATCTGGTGATGTATTCAGCGATTTTCTTCTTCAAACCTGGACAAAGTAATGGCTTTTGATTGCTGCCATAGTTTTCTGCTATCTGGGATTCCCAGCATAAGCCACGTTATGCATTTCTTTCAGAATTTCCAGCTTCAAATCTCGGACATTGGGTACATACACTCTGTTTTTATACAAAAGTAAGCCATCAATTCCCAAGGTGTAGCTTCCTTGGATCTGTGGTCTCTCACGTTGTTGTAGCTTTGCTATCAGACCTCTATACTGCAAATCAACATTTGCAGCTTCCAAAATTCTATCCTTAATCTCAGTCCTGTACATGCTAATGGTTGTAGCATGTAATTCATGCACTTTTCTGCTAAGTGCATCAGCCACCTTATTTTCTTTCCCTTTGATATGCTTGATATCAAAGTCATATTCACACAGAAACTCCAACCATCTGGTTTGCCTGGCATTTAAAGTCGGCTGATCAAATAAATACTTCAGACCGTTGTGGTCTATTCTTAATTCAAATTTCCTTCCCATGAGGTAATGTCTCCATTTTCTCAATGCATGGACGATTGCTGCTAGTTCTAAATCATGAGTGGCATAATTCCTTTCATGATCTTTCAGGTTTCGGGACTCATAACAAATTACAAATCCCTCTTGGCTGAGAACTCCTCCCAGCCCCTCCTTACATGCATTTGTGCACACCACGATACTCATATTTGGATCTGCAATCTTCAGGATTGGAGCACTGGTTAGCAGTTGCTTCAATCACTGGAAACATCTCTCACACTCTTCAGTCCACTGAAACTTCTTCTCTTTCCTTTGCAAGGAAGTGATAGGGTGAGCTATCTTTGAGAATCCAGCTATAAACCTTCTGTAGTAGCCTGCCAGACCCATGAAAGACCTAACTTCTACCACATTCCTTGGCGCTGACCATTCTCGGATGGCCTCAACTTTTTCAGGATCCCCAACGATCCCCTCTTCTGAAATAATATGTCCCAAGTAATGGTTCTGCCTTTGATAAAATGAGCACTTGCTCAGCTTGGCATACAACTGGTGTTCTCTCAACACTTGCAGCACCATTCTCAGGTGTTTCTCATGCTCTTCCTCTGACTTGGAATACACCAAGATGTCATCCAGGAAGACTATGACAAATTTGTCTAAATAGTCCCTGAATACACCATTGATTAAGCGCATGAAAACAACAGGTGCGTTTGACAGTCCAAACAGCACCACTGTGAATTCATAATGACCATACCTTGTTTGAAAGGCGGTCTTGCTAATGCCCTCCTCATTTATTCTCATTTGGTGATATCTTGATCAGAGATCTATTTTTGAAAATATTTTCGCATCCTTCAACTGATCAAAAAGATCATCGATCCTTGGCAGAGGATACTTGTTCTTGATAGTTATCTTATTCAACTGTCGGAAATCAATGCCTAGCCTCAACGTCCCATCTTTCTTCTTCACGAATAGGACCAGGGCTCCCCAAGGTGACACGCTGGGGCGAATGTATCCCTTCTTTAGTAGCTCTTCGAGCTACAATTGCAACTCCTTTAACTATGGCGTACTCATTCTATAAGGAGCCTATGAAACTGAAGCTGCTCAAGGCATCAAATTTATAGAAAAATTGATGTCCCTCTTCAAATGTAATCCAGGTACCTTTTGAAATATGTCCTTGAACTCTGTGAGTACCCCATGGTCTTCCAGATTTGAGACTACATCACTAGATGCTTCTCCCACACGGGCTGCAAATAACTGACATCATTTCCTGTAACACTTCTTCAGTTGCATGGCTGAGATTTCTCTAACAACCACGGCTCTGGGAATTCCTTGGACTGTTACCTGATTTCCCTCTTCATCTAGGCATGTGAACTTCTTGTTACGACAATCTAGAAGGGCATGTTGTTGGTCCAACCAATCCATCCCAATTAAGCAGTCATAAGAGCCTAAAGGAAGAATATTCAATTCATCCTTAGTGCTTAATCCTTTCATGTCCACTGAACAAGACTTAACCAATTCAGTGACCTTCCTTTTGGTTCCTGTGGCTAACTGCACTAGCCAAGACTTTTCATGTTTGCTCCTAGATAAACGCAAACTTTCCACCACCCTAGGATCTACATAACTATGGCTAGCCCCTGAATCAATTAAAATAATTAGTGGTCGATTGTTAATCATACCTTCCACTTAAATCAATTGTGATTGAAATTCTGCTTGCTTGTTGTCCAGAACTACATAGATCCTCGGCATTCTGCGGCCCATATCCTCCACTGTTTCAGCTTGCTAAACATTATGAACAGTTCTCACTTTACCATTTTTATGGGGACAATCTCTGTACTTGTGGTTTCATTTATAGCCCCAACACTGAATGGGTGTCTGTATCTGTCTTTGTGCTCCCTCTTCAGTCATTCTCAGCTCTCTAAACGATGGTTGTCCCTGAAGACTATTTCTGAAAAAGGAAGGCTTGTTTCCCTTCTGCCTCCGTTCCTTCTTAAACTTCCTCTGATCATTCCAAGCCTTCTGAAGGATAGGCCTTTCTCCTTGCTGTTCATACAAGCATTTTGCCGTTCTTATTGTTTCTTCCATAGTCTTAGGATCGTCATATTGAATCTTGTCACCCATGGAAGGTGGCAATCCACTCAGATATCTTTGAATCTTGACAGCCTCGTCTTTGATGAATGGAACATACTTCAGTAGTTCTAGAAAACTTCGTTCATACTCATCAATAGTCATGTTGCCTAGCTTGAGTTCGAAGAACTCCTTCATCTTTCTGTCATAGTATCTTTTAGTCAGGTATTTCTTCTCAAAATACCTCTTAAATTCCTTCCAAGTGACTTCTTTCTCTCTGATGTGATGTACCTGCACAAACTAATCCCACCACATGGATGCTTTTCCTTTCTGTTGATACATTGCAATTCTTCCTTCTGCATGGGTGGAATAATTCTACAGTTGGAAATATTTCCTCATGCCAAGCAACCATGTCTCGGCATCTTCCTCCTTCTTATGTTCTCCATCGAATGTTGGAGGCTTAATCTTTTTCATCTCCCCTTTCAATTCATCCTTTCCATATTTTCGGTGTTTTCTAGTAGGGGACGGGCTTGAACTACTGTGTGTTTCCTTGCCATAATGCTTCGGGGAGAGACGGTAATGTCTGCTACCACTCCTCGATCTTATTCTCCTCTCAGGGGTTCTAACTCTTCTTGATATTCTTGTGTCAGTTTCTTTTTCTAATTTATTTTCTATTCTTTCCAGGCTCTTCAACATTTTTAAGTTGAATTCACCCTGCCGATCCTTGACTTTCATGAGCTTTCGGCTATCAGCTCGGAGTGCTTGGGCATCTCTTTGCAATCCTTGAATTATTTTCATTATGTGCCCTTCCTTGTCTAATTATCTTCCATGCCCATTGGAGTTCGATCCTTCGAATCCCAGGTTGACATCTCTTCCTTCTCTTTCGTCCTCTGAAATGGAGGCAATCCACACCTCTTCCATTTCTATACTTGCGTTAGTTTTTGGCTGTCCTGACACTTGTTGAACTCTGCACACACAACGTGCAATCAAACGAAGTCTGTTAGGCCTTAACCCTTACAAAATCACAATATTCATAATTCAACGTGAGCGAAAAAGCATTTTGGCTTCACAAAGTTTTCTGAGCTCTGACGGCTCTGTAATTTCAGGACTTCATTTTTCGAGGTTTTTGTCCACGAGGATCCAACAATTAAATCCTCGATAGTTCTTATGTCCTTCGAAAATTTGGAGACTTTGGGATTTCGGGGTTTTGGGTTTCGGGGTTTTGGTTCCCCAGAGGTTCTCGCGTTCGCTTCTCTCTTTGACTCTCGATTCCCGAACTTTTGACCTTTTTTTCCCTGGGCCCACAGCACCGCTGTTGCCAACTATGGTAGAAATTTTTGGTTTTCGACACTTCGGTTTTCGGGTCTTCGGTGCCCAAAAGTTCAAGATGCAGTGACTCCCAACCTCTTGTCACTCCTATCCCTGAAATCCGATACACGGTTTCTTGTACGAGATCCAACGATCCTCGATGAGTTGGATCTAATGGTCCAGATCCTTTCAGGATTTCATGACTAGAAATTCATGATGCAATGACTCCCACTCTTTATTGCCTCAATTCCTGAATTTTGAAAATTCAGTTTCCTTTCTCTCCGGGCCCACAACAAATTTGTCGCCCTTAAAACATGTTACGGTTCTTCAGTCTTCGATGGCTTCGGGACTTCGAAACTTCGGGACTTCGAGTTTCGAGACTTCGGGTTTTCGGTACCTAGAAGTTCACTATGCAGCGAATTCCAACTCCTTGTCACTACAATCCCCGAAATCCGAAATTCCAATTTACTTTATTCTCCGGGCCCACAGCACAGCTATCGCCCTTAACCGCAGTGGCACGTGGCATGTTCTAGAGGGTCCACGTCACCCTTGGTGACGTCATTGGGTCCCACCACTCTCGCCTGTCTTCTCAACTCACTGGCACGTGGTACACACCCATGTGTCCACGTCCATTCCAAATGAAATCCAACGGTCAGATCTTTCTCAGATCTATGACACAGATCCTTTTGGCATTTTTTGGTTTCGGGCATCGGGAGTTTGTGCACCACACATCTCAAACTTCCATCTACCGAAATCCTGAAATTACGGTTTACTCCTCCACTGAATTGGACGGTCAACTACCTTCCTACGATCTACGGTGTAGATCGTTTTGGTGTTTTGGGTTTCGAAGGTGTTCACCTTCCTCACTTCCCATCTCCTGAATTTGCGAAATTCGAAAGGTTTTCGTGACTAACTCGAGCACGATTCCACGAGATCTAACGGTCGAGCCTTCCTCCCATATCTACAACGTAGATCTTCTCGGGTTGTTGGGTTTTCGGAAGTTCGCGTATTGCGATTTGCACACTCCTGTGCAATTCAAAAGGGATTTTAATCCCTGCGCACATTTTCCAGGTTCGATGGTCACGAGGGCTCACCTTCCCTCCCGAACCGATCCTAAGGCTCCAGTACTGCTGGTGTGGAGTCCTCTCTCCTTGTGACCATGTACCACACCAGCTGTGGTTTCACAACACCGCTATACCTCCTGAGCTTATAGGCACGGTCAAATAACTCCTTGACACTTTGGACCATACCAAGGTCTGAAATTGGTCCTCCAGACACAATTTCTCCTCTCACCCTCGGTCCAAAGACCACTCAACTAGCCCATCTAGGCTCAGTGTCGAAACCTTGGCTCTGATACCAATTTGTAGCACCACCTTTCTGTTACCAAGGCTTAATCGCTCTTCAATAAAACTATAACACCACTTTGTACATAGATCATATCGACATTATAGTAATAACATGCATTTAATCAAGACATTCAATTAAACTCAGAGTAAGCATAAGATTTACTGCTATAATCAACAATCAATAGTATTAAGACTAAATTGATATACACAGCAGAATACATGAATAAACATCATTTAATACTTATCTTCGAAATAGTGGTAGATTCCACCAACCATGTGTAGGCCTTCAATGAACCTCCCAGCGTTAGACCGCATTGCTCATCAGCTCAGCAGTGGGTCACCCCCAAGCTGGCAGTAAGCTCCACCCCAAGACAAGGAATCCTAGGCTAGGCTAAGGTTACAGGGAAAACAACACAGAAAACCGGAAGGATTCTTCCTAAGATGACATCTTACGCCCACTACTACCAGAATCTCATTCCCCACATCTATAGTGTCCCCAAGGCCGAGCATCATTGTAAACCATGTTTTGAAAATGAATTGTAATTATGTTTTATAGGCTCGTGAGCCAAGTTTTGTATAACTGGTAGGCTTATGTGTTTGTTAGGCCAGGGAGCCTAAGTGTTGAAGGCCAGGAGCCTGCTGATGTACTTGTATGTATGCAGAATGATTAATGAAATATAAACATCACCAGGTGCAGACCAACCACGATGAATGAGTGAAGGGGGACTGAGCATACACAGAGTGGGCAAGGAATTAGGGGCTGGAGGTGGGAAAAAGGGGCTAAGTGTTGAGCCTAGAGGGATTAAGCCTTGGGAATAATATTTTAATATTATTCCAAAAGAGAAGTGCATTATATGTTTTAACCTAAGTCCTTTTTGGAAGGACATGTGATTTCCAAATGGTGGGAGGCACGCACGTTGCTGGAACGCATGCAGTCGCATGGGTGACAAGTGTCAACCCTGACCATGCAATAAAATCCGCGATGAGCCGTGTTGGGGTTTCCTCTTCCATGGGACTCACGGACTGCCAGAAGGGAAGGAGTCTGACTCTTGAAGAAAAACCATCATACATCCTCTGAACCATCCGAACCTACGTTGACCCTTGCGTGGATTGTCTATCACGCATTCCCGACACTAGAGAGTGAGTCTATCCTGGGTAGGGCGGATGGGAGACGACCATTCTGCTGGGGTGGAGAGAGTCTGTGTAATTCCCTGCGGAAATTGCTTCTCAGGAAATTTCGAAAATCAACACCGTGAGACCTAGCTGCCATTGCTGAGCTTGTTTTGAGAGGTCTGAGTCTGTATTCCCGGTCGACTGTGGTGGTCATGCAGAGATGGATTGCGTGTGAATTGCTATCCAGTGCAGGTGGTGATTGAGCCTGTGTGTGACCTCTCTCTAAGTGAGGGAGGTGGATGTTGTTGGAAGAGGTTTCTTCCAGAGAGTGTCCAACACCAGCTTCAGGCTCTGAGACTTCCTGATCCAGCCTGTTGCCGAGACCCAGAGAGGGAGGTTAGCACC
>JASDQU010738534.1:207737-219440 GCA_032191745.1 Picea mariana | reverse complement strand
CAAAGTCATACTCACACAGAAATTCCAGCCATCTAATTTGCCTGGCATTTAAGGTTGGCTGATCAAATAAATATTTCAGACCATTGTGGTCTGTTCTTAATTCGAATCTCTTGCCCATGAGGTAATGTCTCCATTTCCTCAAGGCGTGGACGATTGCTGCCAGCTCCAAATCATGGGTGGCGTAATTCTTCTCATGTTCCTTCAACTTCCGGGATTCATAGAAAACTACAAATCCTTCTTGGCTGAGAACTCCTCCCAGCCCTTCCCTACACGCATTTGTGCACACTACATAATCCTTGTTTGGGTCTGCAATCCTCGGGATTGGAGCACTAGTGAGTAGTTGCTTCAATTGCTAGAAGCTACTCTCACATTCATCAGTCCACTGGAACTTCTTCCCCTTTCTTTGCAAGGAAGTGATAGAATGGGCTATCTTTGAGAATCCGGCTATAAACCTCCTATAGTAGCCTGCCAGACCCATAAAAGATTTAACTTCTGTCACATTCCTTGGCGCTAGCCATTCTCGAATGGCCTGTACCTTCTCAGGATCCACAATGATCCCCTCTTCTGATATAATGTGTCCCAAGTAATGGATTTGCTTTTGGTAAAATGAGCACTTGTTCAGTTTTGCGTACAGCTGGTGTTCTCTCAACACCTGTAGCACCATTCTAAGGTGTTGTTCGTGTTCTTCCTCTGTCTTGGAATACACCAAGATATCATCCAAGAAGCCTATGACAAACTTGTCCAGATAACTTTTGAACACTCCATTCATTAAGCACATAAAGACAGCAGGTGCATTGGACAATCCAAATGGCACCACTGTAAACTCATAATGATCGTACCTTGTTCTGAAGGCGGTCTTGCTGATGTCCTCATCCCTTATTCTCACTTGGTGATATCTAGATCGGAGATCTATTTTCGAAAATACTTTCACATCCTTCAACTGATCAAAAAGATCATCAATCCTTGGCAGAGGATATTTGTTCTTGACAGTGACTTTATTCAACTGCCGAAAATCAATGCACAGCCTCAACATCCCATCTTTCTTCTTCACGAATAGGACTGGGGCTCCCCATGGTGACACGCTGGGACAAATGTAACCTTTCTTTAGTAGCTCTTCGAGCTGCAGTTGCAACTCTTTCAGCTCTGGTGTGCTCATTCTATAAGGAGCTTTCGAAACTGGAGTTGTTCCATGCATCAGATTTATAGAAAAATCGATATCTCTCTTCGGAGGTAGTCCAGGTACCTCCTGAAATACATCCTTGAACTCCTTGAGTACTTCATGGTCTTCCAAATTTGATACTACATCTTGGGATTCTTCCTCCACCCGGGCTACAAATAATTGACAGCCTTTCCGATAACATTTCTTCAGCTGCATGGCTGAGATTTCTCTAACGGCCACGGCTCTGGGGATTCCTTGGATTGTTACCTGATTTTCCTCTTCGTTTAGGCATGTGAATCTCTTGTTACGACAATCCAGAAGGGCATGGTGTTGGTCCAACCAGTCCATCCCAATTAAGCAATCATATGAGCCTAAAGCCAGAATGTTCAATTCAGCCTTAGTGTTCATTCCTTTCATGTCTACTGAACAGGACTTAACCAATTTAGTGACCTTCCTCTTGGTCCCTGTGGCTAATTGCACTAACCAAGACTTCTCATGCTTGCTCTTCGTTAGATGCAAACTTTCCACCACTCTAGGATCTACATAACTATGGCTAGCCTCTGAATCAATTAAAATAACAAGTGGTCGGTTGTTGATCATACCTTCCACTTCAATCATGTGCGATTGAAATTCCTCTTGCTTGTTGTCCAGGGCTGCGTAGATCCTCGACATTCTACTACCCAAATCCCCCACTGTTTCATCTTGCTTAACAGTATGTACAGTTCTTGCCTTACCATTTTTATGGGGACAATCTCTGTACTTGGGGTTTCCTTAACAACCACAACACTGAATGGGCGCCTGTCTCTGTCTTTGTGGTCTTTCTTCAGTCATTCTCGGTTCTCTAAACAATGGCTGTCCCTGAAGACTGTTTCTGAAAAAGGATGGCTTGTCTCCCTTCTGCCTCTGTTCTTTCCTAACCCTCCTCTGGTCATCCCAAGCCTTCCGAAAGGTAGGCTTTTCTCTTTGTTGTTCGTATAGGCATTTCGCCCTTCTTATGGTTTATTCCATGGTCTTAGGATCATCGTATTGAATTTTTTCACCAATGGAAGGTGGCAGTCCACTCAGATACCTCTGAATTTTAACAACCTCGTCTTTAATGAATGGGACATACTTCAGTAGTTCCAGAAAACTTCGTTCATACTCATCANTTTTAGTCAGGTATTTCTTCTCAAAATACTTCTTAAATTCCTTCCAAGTGACCTCTTTCTCTCTGATGTGCTGCACCTGCACAAGCTAATCCCACCACATGGAGGCTTTTCCTTTCTGTTGGTACATTGCAATTCTTCCTTCTGCATGGGCAGAATAATTTTGCAGTTGGAAGTATTTCTTCATGCCAAGCAACCAGGTCTCGGCATCTTTCTCCTTTTTATGTTCTCCGTCGAAGGTTGGAGGCTTAATCTTGTTCATCTCTCCTTTCAATTCCTCCTTTCCATATTTTCGATGTTTTCTGGTAGGGGACGGGCTTGAACTACTGTGTGTCTTACTATCAGAATGTCTTTGGGAGCGACTAAGATGTCGGCTACCACTCCTTGACCTACTTATTCTCCCATGGGTTCTGCGACTCCCCATCATACTTGAGTCTCTTTCTATCTTGAGTTTCTTCTCTATTCTTTCCAGACTCTTCAAAAGTTTTAAATTTAATGCACCCTGCCGGTCCCAGACTTTCATGAGCTTTCGGCTATCATCTCTGCGAGCTTTGGCCTCTCTTTGCAATCCTTCGAGGATTTTCATTATGTGTTCTGCCTTATCCATCTCTTTTCCATGTCCATTAGAGTTCGAACCTTCGACTCCTAGGTTAACATCCTTTCCTTCCCATTCATCTTCTATTTCAGGGGTAAAATGCACTTTTCCCCACTCCATATTCGGCGTTGGTTAACTGGAATTCTGACCTTCGTTGAGCTCTGCACACGCATTGTGCAGTTCAATTCGAAGTTTGTCAGTCCATTAAACTTTCGCGAACAATTTACAATATTTATAAGCCAGTTCAGACAAAATAAAAAAAAGACATTTCGTTTTAAAAAAAAGTTTCTTGAACTAGAGTATCATGTATCTCTCCCATTTCTTTGCGTTTGAGGTAATTTCCCAAACAGTTCTGGCACTCGTCAGTGCTCTATAATCTAATACACAGACGACTCAAATTTGTCGAGCCTTCGTCTCTTGACAATTCATCATATTTCATAACCATCGATGTTTAATAAAGTGTTTCAATTTCACGAATTGCCTGAGCTCTGTTCAGCTCTGTGTTTTTCGGGTGTCCGAAACTTCAATTTTCGATATTTCGGGACTTTCAGGACCTTGAGTTTCGGTACCCAGGACTTCAGGTTTTTGGAACTTCCATATTCTCGGCATTTCGGGACTTCAAGTTTCGGGGTTTCGGCCCACGAGGCTTTCAGACCCGCTTTGTTCTCCAAACCCTGACTTCCGAAATTTCGACTCACTCTACCCTACGGGTCCACAGCACATCTGTCGCCCACTACCATGGTGGCACGTGGCAAGTTCATGAGGTTCCACATCGCTTTCAATGACATCATCGGGCCCCACCTTTCTTGCTTCTCTTCTCGTCCCCATTGGCCCATGGTACAACTCCACGTGTCCACGTGGCACAGCTCCCAATTGATGCTTCGGGTGTCACGGTTTCGTGCTCCCCAACGACGTGAGTTCCTATTCTCACGAACTCCCGATCCCCGATTTGTCGATGCGCCTTTGCCTTAGCCCCCCGGCTCATCCGAGGTACATGTGACCGCCTCTCATAAGACCACATTCTTTTACTCTTATCGGGGTTTCGGACTTCCCAATGTCCAAAAGCACATGTCCTCAGGATTCGCAATTCTCTGAATCCCGACGCGTCCCTCACACGTTAGCGCTCCGGGCTTAGCTCCTAGTTCGCGTGACCTCTACCTCATGACTGTAGTCAAACCTCTCGTCGGGGTTTCGGGGTTCGAAGTTTCACAATGCATGGACTTCTTGTCTCTGCGAGTCCCAATATCCCGATGACCCAAATACCGATAGACGACTCCTTTGTCGGGATTTTTCCCGATGACTCCGATATCGCGATTTCCGATTTCCGAAGTGGAAAATCTTCACGACACGTGTCCTCCATTTTACGGACGGTCTAGATCTATTTCGGATCTTTCGCCCCTAGTCTCGGAGGTTTAACCTTCGGACATCTCCCATCAAATCCTACGGCTGACGGGTTTTCCGGCCGAGATCTGACGGCTCAGACGGTTCCTAACCAATTCGGAATTTCGCATATCGCGATGTTCCCACATTCCTATGTTCTTCAAAAGGAATTTTAATTCCTACGTACATTTTTCCAGATCCGACGGTCACGAGGGCTCGCCTTCCCTCCCGAACAGATCCTAAGGTTCTAACACCATTGGTGTAGAGACATGTCACCCCGTGGCCATAGACCACACAAGCCTGTGGTTTCGTAGCACCGCTATACTTCCTGAGTTCTTAATAAAAACTCGTCAAGTGTCTCCTTGATGCTTCGGAGCAAACTAGGGTCCGAAATTGGTCCTCCCGACTCAATTTCCCCTCACATTCTCAGTCCAAAGACCGCTCCATTGGCCCATCTAGGCTCAGCGTTGAAACCTTGGCTCTGATACCAATTTGTAGTGTACCTTTTTGTTGACCAAGGCTTTTAATGCGCAATATAACAATCTGTACACACTTGCGTTGGAATTACATAACACATATAGTCCAGTATATACTCCACATGCAATTAACAATAATTAAACACGTTTAAGTCTCAGAGTAAAAACATATAATTTTACTACTACGAATAAACAATCCATAACATTCCATAATAATTCATATACACAGCGGAATCATGATAATATATACAGCACAATCATGTGGAAATGTGATAAGAACATAATTAGATACTTATCTTGTAACAATGGTGAAATCCACCAACCAAGTGCAGGCCTTCCACAAACCTCCCAGCCTTAGACCACACTGCTCATCATCTCAACAGTGGATCACCCTCGAGCTGGGACCGAGCTCCACCCCGAGGCAAGGAATCCTAGGCTAGGCTGAGGTTACAGGGAAACAACACAGAAATATTCGGAAGGATTCTTCCCCAAAGATGCCATCTTACGCCCACTACTACCAGGCTCTCATTCCCCACATGCCTGTTCCACCCGTGAGTATACACCTTCACATGCACATTCCATCGGTGCTAACCTCCCTCTCTGGGTCTCGGCAATAGGTCGGATCAGGAAGTCTCTGAGCTCGTAGCTGGTGCTGGGCACTCTTTGGATGAAACCCCTTCCCAACAAACTCTTTCACCTGGAAAGAGTTGCTCACAGGCCTGACAACCTGCCTCTTCCAACCACCGTCGCCTCCCTCACCAGAAGAGAGGTCATATACAAGCTTAGCACAAAGCTTCCTCTGGCCAGCATGCCACGCACAATCCAGCACTGCGTGGCCGCAACAGTCAATTGGGAAAAATACACACGTGCTTCCCAAACAGGTTCGGCAATCATAGGATAGTCTCCCCACTTTGGTTTCAGGATTGTACGAGGGTATTCTTGCAGAGGTCACCCTGGTTCACGCTCAGACGGTCGGGTTGAATGGAGAAGATCCCCCTCACACGGTTCATCTTGGCTATTATATTTGCATGCACTAGGGTTGACACTTCTCACCCTGGGAAATGCATGCGTTCCCATCGCATGCATCCCTTTTGCACGTTTTCCCCTGCTAGGAACTTAGGATAAAATAAAATACACATGTCTTTTGGGAAATAATATTAAAATATTATACCCAGGCTTAAGCCCCCTAGGTTTGGCCCCTAGGCTCAACACTTAGCCCCTTTTCTCACCTTCCAGGCCCTAATCCCTTGCCCACTCTATGGACGCTCAGTCCCCCTTCACTCATTCATCATGGTCGGTCTGCACTTGGTGGTGTTTATATTTTATCATTCGATCTGCATACATACAAGTACATCAGCAGGCTCCTGGCCTTCAACACTTAGGCTCCCTGGCCTAACAAACACATAAGCCTACCAGCTTATACCAAACTTGGCTCACCAGCCTATAAAACATGTTTACAATTCATTTAATATATCAGGATTTGCAATGGGGCTCGGCCTTGGGGACACTACATTTCCTCTCTAATTTCATCCTTATAAAATTAGATCCAAGCAAATCCATCATCATTCTCTCATCCACAATAATTGTTTTGGTGAAATAGTCATTAGAGGTTCACTAGATGTAAAAATTGCAGTTTCCCCTGCTAAAATCCTATGCTTTTCTTATGGTGATGGAGGAAAAACAACAATGGCATCTATTGTGCTATAATTTGGATTGGCCTATACTAGAAACCTACATTTTTTTTTACCTAACCTTGCATTTTCTCTTGCTTCATTGAAATTTTCAATGGGTTTCACTTTCTTCAAAGAATTTATCAATCGATTACATTTGTTCCCTATGTTCATAGGGATTAGCAATAAGAAATAAACAAAGAATTTCCTTCCAATCACACAAAAATCATAAAAATTGTATTCAAAGATAGTTTTTTCATAGAAGATGCCAGATAATCTATAAAGAAGAAAGTAATTTTTAGAAATTTTGAGGTAGGGCTTCATGCATTTTTTGTTTCTGATCCAAAATGGATCAAGGAAGGCCAAAAAATCCAAAATGGATCCAGGAAGGGATAAAAATAAAAGTTCTTGGAATCGAACAAAACCAGTGCCATTGCATTTGTCTTGTCAAGCTGATTCTGACCATATATTTTTTTTTCGAAAATGGACTCCCTATGGCGAAGTTATCGCGATCTGAAGTTTAGGTCAAACTGGCAAAACGACAAAGTCAATGTCAACAGTCTATACTGTTGACATCAGCAGTACGTCAGTAGGACAGATGGAAGATGATGTCAACTTGGCATCGTGATGATGTCAGTAGGACAAGTGGCAGCACCAGGGCATGCCACGTGGCACTCATTTTTGGCATTTTTAGGGGTTGATTTGGACCAATAAAAATTGGACATGTGGCATTGTACAGACATGACATGTGGCAGTCCTACGTGACGTGGCACCATTGGAATCATGACACATGGCCGATATGGTGTTGACATGGCATCATCTGATTGCGACATGTGGCAGGTACGATAGTACGACACATGGTAGGTACGACAATGAAACACATGGAAGGTACGATGATGACGTGACAGGTACGATGGTGATTGGGCATCTGACTAGGTTAATAACTGGAGAGTACGACCCATTCATAGGGTGACACATGGCCCAATCACAGGGCACTACGTGGCACCCCGAATTTGGCCAAGGATGGCTAGGAAAAAGTTTGTTCCGCCTCCAGGGGAATTAAACCCACGACCTCCAAGTAAGGCAACAGACTAGCAACTATGCGCTAACCAGCATGGCATGTGTGTGACTTGTTCATACAAATGGCGGAAAATGATGTTAAGTTGCTAGTTGGCGCATTTTATGGTATAAGGCCCGGTTAATGGGGGCTAGCCACACGAACAAGGGCATATGACTAGGGCTATAACGTGGGGGCCGAAGGATAAGGCACTTAACGCTCGGCCACATGGTGCTCCATGTGACCCAGGGTCCGAAGAAAGAAGGCTAGCGTGCACATTTTTTCCCAATGTGGGTTTTCCACCTTATTATTGGGTTTTATTCATGATTTTATGGTTTTTTGGCCATATCTTGGTGGAAATGGGCCCAAATTGAGTGTCACAAGAGGTGGGTTGTTGGGATTTGATCCCTCTACCTCATGGATATATAAACCAAGCTATTGTGAATTTTTAGAGGCAGCAAGTATCTTGGAGAAAATTGAAGAAGAATTTGCAAAGGTCAAGTTGTCTTGTGCAGTGAAGAGTAGTTGAGATTTGGAGGCATTTTCCAGGATTTCTACTCTACCTTTTTCAGTGTCATCTGTTGCATCGAGTTCTTGAGACAAAGAAAAATACAGGTGAGTTGGTCAGAGACCTACATGATGTAATTTTGATGTATATTTTAAGCATTGAATTTTAATAGAGAAGCCTCCCTCACTGAAGACAAAGGCCCGGAGACGTAGGCGAATTTTGTCGAACTCCGTTATGAATTTATGGTGGTCAATCTGTTGATGGTTTGCTTCTTTGTGTTATCTGATATTTCTCTTCGTTATTAATCTTTTTTATCGCTTATACATTCATATGCATTGTCAGAAAAGGTCTTGATAAAATTGGAGTCATAGTGCAAATTGATAAGCACCGATTTCAGATCAGTTTCTATCTAATAGGAGTGTGCACGTGATTTAGAATACATGTGTGTTATAACACACATGTGTTCTGAAGTGCATGTACACTCCTATTACAATATATTAAAATATCCTAAGATTCCCATACCGCCACTTGAAGGCCAAATATCTTCTCGAGAGGTTATCTATGGTGGTTTGAGGTGTCATTCATGACCCTTATGACCTATGAGTTGCTTAAAACCTCAAGAGGTTAGGTGTGGTGGTTTGAGGCATCGTTTGTTACCCTAGATGCCTAGAATATTTTTACTTTGGATAAGGCTTTGGTTTCCCCCCTCATCCATATAAGTCCTTAAGACCCATACCTAATTCTCAAAATCTTGTGAGGGCACTAACATCCTTTATTACAGGCCAAGGATATCCTCTAGAAGTAATGGTGGTGTTTCAAGGATTTTTTCATGTCTCTAGATGTATCAAATATTTCATTAGGACCTAAGGCATAGACTTATTCCCTATATCATTTCCAAGGCACTAGGACAGATACCAATTACTCAAAACCACCTAGTAGCACTAACATCCCCAATCATAGGACAAGGATACCCTCAAGAGGCCATGTGTAGTTGCTGAAGGCATCCTTCTTGGCCCTGGATGGATAGAAGCTTCCTTTATGGCCTAAGGTTCATGCTACCTTCTATGACCATATCTAGGGCTGTGAGACTGATACGAGATCTTTTCATCAATGTGACTTATTAAAGAATTGTATTAAATGAGCATAAACTGAAATGCACCATAAAAAAGGAAAGTTAAATGATAAAGAGACATAAGCATCAGATATGAACACGAAAACTTGATAACGAAGTTCGTCCCTGGTGGACTACGTCTTTGGGTCTTTCTCTCAAATGGGTAGGTATTTTTATTAACTCAGCAAAATAATTTGGCAAAATACATAAGTATACCTCATTTTGGAGTTAAGTTGCAGAAGCTTTGCTCAGATCAGAAAAAAACAACACCACTGAATTTGTGGCGTCAAATTACCCAAAAACAACTGTCTCTACGCCTCGATATGAGTCTGGCAGTCTCAGGCCCATCAAAAATCTCATCTCGATTTGCATTCTTGCAATCTGCATTAATGATTGTACTCTTGCATCGTTTTTCATGCCTGGCACGGATTGTCATGCGCCCTGCCTCCCCCTGTGCACTAACAAAATTCCATTTTTAAATAAAAAAATGCGGACGAAGTTAACATTATGGTAGTTTGGTCGATTGGTTGGAGAATGTGTATTAAGGCAAGTTGTTGGGGAGGTCTTGGGGTCAACCATGTGGGCCTCCCCTTTTCTTTCACTTTCGTTGCAACCATTCCCAATAATGGCGCCAAGTTGGCAGTCTGCTGCTGAATTTAGTGGATTGTTGATGAATTTAGTGGATTGTTGTCAAATTTGGTGGAAGCTAGTCAGATTTGGTGGATATGTGTTAAAGTGGCATATTCGGGGTTGGCGCCATCCAACGCCGCTATTTTTTTTGTTTTTCGGTGGTTGTCCCTCACTGGGCATTTTCTCTCTACCACATGGTGGCCATTCATTGGCCCACATCACCTATGTGCACAGTCACTTCCTCATCACTTCTTCTTGGTCAGCTTGCCACGTCACCTGTATGGATGTTGACATCATTCGTAATAATGTTGATGCCAATAGTACGAATGTTGACTCATCCTTGTTGATTGGGATAGGTTGACCAAAACTTTGACCATGAATATCTTTTGATCCGTAACTCTGTTTGACAAGTCATTTACGTAGTTGGAAAGCTTGTGATGTGATCTTCATGATGATGCCAATTTCACCGAGTTTTGAGGACTTTGGATTTTTGCCCTTTCTCTGTATGCTGAGGCCATTATAAGCTTTCTGAGGTGCTTCTGCGAATTTTGAGTTATCCTTAGACTTCTCTGGATCCTTTTTGGATCAGAGATCCATACCTAGTGCTCAAATATTCTAGTGGTACATGGTGGTTCAAAGTGTCATTCTTGGCCTCAGAATCCTAGAAACTTCCTTTAGGGCCTAAATCTTGATTTTTTTTTCCCTAACCATATCCAATTTCCAAAGACTCATACTTAATGTTTAAAAAATCCTAATGTTGATTATCCCCATATAGAATAAAAGAATATCTTGTAAAGGTCCTTTGTGGTGGTTCAACATGTCGTTAATGTCCCTAGATGGCTAAAAGATTCCTTTAGGACCTAAGGTGTGGGTTTCCTATCTTAATCATTCCCAAGGACCCAAGACCCATACTCAGTGCTCCAAATATCCTAACGACGCCCATTTCCCCACTTGAAGGCTAAAGATCCCCTCAAGAGGTCATATATGGTGCCTTGAGGTGTCATTCATGACCCTTGAGCCCTATAAGCTACCTAAAACCTCAAGAAGTTAGGTTTGTTGGTTTAAGGCATCATATTTTTCCCTATATTCCCATAATCTTTGTACTTCCAATAAGGCTTAGATTTCCCCTCTCAACCATATCAATACCTTGAGACCCAGTACTAATGCTTAAATCCTTGTGAGGGCACTCACACCCTTTCTTAGAGGCCAATGATTCACTATAGAGGTGATCTGTGGTGTTTCAAGGCATTGTTAATGGCTCTAGATGTTGCAAACATTTCTTTAGGAGATAAGGCATGAACTTCTTCCCTGGATCATTTCCAAAGCCATAAGACGCATACCTAATTTTCAAAACCACCTAGTGGCAACAACATCCCTAATGTTGGGACAATGATACCCTTAAGATTCCATGTGTGGTTTTTCAAATCATTTGTCTTGGCCCTAGATGGCTAGAATATTCCTTTAGAGCCTAAGGTTAATGTTTCCACCCTTTACCATGCCCAAGGCCCCAAGACCCATACCTAGTTCTTAAAACTATTAGTCATACCTATATAACTAATTAGAGGAAAAGTATAGCATTGATAGTTCATTTGTGGTGGTTAAGGGTGTCATTCTTGGCCCCAAAATCCTATAAGCTTCCTTTATCACCTAACTCGTGGATTTGTTCCCCTAACCTTATCCAAGGTCCAGAGACTCATACTTAATGTTCAAAAACTCATAATGCCGACTATCCTCATTTTGAGACAAAGGATACCCTGGAAAGGCCCTTTTTTGTGGTTCAACATGTTGTTGATGGCCCTAGATGCCTAAAATATTCCTTTAGGACCTAAGGCATGAGTTTCCTCTCTCGATCATGTCTAAGAACGTAGGAACCATACCTAGTTCTCAAAATATCCTAACAATGTCCATATCCCCACTTGAAGGAGGTCATCTATGGTGGTTTTATGTGTCATTCACGACCCTTGATCCCTAT
>JASDQU010738534.1:196638-207687 GCA_032191745.1 Picea mariana | reverse complement strand
CATTTCTCGAAATATATTTATCCCAAGATAAGTGAATTATGCCCATTCATGAATCTCTCATACAATTGTGTTTGTGTCATGTTAAGAAAGTATTTAATGTGGGGTTGATGGTCCCTAGAAACCCTTCTCAATTTTAGTACATCTTTCTTATTGAAACAAGTCCTATTTTTCTCATGCCAAAAAATTTGTACTCGTCCATTAACTACTCCAATTAACTATGTGTCGGAACAAGGTATCCTACCAATAAATGCCCACAAATTTGTTTGGTCTGGTGTATCGAGGGTATCTCATCTAAAAGGAATAATTTTCAATGGTTTTAACATTACATTTAATGAAATGAAATGTTTGTTTGAGAAAATGATGTTTTCTTGTGATCTTGCAAACAATTGATTGTAACAATACACATCAAGCTATGTTACAGTATTGAGAACGAGTTTTATTACCAACTGTATGAAAAACATCGACAAGGATTCTAACAATATAATTACTTGTTTTTTGACTTTTTATTGTTTCAATGCCTAACATTCTCCAAACAATAACAAAACTTCTAGATATTAACAAACATTGAAATAACTAACATTTAGTTGTATTAGATTTTGATTCAAAATAGTTTTTAATAATTTTCTATGATTGATTATGAATAGTTTGGTTAGATAACTTACCTTCAAGGGATTTTAGACCACTTTCATCCAATTCATTGTGTTTAGAAGCTATTTGGCACACATTGCTCAGTCCAGGTAAGGACGATAGACATGTATTATGGCACTCTTAACCTCTCTAATGTGGAGTTAGAAATGTAGGATCTCTTACCTCTTCAATAACTTGTGGGTCAAATTTGGGAGGAGATTAGACATGTTCATGGGTAGTTTCAAGAAGGTATAACTATTGAACAGAACATTGCACCATAGGAAATTCTTCACCAAAATGTCGTGCACTAGTTTCCTCTCTAATTTCATCCTTATAAAATTAGATCCAAGCAAATCCATCATCATTCTCTCATCCACAACAAATTTTTTGGTGAAATAGTCATTAGAGGTTCACTAGATGTAAAAATTGGAGTTTCCCCTGCTAAAATCCTATGCTTTTCTTATGGTGATGGAGGAAAAACAACAATGGCATCTATTGTGCTATAATTTGGATTGGCCTATACTGAAAACCTACATTTTTGTTTACCTAACCTTGCATTTTCTCTTGCTTCATTGAAATTTTCAATGGGTTTCACTTTCTTCAAAGAATTTATCAATCGATTACATTTGTTCCCTATGTTCATAGGGATTAGCAACAAGAAATAAACAAATAATTTCCTTCCAATCACACAAAAATCATAAAAATTGTATTCAAAGATAGTTTTTTCATAGAAGATGTCAGATAATCTATAAAGAAGAAAGTAATTTTCAGAAATTTTGAGGTAGGGCTTCATGCATTTTTTGTTTCTGATCCAAAATGGATCGAGGAAGGCCAAAAAATCCAAAATGGATCTAGGAAGGGATAAAAAATAAAAGTTCTTGGAATCGAATGAAACCAGTGCCATTGCATTTGTCTTGTCATGCTGATTCCGACCATATATTTTTTTTTCGAAAATGGACTCCGTATGGCGAAGTTATCGCGATCTGAAGTTTAGGTCAAACTGGCAAAACGACAAAGTCAAAGTCAACAGTCTATACTGCTGACATCAGTAGTACGTCAGTAGGACAGATGGAAGATGACGTCAGCTTGGCATCGTGATGATGTCAGTAGGACAAGTGGCAGCACCAGGGCGTGCCACGTGGCACTCATTTTTGGCATTTTTAGGGGTTGATTTGGACCAATAAAAATTGGACATGTGGCATTGTACAGACATGACATGTGGCAGTGCTACGTGACATGGCACCATTGGAATCATGACACATGGCCAGTATGGTGTTGACGTGGCATCATCTGATTGTGACATGTGGCAAGTATGATAGTACGACACGTGGTAGGTACGACAGTGCAACACATGGAAGGTACGACGATGACATGACATGTACAATGGTCACTGGGCATATGACTGGGTTAATAACTGGAGAGTATGACCCATTCATAGGGTGACACGTGGCTCAATCACAGGGCACCACGTGGCACCCCGAATTTGGCCAAGGATGGCTGGGAAAAAGTTTGTTTCGCCTCCAGGGGAATTAAACCCACGACCTCCAGGTAAGGCAACAGACTAGCAACTATGCGCTAACCAACATGGCATGTGTGTGACTTGTTCATACAAATGGCGGAAAATGATGTTAAGTTGCTAGTTGGCGCATTTTATGGTATAAGGCCCGATTAATGGGGGCTAGCCACACGACCAAGGGCATATGACCAGGGCTATAACGTGGGGGCCGAAGGATAAGGCGCTTAGTGCTCGGCCACATGGTGCTCCATGTGACCCAGGGTCCAAAGAAAGAAGGCTAGCGTGCACATTTTTTCCCAATGTGGGTTTTCCACCTTATTATTGGGTTTTATTCATGATTTTATGGTTTTTTGGCCATATCTTGGTGGATATGGGCCCAAATTGAGTGTCACAAGAGGTGGTTTATTGGGATTTGATCCCTCTACCTCATGGCTCTATAAACCAAGACATTGTGAATTTTTAGAGGCAACAAGTATCTTGGAGAAAATTGAAGAAGAATTTGCAAAGGTCAAGTTGTCTTGTGCAGTGAAGAGTAGTTGAGATTTGGAGGCATTTTCCAGGATTTCTACTCTACCTTTTTCAGTGTCGTCTATTGCATCGAGTTCTTGAGACAGAGAAAAATACAGGTGAGTTGGTCAGAGACCTACATGATGTAATTTTGATGTATATTTTAAGCATTGAAGTTTAATAGAGAAGCCTCCCTCACTGAAGACAAAGGCCCAGAGACATAGGCGAATTTTTTCGAACTCCGTTATCAATTTATGGTAGTCAATCTATTGATGGTTTGCTTCTTTGTGTTATCTGATATTTCTCTTCGTTATTAATCTTTTTTATCGCTTATACATTCATATGCATTGTCAGAAAATGTCTTGATAAAATTGGAGTCATAGTGCAAATTGCTAAGCACCGATTTCATATCAGTTTCTATCTAATAGGAGTGTGCACGTGATTTAGAATACATGTGTGTTATAACACACATGTGTTCTAAAGTGCATGCACACTCCTATTACAATATATTAAAATATCCTAAGATTCCCATACCCCCACTTGAAGGCCAAAGATCTTCTCGAGAGGTCATCTATGGTGGTTTGAGGTGTCATTCATGACCCTTATGACCTATGAGTTGCTTAAAACCTCAAGAGGTTAGGTGTGGTGGTGTGAGGCATCGTTTGTTACCCTAGATGCCTAGAATATTTTTACTTTGGATAAGGCTTTGGTTTCCCCCCTCATCCATATAAGTCCTTAAGACCCATACCTAATTCTCAAAATCTTGTGAGGGCACGAACATCCTTTATTACAGGCCAAGGATATCCTCTAGAAGTAATGGTGGTGTTTCAAGGCTTTTTTCATGTCTCTAGATGTATCAAATATTTCATTAGGACCTAAGGCATAGACTTATTCCCTATATCATTTCCAAGGCACTAGGACAGATACCAATTAGTCAAAACCACCTAGTAGCACTAACATCCCCAATCATAGGACAAGGATACCCTCAAGAGGCCATGTGTGGTTGTTGAAGGCATCCTTCTTGGCCCTGGATGGATAGAAGCTTCCTTTATGGCCTAAGGTTCATGTTACCTTCTATGACCATATCTAGGGCTATGAGACTGATACAGAATATTTTCATCAATGTGACTTATTAAAGAATTGTGTTAAATGAGCATAAACTGAAATGCACCATAAAAAAGGAAAGCTAAATGATAAAGAGACATAAGCATCAGATATGAACACAAAAACTTGATAACGAATTTTGTCCCTGGTGGACTACGTCTTTGGGTCCTGCTCTCAAATGGGTAGGTCTTTTTATTAACTCAGCAAAATAATTTGGCAAAATACATAAGTATACCTCATTCTAGAGTTAAGTTGTAGAAGCTTTGCTCAGATTAGAAAAAAAACAACACCACTGAATTCGTGGCGTCGAATTACCCAAAAACGACTGTCTCTACGCCTCGATATGATTCTGGCAGTCTCAGGCCCATCAAAAATCTCATCTCGATTTGCATGCTTGCAATCTGCATTAATGATTGTACTCTTGCATCGTTTTTCATGCCTAGTACGGATTGTCGCGCGCCCTGCCTCCCCCTGTGCACTAACGAAATTCCATTTTTAAATAAAAAGATGCGGACAAAGTTAACATTATGGTAGTTTGGTCGATTGGTTGGTGAATGTGTATTAAGGAAAGTTGTTAGGGAGGTCTTGGGGTCAAACCTGTGGGCCTCCCCTTTTCTTACACTTTCGTTGCAACCGTTCCCAATAGTGGCGCCAAGTTATTCCATTTTTAAATAAAAAAATGCGGACAAAGTTAACAGTATGGTAGTTTGGTCGATTGGTTGGCGAATGTGTATTAAGGAAAGTTGTTGGGGAGGTCTTGGGGTCAAACCCATGGGCCTCCCCTTTTCTTACACTTTCGTTGCAACCGTTCCCAATAGTGGTGCCAAGTTGGTAGTCTGCTGCTGAATTTAGTGGATTGTTGATGAATTTAGTGGACTGTTGTCGAATTTGGTGGAAGCTGGTCAGATTTGGTGGATATGTGTTAAAATGACATATTCGGGGTTGGCGCCATCCAACACCGCTATTTTTTTTCTTTTTCGATGGTTGGCCCTTACTGGGCATTTTCTCTTTACCACGTGGTGGCCATTCATTGGCCCACGTCACCTATGTGCACAGTCACTTCCACATCACTTCTTCTTGGTCAGCTTGCCACGTCACCTGTATGGTCGTTGACATCATTCGTACTGATGTTGATACCAATAGTATGGATGTTGACTCATCCTTGTTGATTGGGATAGGTTAACCAAAACTTTGACCATGAATATCTTTTGATCCGTAACTACATTTGACAAGTCGTTTACATAGTTGGAAATCTTGTGATGCGATCTTCACGATGATGCCAATTTCACCAAGTTTTGAGGACTTGAATTTTTGCCCTTTCTCTGTATGCTGAGGCCATTATAAGCTTCCTGAGGTGCTTCTGCAAATTTTGAGTTATCCTTAGACTTCTCTGGATCCTTTTTGGATCAGAGATCCATACCTAGTGCTCAAATATTCTAGTGGTACATGGTGGTTCAAAGTGTCATTCTTGGCCTCAGAATCCTAGAAACTTCCTTTAGGGCCTAAATCTTGAGTTTTTTTCCCTAACCATATCCAGTTTCCAAAGACTCATACTTAATGTTTAAAAAATCCTAATGTTGATTATCCCCATATAAAATAAAAGAATATCTTGGAAAGGTCCTTTGTGGTGGTTCAACATGTTGTTAATGTCCCTAGATGGCTAAAAGATTCCTTTAGGACCTAAGGTGTGGGTTTTCTATCTTAATCATTCCCAAGTACCCAAGACCCATACTCAGTGCTCAAAATATCCTAATGATGCCCATTTCCCCACTTGAAGGCTAAATATCCCCTCAAGAGGTCATATATGGTGCCTTGAGGTGTCATTCATGACCCTTGAGCCCTATAAGCTACCTAAAACCTCAAGAGGTTAGGTTTGGTGGTTTAAGGCATCATATTTTTCCCTATATTCCCATAATCTTTGTACTTCCAATAAGGCTTATATTTCCCCTCTCAACCATATCAATACCTTGAGACCCAGTACTAATGCTTAAATCCTTGTGAGGGCACTCACACCCTTTCTTAGAGGCCAATGATTCACTATAGAGGTGATGTGTGGTGCTTCAAGGCATTGTTAATGGATCTAGATGTTGCAAATATTTCTTTAGGAGATAAGGCATGAAATTCTTCCCTAGATCATTTCCAAAGCCATAAGACACATACCTAATTTTCAAAACCACCTAGTGGCAACGACATCCCTAATGTTGGGACAATGATACCCTTAAGATTCCATGTGTGGTTGTTCAAATCATTCATCTTGGCCCTAGATGACTAGAATATTCCTTTAGAGCCTAAGGTTAATGTTTCCACCCTTTACCATGCCCAAGGCCCCAAGACACATACATAGTTCTTAAAACTATTAGTCATACCTATATAACTAATTAGAGGAAAAGTATAGCATTGATAGTTCATTTGTGGTGGTTAAGGGTGTCATTCTTGGACCCAAAATCCTATAAGATTCCTTTATCACCTAACTCGTGGATTTGTTCCCCTAACCTTATCCAAGGTCCAGAGACTCATACTTAATATTCAAAAACTCATAATGCTGACTATCCTCATTTTGAGACAAAGGATACCCTGGAAAGGCCCTTTTTGGTGGTTCAACATGTTGTTGATGGCCCTAGATGCCTAAAATATTCCTTTAGGACCTAAGGCATGGGTTTCCTCTCTCGATCATGTCTAAGAACCTAGGAACCATACCTAGTTCTCAAAATATCCTAACGATGTCCATATCCCCACTTGAAGGAGGTCATTTATGGTGGTTTTATGTGTCATTCATGACCCTTGATCCCTATAAGCTACCTAAACCCTTGTCTCCTTGAGAAGTCAATTGTGGTGGTTTGAGGAATCATGTTTGGTGTTATATTCCTACAATATTTATACTTTAGCTAAATAATAGGTTCCTTCCCTTGAACATATCAAGGCCTCGAGACCCATACATAATTCCCAAAACCTTGTGAGGGCACTAACATCCTTTCTTAGAGGACAAGGATAACATCCAGAGATTATGTGTGGTACTTTGAGGCATTATTCATGGCCCTATATGTCTCAAATATTTATTTAGGACCTCATTCATGACCTTGTTCCCTAGATCATTTTCATGACCCTAAGACACATACCTACTACTCAAAACCACCTAGTGGCACTAACACCACCAATAATAGGCCAGTCATACCCTTAGGAGGCTATGTGTGGTTGTTCGATGCATCCTTCTTGGTCCTAGATGAATAAAATCTTCCTTTAGGTCCTAAGGTTCATGTTTCCTCCATTAATAATAACCAAGGCCCCAAGACCCATAACTAGAGCTTAAAACTACTATTTGTACCTATATACCTAGCTAAAGGCAAAGGGTGCCATCAATAGGTCATTTGTGGTGGTTCAAGGTGTCATTCTTAGCCCCAAAATCCTAAAAGATTCCTTTAGGGCCTAACTCCTAGGTTTTTTCTCTTAACCATATCCAGAGTCCAAAGACTTGTACTTAGTGTTCAAAATCTCATAACATTGGCTATCCCCATGCAGAGACCAAGGATATATTGGAAAGGTCCTTTGTGGTGGCTCAACATGTCATTGATGGCCCTTGATGCCTAAAAGATTTCATTAGTACCTAAGGCTTGGGTTTCCTCTATCAATCATGTCCAAGGACTCAAGACCCATACCTAGTACTCAAAATATTCTAATTATTCCCATATCCACACTTGAAGGCCAAAGATCCCCTTGAGAGGTCATCGCTAATGTTTTGAGACGTTATTCATGACCCTTGAGCCCTAGAAGCTTCCTAAAACCTTGAAGGACTGGGAGTGGCAGTTTGAGGCATTGTGTTTGGCCTTAGATGCCTAGAAGTTTTGTTCTTTAGCTAAGTCTTGGGTTTGCTCCCACGACCATATCAAGGTCTTGAGACCCATGGCTAATGCTCAAAAAACAAAGTTACCAACTTAACGAGAACTCTCTGGAGTTCTTATTTTTTTAGAAGTCACATTTACAGGCAATGTTTACCCATGTTTCAAAAAAAGGTGTTATCAATAGCACCCTTTTTTTTTAGAGTTAAAATTACAAAAAATTGCAATCATCATTTGTAAAATTGCAAAAACAAATCCCTTAAAATCAACCCCCCAAAACAAAAAGTGGTGCTCCTAGCATCAACCCTTTTTTTGAGGTTGAAAATTACAACTTGGTTGAAATTGTGGTCTAGGAGTGCCACTTTGTGGCACTCCTAGTTGTAATTTTAACCTCCACCCCCATACCTAATGGAAAACACCTTATGAGACCCATACCTAATGGAAAACACCTTATGAGGCCACTAACATCCTTTCTTAAAGGATAAGAATACCCTGTAGATGTAATGTTTGGTGCTTTGACAGAATGTTCATGGCTTTGGATGCCTAAAATATTTATTTAGTACCTAAGACATGGCTTGCTTCCCTAGATCATTTCCAAGGCCTTGGGACACATACATGCTTCTCAAAACAACCTAGTGGCACTGACATCCCCAATTATCAGCCAAGGATGCCCTCGGGAGGCCATGTGTGGTTGTTCGAGGCATCCTTCTTGGCCCTCAATGACTATAATATTATTTTATGGCCTAAGGTTCATGTTTTCTCCCCTAGCCATTTCCAGGACCTTAAGATCGGTCATGCCTAGTACTAAAAAATGTTAGTGTACCTATACACCTATTTAGAGCCAAAGGATTCCCTCGATAGGTCATTTGTGGTGGTTTAAGGTGTCATTCTTGGCACGAGAGATCTAAAATATTCCTTTAAGGCCTATCTCTTGGATTTGTTCACCTAACCATATCTATGGTATAGAGACTCATACTTAATGTTCAAAAGCTAATAATGTTGATTATCCCAAACTGAAGACCAAATATACCCTAGAAAGATCCTTTGTGGTGGTTCAACATGTCGTTGATGGCCCTAGATGCTTAGAAGATTTTGTTAGGACCTAAGGCATGTGTTTCCTCTCTCAATTATGTCCAAGAAACCAAGACCCATACCCAGTTTTCCAAACCAACAAATAATGCCCATATCCCCACTTAAAGGCCAAATATTCCTTCGAGAGGTCATCTATGGTAGTTTAAGGTGTTTTTCATGACCCTTGAGCCCTAGAATTCATAGAAAACCTCGAGAGGTCAGGTGTGGTGTTTTGAGGAATCATGTTTTTCCCTAGATGCCTAGAATATTTGCACTTCATCTAAGGCTTGGGTTTCCCCAATTACCATATCAAATCCTTTAGACCCATACCTAATGCTCAAAACCTAATGAGTGCACACTAACATCCTTTCTCAGAGGCCAAGTATATCCCCTAATGGTATTGTGTGGTTCTTCGAGGCATTAGTCATGGCTCTGGATGCCTCAAATATTTATTTAGGACCTAAGGCATGAAATTCTTCCCTAAATCATTTCCATTACCCTAGGACACATAACTAATGCTCAAAAACACATAGTGGCACTAACATCCACAATTCTAGGCCAAGGATACCCTTAGGAGGCCATGTTTCACTATTCAAGAATTTCATCTCGGCCTTGAATGGATAGAATATTCCTTTAGGGCCTAAGGTTAATTTTTCTTCCTCAACGGACTGAGTGATCTAGATGGATATTGGTGGCCACCCACCTATTCCATTGGCTCAGAATAGAGTTTTCCACCTTGGCAGGTTTTCGAGTCCCAAAATTCTCATGTCGTTTTGAGACCCTAAACGACATTTTTTGGGGATTCGGGGCCCAAGTGATTACTTAACGAAATGGCCTAGGCTATTCGAAAATTGTTGTTCTCAGTTAAACCTTTCCAACTATGTATTGAGCACCCAAAACAAAGATCGTATGCAAAAGTTATGCCCCTGGGAAGTTGACGTATCAACTACCCCCATCAGGGCCTGCAAACCTTTTGTCTTTTCATTTTCTGGGGTTACGGTTTTGGATTTTCCTTATGTTAAAAAGGCCCTTAGAGCCTCATTGTAACTATCATATTCTTACGAATGCGAGTAGTTATCACATCTTTTCTCAGAGATAAGCTGTCACCATTCTAGCGAGTCTTTCACTCTGTATTTTTACAGTTCTATACATTTCACACATTAATAGAAATTGTGTATTACTATATATTTGTGCTTATATATTTGATATATTTTTGTTATATTGTTGGATATAGAATACATCTCTGTACATTTATTTATTATATCTCCACTCTCATTTCATGCCGAAAATAATCTAGATCAGTGGTATCAAAGTAGTCTACTCTTGATCGTTTTTCAGTGCATGTCCCCAACAAGGTCCGAGTATAACAAGTTGGATCTCAAGCTTGTCTCTCTTGAGTACAATATCTCTAACACGCCCTTGAAACCCTCCATGGAAGAAGAAAAGAAAAACGACGGAGCAGAAGATTCTATTAATTTGTTGCTTGAGCAAGCTCACACACGAGAAAGGGACAAAATGATGGAGATTTTTTCCCACATCCTTCAACCCCTTCTGATAACAACTAATGTGTATTCATCAAGCGACCACTTTGGAGGCACCTCACCTTTCAAGGTAGAAGCTAATTTTGATATTCCCGTATTTGAAGGAGAGATAGATGCAGATACCCTAGAAAAATGGCTAAATCTGCTAGATGTTCATAATTTCTCTGACAGGGAAAAGATCACCTTCGCACTCCTTAAGGCTCTCCCCCATGTCAAACATTGGTGGGAAACTTACTGGGAGCAAAGTTCCGCAAATGAGTCTGGAATATATGGGGCCGAGCTGTTAAGAACCAAATATCAATATAGCATAGAAAAACCTTAGAAAAAGTACTCAACGCCTTGAAAAAGAGATAATTTTAGATAATAAGCCTCTTCGAGGGGGAAACCTCCTTTTACCCCACTTAAATGTTCTAGTACAATATGATTCAAAATGAAAATGTCTCCTTGGTATATATAGGATACTAGGAGGTATAATTACAACTAATGGCCTAAAGCCGACATAAATAAAATAACATTACTAATATAATATGCCCCAATAAGGGGTAATGAGCCAATAATAGGGCTTAACATGCCCCTCCCCTTGAGACAAGTGTTGTCTACAATGCTTGAGTAACTCTAGATGCTTCTGTATAAAAGACTCATCTTCCCAAGTGGAATCTTCACTAGTAGTTTCCTCCATTTAATGAGATACTCTGAAATGGATCTATTCCTCAGCGGGTGAATTCTTGTGTCAGTGATGGCTTCAAGATCCAATATGGTTTTTCCTTCCTCGTCAAGTTTTGGCAATATAGTTTGAACTGGGATCCTGTCGCCTATAACCTTCTTTAAGCATGAAACATAGAAAACTAGG
>JASDQU010738534.1:183722-196538 GCA_032191745.1 Picea mariana | reverse complement strand
CGACAAGCCACAGCGGGGCAGACGGAAGAGGAGCACAGAAATCCGCCTGAGCATACTGAACGTGAGAAGAACAAGGAGCAAGTGGAGGACGATCAGCCGAATAAGGCCGCGACAGAGACCTGGGCAGAGGACCTCGGTGCCGCGTGGCTTGGCTTTTCGCCAGGTGTCTAGCAATATGACAATTTCTTAGGCTAGATAGTTTTATTTTGATTATGCTAGTTTTTAACTCTGCAACAGACTCAGACTGGTGACTCGGAGGATGACTGGACTGGTTTCCCCTCTGTTGGGGCAGTCCAGCAACTCCAGCGGATTATTTTTGTAATTTTGGAACCCTGTTTTAGCCATTGCAGGCACCTTACATAATACAATTTTCTTACTTACAAAAAAAAAAAATCTAGCTCTCGGAGTAAGGGTTATGGTCCTTCTCATTAATCCTAGGTTAATACTATGTCTAAGAGTAAGGGTTAAATACTAACTCTAGGATTCCCTCCTGCTTGCCAAGTGGCTACAGATCTTCTTGTGCTTTTTAAGAGTCTTTCCATCTAGCTAATGATGGAAGGAAAGTGGCAAGCGAATTGATCCTTGAGTTTGGCAAGCTAATATGTCCTTCCATGAAGATCTCTCTTTCTAGCTGACGATAAAAGAGGTTGAGACTCTCTTTCCAACTACTTATGTGATTCTTTCTATAAGTTTCTCTAGTAGTTTCAAGAAGGAATTTGCAATATTTTGGAAGAAACATGGATCTATTGGTTGTCCAGAATGATTCTTTCGAGAGGGTGGGGACGAGTAGGAATGAGGGTTGCTACTGAGATAAGTGCTACAATAGTGGGGGGGGACTGCTAGAAGAATAAGTATTTCTTTCCCTCTTGAATGTATGACCGACATGTGGCTTTTAAGTGTAAGGAATTCCACCTTAGAATCTCAAATGACGTCGGTAACTAGGAATAGCATAAAGAGAAGACATAACATCTTTCTTTATTATATATGATCGATATGGTGCCCACCCAAATTCTTACCATGGTATCCAGCTTCAAATACTTAGCCTAGTCGCCCATCGAATTCAAAAAGGAAGGAAGGTAATTAGGAGTTTCACTTCGTTACCAGAGACCTGTACGAAGAAGCGCAGGGGACAACCTTAACGGGATAACCTTCCCCTTATAAACTCCACTCAACTACCGAATTCATATGAGTCGTTAGAGCCTACTCTTCCCACCGACTGATCCGTCGGATCTTTTAATGACTATGGTTGAGTTTTTATTTTGCATGCGTTAATTAACCATTTGAGAAAACTTAGTGAAAGAATGAGGAAAGAAGTGGAATTATGACAACCATATGCACATGTGCATATCTGAAATGAAATAATAGACAACAAACCATAACACACAGATTGATAACAGAGTTCGGCACAACTTTGCCTACGTCTCCGGGCCTTTGTCTCTGTGGGGGGAGGCTTCTTTATTTTTGTTCAAAAGCTCAAAAGTACACTGCTGCAATGCCAAATGGCTACAAGACTGATCTAGTCATGTTCGTCCAAATCTCAAGAACCCTCCAAAGAAAACGACACGCAAAACGGACGTCCGGAGCTCCCAGAAATGACCCGACAGCGTCTGCTCCTCAATAGCTTCCCTGCATAAAAATGGCGTTGGCTTGGCTTCTCTTCAGCATAATTCTGCTCTGACTACTTCTCCATGGCCTTAAACAGGCCTGATTTATATAGATTTGAAGTTGGTTGCTCATCTCCAGCTTCCTCCCAAAATTTGGGCTCCAAAAATGCCCAATATCTCCCAAAAATGGAGAAAATCCAATAATATCAGGGATAATAACAATTAAAATCCCAAAATCTTAACCAAAAAACCCACTTTTGATTAAAATCGGGCACAACCCCCACTAGGCATGCGCTCTTGGTCATATCGGGCCTCCATATGGCCACGCGCCATGCGTTGGCCCCCTCTCTACTGGCTCCTGGTCGTGGGATCCGCATGGGATCGCAAGCTAACAACTAACCGTGCGTTCTGTATGGTAAAGGCCCCGGGTCGTATGGGGCCGCTCAGGAACCGGGGGCTATCCCCTATCCATACTCCACCGAATCCGTGCCGACTGGTTACATGGAACGATCGTGTGGTGTGTTGTATGTTGTGCCGAGGGCTGGGGCTAAGCCCCGACCCTTTCCCCCGCCGGTTAAACATTCAAACAAATTCATATAATGTATTTACCATATAGTTTACAAGAACCAACAGGGGCCCGGGTGGCTAGCCCAGTCCTGTCAGTCCGTTGCCCAGAGAGAGGTCGGGGGTTTGACCCACAGTAAACCCAACAAATTTTATACAAACCGACGAACCAACCACGGGGTGCCACATGGCAGCCCGTGACTGGGCCACGTGGCACTTAACCAACCACAAACTGCCACACGTCAGATGCCAATTAGTCCACGTGCCTGCCACCTATCATCGTACGTTTGCCACATCACTGCCCTGTCACGTCAGCTGCTGACGTCATCCGTGCCACGTGTCACCCTTACAGTGGTGACACGTGTCACCCCTGGATAGGTCCAACTGTATGTCAAATCAACCTGCCACGCTCTGCTACGTGTTGTCACCCGAGGCTGCCACGTGTCATCTTCAGAAGCTGCCACGTGTCGCCTTCAGGAGATGCCAAGTCAGCCTGTACGGACTGTAGAGTCATCCCCTTTTTTTTTCTGTTTGCTATTTGGACAGAATGCGATATCTTGCTCATACGGAGCCCATTTGACGAAGTAAATATACCGCCGGAATCAGGAAGACGAGACGGACGCAATGGCGCTGGTTTCGTCGCATTCCGAGCACTTTTATTTTTGAGCATTTTTCAAGCCCTGTCAGGCTTCTGGATCCAATTTCGGATCACCGACCTTATGAAATTGATGTATTATGACTTTTGAAAGCAAATAGAATGGAATACTAACTGCTACCTACTAAAGGGTGGGGTTAGCTACCTACCAATGCTCATCAGGTTATTGATGAAGGGAAGGAAGGTAAGGGTTGGGGTTATTACTAATGAAGGGTTACTAATAAAAGGATATACATGGCTAATAGAGAAACATAGCTAGTAGCAACTACTATACGCATAACAACTACACTATTCAATGAAGAGAGTATGCACTCTTCCCACTTACCTTATGAAAATGATGTATTATGACTTTTGAAAGCAAATAGAATGGAATACTAATTGCTACCTACTAAAGGGTGGGGTTAGCTACCTACCAATGCTCATCAAGTTA
Source organism: Picea mariana (assembly GCA_032191745.1). Classification (NCBI taxonomy): domain Eukaryota; kingdom Viridiplantae; phylum Streptophyta; class Pinopsida; order Pinales; family Pinaceae; genus Picea; species Picea mariana. Next base: position 193,285 of record JASDQU010738534.1, on the reverse strand, counting down.
TTGATAAAGGGAAGGAAGGTAAGAGTTGGGGTTATTACTAATGAAGAGTTACTAATAAAAAAATATACATGGCTAATAGAGAAAAATAACTAGTGACAACTACTATATGCATAACAACTACACTATTCAATGAAGAGAGTGTGCACTCCCCTCTACACACTAAAGACAATCCTACTATGTTGTATCTAATATCGAGTTGTTAATGATCAAAACCATCCTAAGCACATCACACGTTATTATGATTTTTTCGTTTTAAAATAGTTATCYTGTGCATATTCTACATTATACCCTACAACTGATTCAACTTCCGCTTCTRGGGATCAGGAGGAGCTCCCTTCCCTTTTTCGGAATGATAGCATAGCATCGGATAGTAGCCCGTTGGAGTCTTTCCCTACAACATCCTAAGCAGATCACACATTATTATGAGTTTTTCGTTTGAAAATAGTTAAAGTTTAAAAAACTAACAAATGGAAGATGCATAGCGACTAATCGCTACCTTGAATTTTTACGTCCAAGCATATAAAATTCCCTCCGGGTCTTTACTCTCAAATATACACATTAAAAGATACCTCGATGATAGTGTTATAATATTAAAATTATAAGCTAATTGTATTCTCAAGTTAACCAACTAGGTTGCCTTAGCCCTGCCCCACTTCATTCCAGTTGGAAGCTTGAAGGTGTTTGCCTATATTGTGGAGGGTCATTGGAAAGTTAGATTGTAACATAATTTTCACTTTTATTACTTAAGTTATAATGATAATAATTTAATTTTAAAATGGCAATCAAATATTAAATTAGTGTAGAAGACTTTTTTGTTTGTGGAATCTTTTTTACTTATTATTTAAGTTATAATGATAATAATCTAATTTTAAAATGACAATCAAATATTAAATTAAGTTATAATGATAATAATCTAATTTTAAAATGACAATCGAATATTAAATTAGTGTAGAAAACTTTTTTTGTTTGTAGAACAAAAAAAATTCTTTTGCATAATATAAATCTATAAAGATACACATACCTTACTCCTTTTTAAATTTGAACCCATGATTTTATCTATCTTATATATATATACCTAATATTTAAAAAAAAAAAACTTTAAAAAGAGTGGCAAGGAAACAAATAATTTTTTTTTGCACTGATACATGTTGATCATCTCCGTATCTTATTGCGGTTAGAAAATTCGCGTCTACTATGATAGTGAAGACCAAACATTTTTCACTTAGAAATTACAATGACTTACAAGTCACTTGCATCATTTGTATTGTTTTTAGAGAAATCCGTTCACTATAGTCACAGCGCCAAAGATCACTCATCTTTACAAGTCACTTTCAGCTTGACGGTCAATGCCTAATCATTTCTCATTTGTATATATTTAATCTTAATAAATTAATTGTAAGTAGTGACAAATTCAATAATTGCAAAATTGCTTAGTATATATATATATATATATATATATGGTATTTTGAAGAATAAATTATTTGTAAATAATATCTAATTCAGTAATTGTAACAGTGGTGATGCCTGTGGTGATGGTTTGGAGGAATTGTTTGTATTAATCATTCTGTTCTAGTTTACATCTACAATTATTCCTTGTAAACCGATATAATTGTAAATTGAATATATCTTAATTTTTTTTGAATAATAAAATATATATTATTTCATAAATATACTCTTCATAATAAACCATAATAAATAAAATAAAATAAAATAATATATATATATATATATATCTATATATATATATATATATATATATATATATATATATATATAACCACATAAGATTCAAGAATGATATGTTTAATTTAAATTTAAATAGATTGTTTTTAAATTTATAATTTATATAAGTTGACGAACCCTAGAGCGTGCCTGCCTGCCAGCCAGCCCGCCCGCCGCTCTAGGGTTCGTGTGCTTTATAGAATGGATGCCAGGCACGTTGCGTCCTAAACAGAAAATAATTATTATCGCTGCGCAAGGAAAGAGGAAAGGTTAGAGGATGATGTCCTAATACCATCATTTCTTCCTTTCCATTTTAATATGATTTGAAATTGTACATTCTGTAGTACTTGATTGAGTAATTTGGGGTTGGAATTGTAGTTGTTTAAGTAATTTGGGATTGCACTTTGGTATTAGTAAATAATGGACTCATTTCTTTAAGGATTATTTATCTATGTTGGTTTTTTTTGTGAAAATTTGGATTTTGGATATATGATTGTGAACATTTTTATCATTTTGAAATGTATATCTGTTTATTGTTATTATTTGGTGTTGGTTAGTTGTTTTATTAAATAGTTTTTTTTTTTTGGAATTTGATAATATAAATTTATAAAAATCACTATTTTTTGTTGTTCAAAATTCATTTATGGATGTAGAAATGGATTCACCATGCTGAAAAGCTTTCACTACACTTGGATTATATAGAAATAATCATTTAAATCCACTAATCCAACAATTTATCATCAGATTTCAGTAAATATCCCTCAAAAATCATCATTTTGTAGAACCTTTAACCTACCGTTTATTATTTAAAGTGTATTTTGCGTCACCATTTTAGAGTTGATACTATTTCCATTTTTTGTTTTATCCTTATTTTGTTATGTCAAGAGGCCTTTTATCGTTGTATATGTTTGCTTAATAAAATTAATTAATATAAAATATAAATAAAATTTAATATTAATTTACAAAATATAAATATAATATGAATTTATAATTAAAATAAATAAATAAATATTATATTTGAAAAACATAAATATAATTATAAAATACTTTTTAACTATTTCAAACTGTCGGTAATTATTTGTGAAGCTCTAGAGCTCAACGTTGACGTTGATTGCAAGATCTCAAAAATGGAAAAGGGGTCGCTCTATATAATTATAAAATAGTTTTTAACGATTTCATATTGTTGGTAATTATTTGTGAAACTCTAGAGCTCAACACTCAACATTGACGTTTATTGCAAGATCTCAAAAATGAAAAATGGGTCACTCTAAAAACCATATGCATCAAGTCCTTGATGAACTATACAAAAGTAAATTAATTTTTTTTATAATTATCATTGTTTATCTTTTCGTGATTTAAGTTTGATTGAATAAGTAGTGAGTAATGAGATTTCGTGATTTAAGTTTGACTAAATAAGTAGTGAGTAATGAGAAATTGAAGACATTTAAGCATGGGGCATTGAATACATTTAAGCATTGAATAGTAACAAACGTGTTTACTATACATGCATCAATCCCTACATTCTATACCAAGCATAGGATGCCTTCAATATTCCTACATAGTTCAGGGTTAAAGAACGAAATCCCTCCCAATATACAAGATATAATTAGGAAGATTTCATTGAAGTCTAACGAAATCCCTCCCAATATAGAAGATATACTTAGGAAGATTTTATTGAAGTCTTTTCCATCATACTCTTGGCTCATTAATTCATGCAATTATTTTCATAATTAATTTTTTTATTAAGAGTGTTAGGGTCGCTTTTTAACTTTCTTAGTTAGTGGAATAGATTATTACTTAATATATTGAGGGTTATTTCCATCAAATAAGATCCCATGGGGTAGTAGAGTGTGAAATTAATAAATGTAAGTGATCTCATTAAATAGGGTTTAGTGGTAGAAATTATATATAGTGGTAGAAACTATGTAATCAATTGTCAAGTGAATATTATTGTATTTGGAGCTTTTCTTATGTTAGAGGTCACTCTCTCAAAGAGGAAAATTAACATTGCATGTAGTTCTGAATATCACCAAAGGTTTATTTACTACTATTATTCTCTAATTCTAGTTCTATTTATTTTATCTAATTTTTTTTGAATGTTCTATTTTAACAAACAAGCAACATCATAAGTGGTATTAGAACACATTCTCATTCCAACATACACTCCAATTCTAGATTATTTTCTTTTAAGCTAGAGAGGGTTTTCGACATCTTTAAATAACATAGGGATCTATCGTTCAATGAGTAAACCCACAATTGGATAAGTCTGCATGCATAAAATACAAGAGGTGTCACCTAGATGGACACCCTTGTAACTTCCGTTGTTACCCCGTCATGCACTCCAATTTTAGACTTTTTTGTAAGCTAGAGAGAGGTTCTGACATCTTTAAATAACATAGGGATCTATTGTTCAATGAGTAAATATGCAATTGGGGAAGACTACATGTAGAAAATACAAGAGGTGTCACCTAGTTGGACACCCTTATAACCTGCATTTTTACCCCTTCATGTGCTCCAATTTTAGATTTATTTTTTTTAAGATAGAGAGGGATTCCAACATCTTTAAATAACATAGGGATCTATCGTTCAATGAGTAAACCCACAATTGGGAAAGATTACATGTAGAAAATACAAGAGGTGTCACCTAGTTGGACACCCTTGTAACCTTCGTTGTTACCCCTTCAAGCAATACCGCATCAGACAACACATATCTATATATTTGTTTTCCACGTACATATGAGTATATCAAAATCCCCACAAGCACACCTAAAACTAGCCTTACATAATATTGTCATCTATCATGTTGTGATAGTACACTGAGAACAACACTTGGGGACATCACCTTTGCATACTAAGGAATTAAGTAATACAACTAAGGATATAGTCTATCCTCCTTAGTCGGTGTCGTGAAATATTTAGCCGAGTACTATTGTTGGAAACCCTCTGATATATCATAGAGATAAAGAACTTGACACTCCTTTTTCCTTAGCACCCTACAAACCCTGACCTCTTCCTACACATGCTAGCCTCTACAACAGAGGCAATAGAATTTCTCCACAATTTGCAATATTAGGAGTTTCAAAATTTCATCAGTGCAATAATACTTAGAAGGGAGTACTACTCCCCCTAGTTTTTTTTATTAAAGAAAAAGTTGGGGGTTTGTTGACACCATTGTGGGAGACCCAAATCAAAATAATCCTTGTGAAACATTGATCATCAAAGTTTCACTCTGGAATAAATATCATTTTGTGTGGAACCACTCATACTATTACTTATGGCCCCTCTCCGCAAATTCCTCTTGAGGAATTGATCATGTTAGGATAGATCTTGGATAGTCTCTTTAGTGGACCTAGTGGTCCCATGAAAAACATCCATATATTTTCATCCATGGATGACGTAAATAAAATTGTTGCGTCTTTTCCCTAGTTAGTTAACAAAACAAAAACCGATATGTCTTCCTTCACTACACAAGTAGGCCTTTGTTTTGATTAGATTGTGAAACTGAAGAGTAAACCTGGGGAGGGGGACCATATATTTAGTGAAGGATCCCATAAGGGTAAGCACCTTGAGGAGAAGGAAGATCCTACTAATCACTTTTCTTTTTCTAACAATTCCTACTATCTATTGCCTCATCTCCCTAGAGTGGATGTGAGTAAGTTTGATGGGTTTGATCTGATCGGATGGGTTGACTAGATGGAGCATTACTTTTCCCTTCATGCCATAGAAGATGACCTATTGAAACTTTGAATAGGTGTCCCTTATCTTCATATGGAACATTTGATCTGAATCTTAGTGGGGATTATAGTCTAAGTTTGGATAATAAGTCATAAAGTCATATTTTTATGTAAACGAGAACTTGATAGACATGTAATTTATGGATTCAAGCTACTCAAAGTTGACTTCATCAACAAGACACCTTATAAGAAGGAAATAGGAAGAGACAAAAAGTTGGAGAAGAAGATATATATGCAATTTATAGAGTCAATCTTAATCAAATTTGACTCTGTTAGCAAGACACCTTATAAGAAGGAAATAGGAAGAGAGTGAAGGTCAGGAAGGAGAGGTCCCATAATTGGCCTCATTGAATGTAATGGTTCTTATTAATGGAACACTTTTTCTTCAACTCTCTCTCTCTTTCTATTTCCTTCTTATAAGGTGTCTTGTTGACAGAGTCAAATTTGATTAGGCTTGATTCCATAAATTACATATCTATCAAGTTCTATTTTACATAAAAATATGACTTTATGACTTATACATCTGAACTTAGACTATAAGCTCTACAAATATTTAGATCAACATTAGTAATGGTGGCACTGGAATATGAACTCATCTCAAGGGGTCACTTTATGGAGGTAGTTTTTGAAAGTCTTGTTTGCTCAATGAATTAGAGATAAAAAAATCTGGGCCATCTTACCAGATTGCACCAAATCGAAATGGTGGAAGACTGTATTGATTCTTTTGAATGTTTGGCTATTATAATAGAGAATATAATTGATGATTTTTTTATGAAATGCTTTATTAGTGGTAGAAAGAAATAAATTAGAGCCCAAGTAGAGATGAACCACCATGCTACTTGGTTGGAGGCCACTCATCTTGTTCATAATGCACAAGTTATATGCTATGCACAAGTTATATGCTATGCTTAGTCCAAAGTCCCCAACTTTGATCCATATCCTTTCCTAAATATGGTGGTTCCTTAGCATCTTGACACATCCGATTAGGTCCAAAAGTTAACATAGGATGAAATGGTGGAATGCCAAATCAAGGATCTCTACTAAAATTGAGATGAAAAACATTCTCCAAGGCATAAAATGTAAGGAGTATAAATTATTTATGACCATTTCTAATGCCATTTATGATGAGAAAGTTGATAGTGGGATCAAGATAAATCACTCCCATCATTTAAAATCTCCTCTTCCTAACACACTAGGTGAAGAAACCCAAATCTCCCTTCATTCTTTGGCTGATATTTCTTCCCCTCAAACATTAAAGTAAGTTAGTGATATCAAGTAGTGGAAGGTCATCATCTTAATCAACAATGGTAGCACCATAATTTCATTCAATGTTGCATTTCCCAAGAAACACATTACTATATACATGTTGTTAACAAATTTTAGATTATGATTTCTAATGGGGATCTGTGAAATGTGATTAGTAGTTTGAAAAATTGAAACTTCAAATGGGTGAGTATTCCTTGAAAAGTCACATGTTTTCCATTGAAATGGGAAGATGTGATATTGTTTTGGGTGTTGAATGGATACGAACATTAGGCCCCATCACCATGGAATTCTTGGAATTATAAATGATTTTTTAGAAGTATGACCATTCCTACATGCTCAAAGGTCTCAAAGCAAGTTCTCTAGAAATCATCAACACCCACCATATGGAAACGATTCTAAAAAAAGGAAATTTTATCATTATTGCAAAATTCCATGCTATTCAAGCCTTTGGGGACACTTCTCATCCAATTTATTCAAATTTGTAGTTTGTATGTTAGAAAAACACCAACAAGTCTTTAAACATCCCCAATGATTACTACCCTCATGTGGAGAGCATGATCATATATTCCCACTTCTTCCCATTATCCTACCATCCAATGTGCACCCATATCATCATCCCTTTTCCAAAAATAATAAAGTTAAAAATATTTTATAAGATATCTTATCTTTTAGTATCATCAATCCTAGTACTATCCCCTACTCTTCTCTAGTTGTCATGGTCTTAAAATAAGAAGGCACTCGACACATGTGTATTGATTTTTGTGCTCTTAACAACTTGATAGACGAAGATAGATTCCCCATTCCACTCATTTATGATATATTATATGAGTTACATGGAGAAAAATTATTCACCAAACTTAATATCCACTCTTTTTATCCCCAAATTTGCATGAAGTTAATTTTCACAAAACTACTTTACACGCTCATGATAGTCATTATAAGATTTTGTTGATGCCCTTCGATATTTGAAATTCACCTTCCACATTTCAGAGCCTCATGAACCACATATGTAATCCCCTTCTAGGTTGATTTGTCTTTGTATTCTTTGATGGCATCTTAGTATACGAGAAAACTTGGGTGAAACATGTGGATTAGGTCTTAAAACTCCTCCATCACCATTAGTTGTTCCCCAAGAATTCTAAATGTGTTTTTGGTGCTTCAAAATTTGAATATTTGGGACACATTGTTAGTGGAGAGGGTGTACATGTTGACCCTAAGAAAATTGAGGAAATTAAAGATTGGATTTGTCCCAAGAGCCTCAAAATTTTGCATGGATTTCTTGGCCTTAGAGGTTACTACCATAAGTTTGTCCAAATTTGTGGTAAAATTTCCACTTCTCTCACCACACTACTAAAAAATAATGCCTTCAGTTGGAATGAGGAGGTTGAATAGGATTTTTTTATGCTTTAAAATATTTTTTGTGTACCACGCCATTCCTTTCCCTAGCTGAATTCAATCAGACTTTTCTTTTAGAATGTGACACTTCAGGGAATTGGGGCTATGTTAACACAAATGGGTGCTCAGTTTCTTTCACCAATAAGCAATTATGTGATAAAAAATTGGGCAAATACACCTATGAGAAGGAAATAATTTCTATTTTTCATGTAATAGATAAGTGGAATCCTTACTTGATGGGGCATCATATCCATATTGAAAATAGGCCATGACAACTTGAAATAGTTTCTGGAACAGATCTTGTCATCCCTCGAGTAGAAAAAGTGGTTCATAAAAATGTTAGGCTATGAATATGAAATCATATACAAAAAGAACAAGGAAAACGTGGTGGTTGATGTTGTCTCTAGGAACTGTGTTGAGGAAGGGTCCCTAGTTGAATTAACATTCGTAATGCTACATTGGTTGCATGCAATATGTCAAGAATGGTTGGCAAATTCCAAGATCATGCACATGATCCACTAGCTACAAGTTGACCCACAAGAACACCTAGATTAATCTTGGTAGGATGATGAGATCCATTATAAAGGCCAATTTTTTGGGGTTTGGGATTACTCATTTAATTCAAAGTGTTGTCTAAATTACTCTCTCCTACAATGGGTCATTCTAGGTTTCGAAAAGCATATGATATGATTATACATTCATTCTTTTGGTAAGGCATGAAGAAGGGAGTCTACACCTTTGTGGAAAAATGTGATATTTTCCAATGACATAAAGGGAAATAGTAAAGCATCCAAGATTCTTACAACCCTTACGCATTCCTACCATTGTGTGGGATGGCATTTCTATGTATTTTATTGCAGGATTAACAATATATGGTAATAAATTAGTGATAATGGTAGTTGTTGATTACCGTTCTAAATATGCCCACTTATGTTTCTTACAACACCCATTCAATGCCTCTATAGTGGCACATGTCTTCATGAAAGATAATTTTAAACTACACCACATGCCTTTATATAGTGTGGTTGATCATCATCCCACCTTCACCAAAAATTTCTAGAAAGAGTTGTTTCATATTCAAGGTACCTGGAATTGAATCTCAACACATTATATCACCCCCAAATAGATGGTAAAATGGAGGTAGTCAACAAATGTGTGGAAGCTTATTTACATTGATTTTATTTACAATGGAAATCCCATTAGGTCCAATGGTTATCCCTAGCTAAATGGTGGTACAATAATATATATTATGGTGCTACTAAAATGACACCCTTTGATGAATCTATAAACAACCACACCCATTAGTGATCTTGTACCTTCCCATCCTCTTTAAGGTTCAGGAGGTGGAAAATATTATGACAACAGATGTTGACATTCTTCATAACCTCAAAGATAATATGGCATTGGATCATAATAGAATGATGCAACAAGCTGATCAACATCACT
>JASDQU010738534.1:167168-183672 GCA_032191745.1 Picea mariana | reverse complement strand
AGGAGGAGCTCCCTTCCCTTTTTCGGAATGATAGCATAGCATCGGATAGTAGCCCGTTGGAGTCTTTCCCTACAACATCCTAAGCAGATCACACATTATTATGAGTTTTTCGTTTTAAAATAGTTAAAGTTTAAAAAACTAACAAATGGAAGATGCATAGCGACTAATCGCTACCTTGAATTTTTACGTCCAATTATATAAAATTCCCTCCGGGTCTTTACTCTCAAATATACACATTAAAAGATACCTCGATGATAGTGTTATAATATTAAAACTATAAGCTAATTGTATTCTCAAGTTAACCAACTAGGTTGCCTTAGCCCTGCCCCACTTCATTGGAGTTGGAAGCTTGAAGGTGTTTGCCTATATTGTGGAGGGTCATTGGAAAGTTAGGTTGTAACATAATTTTCACTTTTATTATTTAAGTTATAATGATAATAATCTAATTTTAAAATGACAATCAAATATTAAATTAGTGTAGAAGACTTTTTTATTTGTGATTTTTTTTTTTACTTATTATTTAAGTTATAATGATAATAATCTAAATTTAAAATGACAATCAAATATTAAATTAATATAAAAGACCTTTTTGTTTGTGGAACAAAAAAATTCTTTTGCATAGTAAAAATCTATAAAAATACACATACCTTACTCTTTTTAAATTTAAACCCATGATTTTATCTATCTTACATATACCTAATATTTAAAAAAAAACCTTAAAATAGAATGGAAGGAAACAAAGAATTTTTTTTTGCAGTGATACATGTTGATCATCTCCGTATCGTATTGAGGTTAGAAAATTCGCGTCCACTATGATAGTGAAGACCAAACATTTTTCACTTAGAAATTACAATGACTTACAAGTCACTTGCATCATTTGTATTCTTTTTAGAGAAATCCGTTCACTATAGTCACAGCGCCAAAGATCACTCATCTTTACAAGTCACTTTCAGCTTGACGGTCAATGCCTAATCATTTCTCATTTGTATATATTTAATCTTAATAAATTAATTGTAAGTAGTGACAAATTCAATAATTGCAAAATTGCTTAGTGTAATCATATATAGTATTTTCGAAGAATAAATTATTTGTAAATAATCCCCAATTCAGTAATTGCAACAGTCGTGATGCTTGTGGTGATGGTAAGAAGGAATTGTTTGTATTAGTCACATTCTGGTCTAGTTTAAATCTACAATTATTTCTTGTAAACTGATATAATTGTAAACTGAATATATCTTAATTTTTATTGAATAATAAAATATATATTATTTCATAAATATACTTTCAAAATAAACTACAATAAAATAAATTATATATATATAAGATTGAAGAATGATATGTTTAATTTTAATTTTATTTTAAATAGATTGTTTTTAAATTTATAATTTATATAAGTTGACGAACCCTAGAGCGTGCCTGCCAACCCACCCGCCGCTCTAGGGTTCGTGTGCTTTATAGAATGGATGCCAGGCACATTGCGTCCGAAATAGAAAATAATTATTATCCCCACGCAAGGAAAGAGGAAAGGTTAGAGGAGGATGTAAAGGATGATGTTTTAATACCATCATTTTCTTCTTTCAAGTTGTGTTTTTTCTTAAGAGGTTACAGGTTCAAATCCAGAGGGGGTAGGGTATGTATATTTTTGTAGATTTTACCAGTCAAATTGCTGGGCGGAGGGAGGTCCCTTGTCTCACAAACAAGGGGGTCTCATACACCAATTTGGTGTGCTAGCTTGGCCGTGACCTTAAAAATAGATTATTATTATTAATAATATGAATTGAAATTGTACATTCAGTAGTACTTGATTGAGTAATTTGGGGTTGGAATTGTAGTTGTTTAAGTAATTTGGGATTGCACTTTGGTATTAGTAAATAATGGACTCATTCCTTTACGGATTATTTACCTATGTTGATTTTTATGTGAAAATTTGGATTTTGGATACATGATTGTGAACATTTTTATCATTTTGAAATGTCTGTCTACTACTATTATTTGGTGTTGGTTAGTTGTTTTATTAAATAGTTTTTTTTCCTAGAATTTGACAATATAAATTTATAAGAATCACTATTTTTTGTTATTCAAAATTCATTTACGGGTGTAGAAATGAATTCACCATGCTGAAAAGCTTCCACGACACTCGTATTATACAGAAATAATCATTTAAATCCACTAATCCAACAATTTATCACCTACCGCTTATTATTTGGACTGTATTTTGCATCACCGTTTTAGGATTGATACTAGTTCCATTTTTCGTTTTATCCTTATTTTGTTATGTCAAGAGGCATTTTATCGTTGTATATGCTTGTTTAATAAAATTAATTAATATAAAATAAAAATAAAATTTAATATTAATTTACAAAATATAAATATAATATGAATTTATAATTAAAATAAATAAATAAATATTATATATAAAAAACATAAATATAATTATAAAATAGTTTTTAACTATTTCAAACTGTCGGTAATTATTTGTGAGGCTCTAGAGCTCAACGTTGACGTTGATTGCAAGATCTCAAAAATGGAAAAGGGGTCGCTCTATATAATTATAAAATAGTTTTTAACTATTTCAGATTGTTGGTAATTATTTGTGAAGCTCCAGAGCTCAAAACTCAACATTGACGTTTATTGCAAGATCTCAATTTTTTTTTGAAAAATGGGTCACTCTAAAAACCATATGCATCAAGTCCTTGATGAACTATACATAAGTAACTTAATTTTTTTATAATTATCATTGTTTATCTTTTCGTGATTTAAGTTTGACTGAATAAGTAGTGAGTAATGAGAAATTGAAGACATTTAAGCATGGGGCATTGAAGACATTTAAGCATTGAATAGTAACAAACATGTTTCCTATACATACATCAATCCCTCAATCCCTACATTCTATACCAAGCATAGGATGCCTTCAATATTCCTACATAGTTCAGGGTTGAAGAACGTACATAGTTCATGGTTGAAGAACGAAATCGCTCCCAATATAGAAGATATAATTAGGAAGATTTCATTGAAGTCTAACGAAATCCCTCCCAATATAGAAGATATAATTAGGAAGATTTTATTGAAGTCTTTTCCATTATACTCTTGGCTCATTAATTCATGCCATTATCTCTATAATTAAATTTTTTTATTAAGAGTGTTAGGGTTCCTCTTTAATTCTATTAGTTAGTGGAATAGATTATTACTTAATGCATTGAGGGTTATTTCTATCAAATAGGATCCCATGGGGTAGTAGAGTGTGAAATTAATAAATGTAAGTGACCTCATTAAATAGGGTTTAGTGGTAGAAATTATATATAGCGGTAGAAACTATGTAATCAATTGTCAAGTGAATATTATTGTATTTGGAGCTTTTCTTATGTTAGAGGTCACTCTCTCAAAGAGGAAAATGAACATTGCATGTGGTTCTGAATATCACTAAAGGTTTATTTACTATTGTTATTCTCTAATTCTAGTTCTATTTATTTCATCTAATTTTTTTTTAACGTTCTATTTTAACTAACAAGCAACATCATAAGTGGTATTAGAACACATTCTCGTTCCAACATACACTCCAATTCTAGATTATTTTCTTTTAAGCTAGAGAGGGGTTTCAATATCTTTAAATAACATAGGGATCTATCGTTCAATGAGTAAACCCACAACTGGATAAGACCGCATGCATAAAATACAAGAGGTGTCACCTAGATGGACACCCTTGTAACTTCCGTTGTTACCCCTTCATGCACTCCAATTTTAGACTTTTTTGTAAGCTAGAGAGAGGTTCTGACATCTTTAAATACATAGGGATCTATTGTTCAATGAGTAAATATGCAATTGGGGAAGACTACATGTAGAAAATACAAGAGGTGTCACCTAGTTGGACACCCTTATAACCTGCGTTGTTACCCCTTCATGCACTCCAATTTTAGATTTATATTTTTTAAGATAGAGAGGGATTCCAACATCTGGGGATCTATCGTTCAATGAGTAAACCCGCAATTGGGAAAGACTACATGTAGAAAATACAAGAGGTGTCACCTAGTTGGACACCCTTGTAACCTTCGTTGTTACCCCTTCAAACAATACCGCATCAGACAACACATATCTATATATTTGTTTTCCACGTACATATGAGTATATCAAAATCCCCACAAGCACACCTAAGACTATCCTTACATAATATTGTCATCTATCATGTTGTGATAGTACACTAAGAACAACACTTGGGGACATCACCTTTGCATACTAAGGAATTGAGTAATACAACTAAGGATATAGTCTATCCTCCTTAGTTGGTGTCGTGAAATATTTGGCTGAGTACTATTGTTGAAAACCCTCTGATATATCATAGAGATAAAGAACTTGACACTCCTTTTTCCTTAGCACCCTACAAACCCTGGCCTCTTCCTACACATGCTAACCTCTACAACAGAGGCAATAGAATTTCTCCACAATTTGCAATATTAGGAGTTTCAAAATTTCATTAGTGCAATAATACTTAGAAGGGAGTACTAATCCTCCGAGTTTTTTTTATTAAAGAAAAAGTTGGGGGCTTGTTGACACCATTGTGGGAGACCCAACTCAAAATAATCCTTGTGAAACATTGATCATCAAAGTTTCACTCTGCAATAAATATCATTTTGTGTGGACCCACTCATACTATTACTTATGGCCCCCCTCCGCAAATTCCTCTTGAGGAATTGATCGTGTTAGGATAGATCTTGGATAGTCTCTTTAGTGGACCTACTGGTCCCATGAAAAACATCCATATATTTTCAGCCATGGATGAAGTAAATAAAATTGTTGAGTCTTTTCCCTAGTTAGTTAACAAAACAAAAACCGATATGTCTTCCTTCACTACACAAGTAGGCCTTTGTTTTGATTAGATTGTGAAACTGAAGAGTAAACTTGGGGATGGGGACCAGATATTTAGTGAAGGATCCCATAAGGGTAAGCACCTTGAGGAGAAGGAAGATCCCACTAATCACTTTTCTTTTTCTAACAATTCCTACTATCTATTGTCTCGTCTCCCTAGAGTGGATGTGAGTAAGTTTGATGGGTTGGATCTGATCGGATGGGTTGACTAGATGGAGCATTACTTTTCCCTTCATGCCATAGAAGACGACCTATTGAAACTTTGAATAGGTGTCCCTTATCTTCATATGGAACAGTTGATCTGAATCTTAGTGGGGATTATAGTCTAAGTTCGGATAATAAGTCATAAAATCATATTTTTGTGTAAACGAGAACTTGATAGACATGCAATTTATGGAGTCAAGCCTAATCAAAGTTGACTTCATCAACAAGAGACCTTATAAGAAGGAAATAGGAAGAGACAAAAAGTTGGAGAAGAAGATATATATGCAATTTATAGAGTCAATCTTAATCATATTTGACTCTGTCAGCAAGACACCTTATAAGAAGGAAATAGGAAGAGAGTGAAGGTCGAGAAGGAGAGGTCCCATAATTGGCCTCATTGCATGTAATGGTTGTTATTATTGGAACCCTTTTTATTCAACACACTCTCTCTTCCCATTTCCTTCTTATAAGGTGTCTTGTTGATAGAGTCAAATTTGATTAGTGCTTGATTCCATAAATTACATATCTATCAAGTTCTATTTTACATAAAAATATGACTTTATGACTTATACATCTGAACTTAGACTATAAGCTCCACAAATATTTAGATCAACATTGGTAGTGGTGGCAATGGAATATGAACTCATCTCGAGGGGTCACTTCATGGAGTTAGTTTTTGAAAGTCTTGTTTGCTCAATTAATTAGAGATAAAAAAAATTGGGCCATCTTACCAAATTGCACCAAATCGAAATGGTGGAAGACTGTATTGATTCTTTTGAATGTTTGGCTATTATAATAGAGAATATAATTGATGATTTTTTTAGGAAATTCTTTATTAGTGGTAGAAAGAAATAAATTAGAGCCCAAGTAGAGATGAACCACTGTGCTACTTGGTTGGAGGCCACTCATCTTGTTCATAATGCACAAGTTATATGCTATGCTTAGTCCAAAGTCCCCAACCTTGATCCATATCCTTTCCTAAATATGGTGGTTCCTTAGCATCTTGAAACATCCGATTAGGTACACAAGTTAACATAGGATGAAACGGTGGAATGTCAAATCAAGGATCTCTACTAAAATTGTGATGAAAAACATTCTCCAAGGCATAAAATGTAAGGAGTATAAATTATTTATGGCCATTTCTAATGGAATTTATGATGATAAAGTTGATAGTGGGATCAAGATAAATCACTCCCATCATTGAAAATCTCCTCTTCCTAACACACTAGGTGAAGAAACCCAAATCTCCCTTCATTCTTTGGTTGATATTTCTTCCCCTCAAACATTAAAGTAAGTTAGTGATATCAAGTAGTGGAAGGTCATCATCTTAATCAACAATGGTAGCACCATAATTTCATTCAACGTTGCATTTCCCAAGAAACACATTGCTATATGCATGTTGTTAACAAATTTTAGATTATGATTTCTAATGGGGATCTGTGAAATGTGATTAGTAGTTTGAAAAATTGAAACTTCAAATGGGTAAGTATTCCTTGAAAAATCACATGTTTTCCATTGAAATAAGAAGATGTGATATTTTTTTGGGTGTTGAATGGATACGAACATTAGGCCCCATCACCATGGAATTCTTGGAATTATAAATGATTTTTTAGAAGTATGACCATTCCTACATACTCAAAGGTCTCAAAGCAAGTTCTCCAGAAATCATCAACACCCACCATATGGAAAAGATTCTAAAAAAAGGCAATTCTATCATTATTGCACAATTCCATGCTATTCAAGCCTTTGGGGACACTTCTCATCCAATTTATCCAAATTTGTAGTTTGTATGTTAGAAAAACACCAACAAGTCTTTAAACATCCCCAATGATTACTACCCTCATGTGGAGAGCATGATCATATATTCACACTTCTTCCCATTAGCCTATCACCCAATGTGCACCCATATCATCATCCCTTTTCCAAAAATAATAAAGTTAAACATATTTTATAAGATCTCTTAGCTTTTAGTATCATCAATCCTAGTACTATCCCCTACTCTTCTCTAGTTGTCATGGTCTTAAAATAAGAAGGCACTCGACACATGTGTATTGATTTTTGTGCTCTTAACAACTTGATAGACGAAGAGAGATTCCCCATTCCACTCATTTATGATATATTATATGAGTTACATGGAGCAAAATTATTCACCAAACTTAATATCCACTCTTTTTATCCCCAAATTTACACGAAAGAAGTTAATTTTCACAAAGCTACTTTACACGCTCATGATAGTCATTACAAGCTTTTGTTGATGCCCTTCAATCTTTTAAATTCTCCTTCCACATTTCAGAGCCTCATGAACCACATATGTAATCCCCTTCTAGGTTGTTTTGTCTTTGTATTCTTTGATGGCATCTTAGTATATGAGAAAACTTGGGTGAAACATGTGGATTAGGTCTTAAAACTCCTCCATCACCATTAGTTGTTCCCCAAGAATTCTAAATGTGTTTTTGGTGCTTCAAAATTTGAATATTTGGGACACATTGCTAGTGGAGAGGGTTTACATGTTGACCCTAAGAAAATTGAGGAAATTAAAGATTGGATTTGTCCCAAGAGCCTCAAAATTTTGCATGGATTACTTGGCCTCGGAGGTTACTACCATAAGTTTGTCCGAATCTGTGGTAAAAATTCCACTTCTCTCACCACACTACTAAAAAATAATGCCTTCAGTTGGAATGAGGAGGTTGAATAGGATTTTTTATGATTTAAAAGATTTTTTGTGTACCACGCCATTCCTTTCCCTAGCTGAATTCAATAAGACTTTTCTTTTAGAATGTGACACTTCAGGGAATTGGGGCTATGTTAACACAAATGGGTGCTTAGTTTCTTTCACCAATAAGAAATTATGTGATAAAAACTTGGGCAAAAACACCTATGAGAAGGAAATAATTTCTATTTTTCATGTAATTGATAAGTGGAATCCTTACTTGATGGGGCATCATATCCATATTGAAAATAGGCCATGACAACTTGAAATAGTTCCTGGAACAGATCTTGTCATCCCTCGAGTAGAAAAAGTGGGTCATAAAAATGTTAGGCTATGAATATGAAATCATATACAAAAAGGACAAGGAAAACGTGGTGGTTGATGTTGTCTTTAGGAACTGTGTTGAGGAAGGGTCCCTAGTTGAATTAACATTGCTAATGCTACATTGGTTAAATGCAATATGTCAAGAATGGTTATCAAATTCCAAGATCATGCACATGATCCACTAGCTACAAGTTGACCCACAAGAACACCTAGATTAATCTTGGTAGGATGATGAGATCCATTATAAAGGCCAATTTTTGGGGGTTTGGGATTCCTCATTTAATTCAAAGTGTTGTCTAAATTACTCTCTCCTACAATGGGTCATTCTAGGTTTCGAAAAGCATATGACATGATTATACATTCATTCTTTGGCAAGGCATGAAGAAGGGAGTCTACACCTTTGTGGAAAAATGCAATATTTTCCAATGACATAAAGGGAAATAGTAAAGCATCCAAGATGCTTACAACCCTTACGCATTCCTGCCATTGTGTGGGATGGCATTTCTATGTATTTTATTGTAGGGTTAACAATATATGGTAATAAATTAGTGATAATGGTAGTTGTTGATTACATTTCTAAATATGCTCACTTATGTTTCTTACAACACCCATTCAAGGCCTCCATAGTGGCACAAGTCTTCATGAAAGATATCTTTAAACTATACCACATGCCTTTATATAGTGTGGTTGATCATCATCCCACCTTCAACAACAATTTCTAGAAAGAGTTGTTTCATATTCAAGGTACCTGGAATTGAATCTCAACACATTATATCACCCCCAAATAGATGGTAAAATGGAGGTAGTCAACAAATGTGTGGAAGCTTATTTACATTGATTTTATTTATAATGGAAATCCCATTGGATCCAATGGTTATCCCTAGCTAAATGGTGGTACAATAATATATATTATGGTTCTACTAAAATGACACCCTTTGATGAAATCTATAAACAACCACACCCATTAGTGATCTTGTACCTTCCCATCCTCTTTAAGGTTCAGGAGGTGGAAAATATTATGACAATAGATGTTGACATTCTTCATACCCTCAAAGATAATATTGCATTGGATCATAATGGAATGATGCAACAAGCTGATCAACATCACTTTGAATTCCATTTTGATGAAGGGGATCAATTTTTGTTGCAACTCCAACCCTAGAAATAGACATTACTCAAGGATAAGAGACACCAAAGGTTTCTCCTAAGTTTTATTGACCCTATACTATACTCAAACATATAGTTCTAGTGGCTTACAAATTGTGTCTTCCCTAACATTGTAAGATCCACTCAGTCTATCATCTATCTTGCTTGAAGAAATTGCTTATATCCAATTGTAGAGTTCAAACTATCCTTCCATAATTGAATGAGGAGGATTTCATTTGCTTTCATCTTGAGACCATTTTGGGAAAACATGAGTATCTTCTTTAGTAATGCACTATCCAAGAAGTTTGGATCCAATGGAAGGATACTTAAATTGAATATGCTACATGGGTTGTCTCACAATTATGACTTAATATGGGTTGGATGTGCATGACATATCGATTGGATTAGCACTGAAACACCTGTATGGATATTTTGGCATAAGGTGTTGTTGAAAGTGTAATTCTTTGAAATGTGTTTGGATATATAAATATATTTTTTAATCATCTTGGATTTCGTAGGTGTCCAAAGGATCTTAATGGTTGATGATTATGCGGATTTTCAATATGTATTTCATAAGAGTTCCATCCATTATTTTTTAAGATAATAGAGGAAGCTATAATCCATAATTTGGAATGAATAGAGAAGCATGATAGAAAAGAAAAATGAAGAATCTCAAAATCTTTTGGCATATTATGGATATATACCCTTCCTTAGGGGAAAACCAATGTATTTGTGAAATGTATTGGGGAGTGTTGTGTTGTGACTTACTATGGAATTAGATGGGATAAGATTTTGGTCACATGAAAGGAATTAAAAGAGAATGATCACATGATTACCAAATTACACGATGATATAACTAGAATCAAAAAGCAAAAAGATCACATGATTACAACATCTCTAACTCCAAATGGTAGTTGGTGAGAATACGAACTAGGAGGTCATATAAATCCCACTTCTCTAGCTTTTACAGGGCCTGGGTGCCTATGAATCTATAACAAAAGGTCACATGAACTTGAAATTCCAAGTTTAGAAAGTCAAAAACCAATGGTTGGGGTAGTCTTCTAGAATCCCCAGTACATCTATTTCATTATATTGCATGAATTTCATTATCGATATTTAGTCAATAATTTTTAGCTAAGTTGTTCACTACATTGTTCTTAGTATATAGTGTATTGATTTCAATGTATTATACAAAGGATAAATTTGATTATTTTGTTTCGTGCATTGATTTTAGTGTTTGTACAATGGATAAAGGCTACATAAAAACCATTTTCTGACTATTTTGAAATGATTGATTATATAAAATTGTATGAAGATCATTACACCCCGTAAAGGAATTTAGTAGTGAGGAAGTGGATAACTACTCAATTAGATGGTTTGATATTGTATCATAGAAAAATAATTAAATGAAAATGCTCATATGAGATCATATCAATTCTATCTATAATCATTTTAAATGTACCTTTTTTTTTATTATCAAAATAGGCGTTGGTTCACTGCTAATGCTTATGCTTCTTATATATACAATTTGTGACATCCAACTTTTGTTAGTCCTACCCTTATCTGAAGTCATTTTTTTTTATGGATGAAGGTCATGGATGGCATTGGTAGGAGTTGTAATCTCTAGCACTAACCAATGTACATTATAAACCCTAAGAATGTGCCCACCATTTTAGAAAACCCCTCAACCAAAAAAGAAGGTTAAGATAGGCGAGGAGCCTTGAAATTATGCTTTTTTTGTGATGTGGGGTTCGATGTTCAACTTGGGCATGGTAATTTGCACCATATTAAATGACATTTCTTCTTGTGGTGGCACAGTTTTAGGATTTTGGCATTTGTGGTTTATCATGTTGAGGGTTAAGCGATGTGAGGAGAGGGAATGAAGGAAGTTAGAGTGGCCTTTGTATGGTAAAATTTATATGAGAAGGGGGAATATGAAGGAAAAACACATGGATAATTTTGAGGAGGATATCCTTGATGAAGATCCTTGAGCAATAAATCCAATGCAATTACCCTTCCTCTTTTGAGGATTGAATGGGATATTTTACAGAAAACAATGGTCTAGTTTGCAATGATAATGCTAATGAAAACCATGACAATGGGCTCTTTGTGCCCAATAGTTGATCTAGTATCATCGACAATGTTTATGTTGATGATTATATAAATGGGAACTATAATATAAACATTGAGTATCTTCATGAAGCCATGGATGATGAACTAGGTATACTTCCAAGACTAAATATCCTATAGATCGTGAGAAGCAACATTTTTGACAACCCTGCTACTAATATTTGTGAGAATTACCTATAAGTGGTGCAGGAGTAGCTCTTGGATCTTTTCCGGTATGGAAACATAAAAGAATCTCATTCTTTTGAGTTAAGATTCTCGGTAAGTCATTCTACTAGGAAAAATGGGGGATGATTATGATACTTTAAATTGTTTTTAATGGAGAATAAAAATCTTCATATTTAAAGTATCTAGCAGCAGGATTTCAAAATATGTGGTAATACCCATTAGCCTCTGCCCTTAAAGCCAACAACTAACACTTCACGACAAGAAAGACCTTTGTCCCTAAGAATGAGTTCCATACCTTTCGCCCAATTCCTTACATTGCATAGGGATAGGCCATTGGATTGTCTTGTGTATTATTATACCTCATGCAATAGCCTTCCTTTTTTAATAGTAGTAATAACATGGACTAGCAACAATAGGCTCTTGTAAGTATTAACCTATGTATCTATGCCTTGGGCTTAACCAACTATATGCATGGTCAACGCTAGGTAAGCTCCTTTGCCTATAGTGCATATTGCCTTATCTGCACTTGTAATCCCTATATAGTTTAGAGATTTCTACTATAAGAACGAATAGTAAAAAGCACCTCAAAAGATAGACCTAAAGGAAGGCTAGAAATATTTTAAGTACTTGAAATACAAGAACATGCATAAGGTAAAAGAAGGTAGTTAAATTTTCACTTACAAGGAAGAGATATAATAGTTAAGTTCTCACTTACAAGAAAGAGTTAGCTATGTATGTGATCCCAAGAAAGTGTCTCTTTGTTATCAATACCAATATTGACAATCTCTCTCTTATCTCTATGTTATTGCAATGTCTCTTATATGTTATTGCAGGAGAAGCTACAAAAAAGCAAAAAAAAAAAGGAGGACCTAAATTTAAGACACTAACATATAGCCCTGCACTAAATTCTAACCCCAACTACCACATATTCAAGAAGATCTTGAAATTTATTTCTATACCTTGTATCCAAATTAGATCAAATCAATATTAAATAATCCTCTTAATAGATTATTACTGTGCCTAAATGTATGGTATATGTTTTAGACAAATAAGTGCACTTAATTTTGATCAATGCTTTATTTTATTTTTTTATATATTAAATCAATTTTTACCATCTAAAAATTCATAAAAGAAGTAATGGTTATCAAAAATATTAATCTCATCCCCCAAAAAATTAATGGCTATCAAAAATATAATCGATCAATAAAAAAAATATTAAATTCATAAAATATTTTTTTATCTAAAATATTAATCAACCAATAAAAAAATAAAAATATAAAATTCATTAAAAAAAATTTAATAAAAAATTATTAAAAAACAATATTTTTAAAAAACATTCCCAATGTCAAAGCACATTCATTTCGTTAAAAAATTATATTGTTTTATTTAAGGACACGTAGTGAATAGTCCTTTCATGTATATCTAAGTGAAACACAATGTTAGATATTATAATGATAAAGAAACTAATTTGAATTTTTTTTTATTAGGATTTAAATATTTGTAAGTATAAAGTTTCGATTTCGTTAAAAAATATATATTGTTTTATTTAAGATCACGTAGTGAATAGTTATTTCATGTATATCGAAATACAATGTTAGATATTATTAGCACAACCACAAACTTGTGGCTGGTGAATGTTGAAAGGTTTCGGTTGTCCTAGAAAATGAAACATTTCCAATTTCAATGTACATATATGAAATGGGTGGAAGTGATAAGGTTACAATCATTAGAAATGATCCATAGTCGAACACCACCATTTCAAGCACACCCACGCCCAACACTAAATTTGCCCACTCGACTACTTTTCGTTAGAGGAAAACGTGGCGAGTGGAAGCCAAGGCGACATTTGATAATCATTTTACCAGACGTGGCCTTTGATAACGCGGCGCCACATACAGTAATTTTTTACAGCGTGAGTAAATGTGAAGCAGTTATGTAACAATATGTGCATGTTTCTCAAACTGCACTCGAGAGTGGCGTGTTTCTCAGACTGGTGAACGCAAAATGAAATGTGGCCATAAAATCAAACGCACGGCTGTACATGGTCATAAATGGTTGCGTTCCATATTCACATCTCTGAATTCTATAACAAAACATTAATCTTTGTTAATCACTCAGAAGTGGCAATCAGCGAACCACCATAGTAAATTTTAAATATGATTAAGTAAAAGTAAAAAAATAAACATGCAAACGGATGCCTTTATAGTAGTGAGGAAGTTAGTGGTTGAAATCACAACCATTGATTTATTGGGACGACTAAGAATATTCCATCAATATTTAATCGTGTCCATACAAAACTGATTAAGCACTAAAAACGTATTAAATGTGCCCATTGTCAATAGGTGTACGCCTTTCGACGTAATAATGATAAAGAAACTAATTTAAATTTTTTATTAGGATTTAAATATTTTTAAGTATAAAGTTTTAATGAAGTCATAGTTGTTCAATGTAATGATCACGGATATACATGAAATATATTAATAATATTTGTTTTTAAAAGGTGTATTAAGGGTGGTTTTAGTAAGCTAATCTTATAATATAGAATAAGAGGATGAATAGTTTAAAATATTTTAAGTTTTTGATTATTTGATTATATTATGTGTTAATTTTACTTGAAATTTTATCAGAAATTGTTTGAATTGTATATTTTAATTGTTAAATTTGTATGATTCAAATGTTTAAGGGATTTTTCAAGGATATGATTCATTTATGCATTCAACTTGCAATTTAAACAATGAAAAACTATCATTTCATCAAAAATAAAAAGCAAATTCTAGTAATAGTTACCAAAAATAATAACATAAAACTTTTAGACAATCACCCTAATTGCTATTCTTTACTAAACATTCCAACAGAAAGGGAGTTTAATGTCCATGCTTTGACAATTATGCCAATAGGTGTACACCTATTGAAAATGGCCAAAATTAATGGACTTTTAATCACAAAGGTGATTTCAATGGATAAGATTTGATATGCTCATAATATTCTTATTTGTCACAATAAATGAAGGATTATGATTTCAACAATTAACTTCTTTGCATAACAAAACATGTATGTCCATCATTAAGAGGGGTGATTAGCATAATAATGGTCCATCTACCCAAAATTTAATAACTGCTCCAATTTAATAACTACTAGAGTGATTAGGGTGATTTTCATAATAATAACTCATATGTACAAAGCTATTCATCAAAACAACCAACAATAGAGACGGAGACCATTTCTAAACCTAATGAAATTTAATTTAATTTAAAAAGATTTAAAACTTTAAACAAAAGTAATGAATTTAAGAAAATGATCCAAACAATCAGAATATTTACTACATTGAAATAAAACAGCAATACTAAGTAAAATAATGAATTTACTAAAATGATCCAAAAAAAAAAAAAAGAAGAATATTTACCACATTGAAATAAAACAGCAATACTAAGTTAACATCTTCTATAGTAAATACCTGGCTTTGTGTTTGGGGAGCCTCTTCTTGCAGGATTCCTGACATAGATATATGAGCTCCCCAAAACGGAAGCAGCGTAGAGGTAAATTCAGCTCAAAGATGCTTCCCAAAACGGAAGCAGCATTGAGGTAAATTCAGCTCAAAGAGGCTTCTTTTCAGTTGGGTTTGCACGATGAAATTGAGCTCGTGATGGGGAATGATAAGTTTATTACTATCCATTACATGGTGTCTATGGTGGATCTGGGCGTTTTTTTGGTTTAAAACCCTAATCTTAAGGGAATAAGATAAGATTGAATTAAACCTTAATTATACATTTAAAGTCGAACCCTATCGACTTTATTATATTATAGTCAGACAGTTTACATAGTGTGCATAGAAAAATAACAATAAAATCTAGATATTTTTGAACTAGGAGTAGAGATTTGAAATGGTGATTATTAATAACTTTTATTATTTTTAAAATGATTATAAAAATAAAATGATTATATATAGATTATTAATATCTTGAGCAGCTCCAATAATTAAGAAAATCAAAATCTGTATGGTAATTACTTAGATATATGTTAGTGGTTCTTAGCGTTATTTTTGGGAAAGCTTATATGACTCATTCAATTGGAAGATTGGTGGTTTTCCTCATTTTTGTTTTAAAACCCTAACCTTTAGGGAGAAAATTAAACGTTAAACCTATATATAATGTCCAAGCCCGTTGGCATATATCAACAGCTTTTTTATGTGGTTATGGTAGTGTTACATATATTTATATTTGCGTTGCTTTTTTAGTGTTAGTGTTACATATATTTATATTGGTGTCCAGCATGGTGTTGGAACATGTGTTTTCTCTTAAGAGGTTATAGGTTCAAATCCAGAGGGGATAGGGTATGTAGACCTTCGTAGACTTTACCAGTCAAATTGCTGGGGGGAGGGAGATCCCTTGTTCCACAAACAAGAAGATCTCATACACCAATTTGGTATGCTGGCTTAGCTGTGACCTTAAAAATAGATTATTATTATTATTATAATAATCTTATGTTTACGGTTTTGTGATCAAACTGTGACACCATTTCACCAGAGATGCAGCCGCTTCAAAGGCCAGTTATATATATCTTTTTTTCTTGTGGTATATGTCAAATGAAATGAGTCTTATCCTGGTTAAACAAAAATATATGCTTATATGTCAGAGAACTATAAATGTATTTAAAGGCCACTGTTCAGTAACCTGCAGAAGAGCATACTAAATTCGACCATCACTCTCTCAATGTTCAAGATATAACATAAAATATTTCATATTGTTCTGTCAAACAATTACTACTGTCGACACTATACGAGGTGTCCCGTCACAGGAAATAAATATAGAATTGAAATATTACATATACAAATTTACAAAAGAGTGAGAATTTACAGGGGTAGGGCACTTTCACAAATAACATAAGAGCCACTGCTATGATTAAAATGTTGTATGCAGTGGTCGGAGGAGTACATATAAATTCCCGGCATAACATATGATAAAAATC
>JASDQU010738534.1:126798-146870 GCA_032191745.1 Picea mariana | reverse complement strand
CGAGAAATTGAGAAGTCAAGTGTCGAGACTCTTCATCATTAGGAGTCTCGAAATCGCGAAATGAGAAACGCCAAAATCTCAGAAGAAGGAGGACAATTTCAGATATCGGGAGTTGAAGTGTCAAAACACTTCACCACAGGAGTCCCGGAATCGCAAAATGTGAAATGCCGAAATCCCGAAAGCAGGAGACAGTTTCGGATACCGGGAGTTGGGGATGTCAAAAACTATCACTATAGGAGTCCCGAAGTTGTGAAACCCAAAGTCACGAAATGCGAAATCACGAAATGTCAAAGACTCCATACCAGAGGTTCAGATACCGAGAGTTGGAGATGTCAAGGACTCTCACGACAGGAATCCTGAAGTTGTGAAGTGTGAAAAGCCGAAAAGTTGATCTAACTCCATTTCAGAGTTTCATAGACCGGGACTTGGAAGTGAAGAACATTCACATCAAGAATGATGAAATCGCGATATGAAAAATCACGAAGTGATCTGGGCCAACGGATCCAGGAGGTGAATGTGGCAGACCACGTCAGAAAGGACAGGTGGAAAATAATGACACGTGGCACGATCAGACAACGACAAGTGTCAAGTTGATTTGGCATTTCAGGCCACTGGAAATCACAATTCCGAGTGACACGTGGCAGCCACTCGGGTCACGACATGTCATCGAGTGATGCGAGATTGACCTCACTCTGGGAGTTTTTGCTTCGAGAGTTTTAACTCCATAACTCCCCCAAAGTCCCGAAGGATGAAATCCTAGGGCAGAGGATAGCTGTCCGATCACCATGGATTATGGACTGTTGATATGGATATTGAAGATTTGTAGAGAAGATCTCAAATCGACAAGCTCCATTTCGGAGTTTCGGAGATTGGGCAATGGAGCGTAAAGAAATCCTCACATCAAGGATGCCGAAATGTTGAATTGAAAAATCACGAAAGAACTTTATGGATAAGCGCTCGAAAACTGATGGTGGTCACATCTTTGAAGAGTTATAGAGAAAATCTTGAAGTGGCAAGCTCCATTTCGGAGTTTCGGAGATTGTGACTAGGAGAGTCGAGATGCCACACAACAGGATTGCCGAAATGCTGAAGTAAAAAATGGCGAAATGAACGCAAGATTCAATGAAGTCAATTCAATGGTGCAGATGAATTTGAATAAGATCGGAGGGCTATTGTTGCACTTCACAGTGTAACTGCTAGAAACTACTGATGGTCTCTGCCAGAGGATGAGCTCGACTATGATGAAGAAGATGAAGAGTCTCAACTACTCGAGAGGCCAAGGAATCTTAGTATAACACCCAGTGATGCTGGATGTGTGGGTGGAACCGCCAGAGAAGCTGAAGAGTTGCAATGATGATTAGGTAGAGTACTCAACATGAGTAGGAGAAGCAGAAGGCATGGGGGTGGCTGCTAGGTGGGAGATGTGGCAAAGGGAAGTGCGAGTAAACACCCCGTTGTGGAGAATAGTGGGAGGGGTAGAGCATGCAGGAGCTTGGTGCATATTGCATGCACAAGGAGCACAGAGACTATAAGAATGAAGAACAAAAAAGAGATCCACGTGGTAGCGGTTGAGGGTGATTGAGGTGTGAAGAAGGAGGGAGAGCGTAGCAGCAACAATGCATAGAAGGGGAATGGTGCATTGAAGGGACATGGCACAGAGAGCATAAAAGTCAAAAGAACAGAAAGCGCAAGGAGAGTGCAGAAGACACTGATGCAGGAAGAGCAGTGCAGTGTAGCAGAACAATGATGAGACCGGTAAGCCATTGAATAACTTTATATCGCTGTAATAAGTCTTAATAGCAAATATTTACATTTCAGGGTGGTAGGGAGGTGCTAGGGAGGACTGTTTTCCTCAGAGGTTCAAGTGGGTGCTTGAACAAAGGGAGTTGTATCTTCCATCTGGTTGCATCCAGAGAAACCAGGGTGGCAGGGTGGTGCAAGGGATAATTGTTGTTCTCTGTTATACAAGATGGTGCCTGTGTTACTGGAAGTTGGTGCTTCCATCCAGTTGGTGCTGGAACACTTAGGGAGTGGGTTCTTCCTTCTAGTGGGTGCTAGAGAAACCAGGGAGTTGGCGCTTCCTTCTAGTTGGTGCTAGAGAAACTAGGGAGTTGGTGCTTCCTTCTAGTTGGTGCTAGAGAAACCAGAGAGTTGGTGCTCTCAGCAGGTTACAGCTTGCAAAACAAAGGTTGTAGCCTCACAATGAGTTGGAGCTCATATGTATGATAATGTAAAGAATGTAAAGATTACTTATCATATAAAGAAGAAGAAGTTTTTACCCTTTATGGGTTTCCTCAGAAAATATTTGTCTCTGTGTATCTCATATGTGTGAATGATGATGAATATACTATTGGTTACTTCCTTGCATTATTGTGATTGTAATTGAGTGCTCTGTAAAGAGTTTAAAATAAGCACAATTGTTTAAGTAAGGTTACAACTGATTCACCCCCCCCTCTCAGTTGTCCAACATGTATGTATGCAGGCTTCAGTGGAGTAAAGCATGGATACCCATGGGATGTAGAAGAGAAAAACACATATCTATAGATGGGTTTGTGTAAGCTTGAGAAGTGATGCTTTTTACAAGTTGTTAAGGCTAAGGGTGGTTTTTTGGTCTGAGATCTGAGGAACTAGGTTAGTTAAAGTGTGCAAAGGTAATTCTATATGCTTATGATTTTATATCTTAGTGATGTTATGGAACATGCTTGAGGCATGAATTCATGAGGTTTGGCACATGCTCTCTTGTATGTTTGGTATATGTTGTATTGTATGGTTTGAGGAAGATCTATTGAGTCACATTGTTAGTGCAATTAGATTGGTTTTATTGGTATATCTTGTGGTGCACTGTGAGAAACATTTGTTAGTAGTCTTGTTATATGATTGGAATATGAAGGGTATATGGTTGAGGGATTTTGGTTGACGTGTCTTGTTGAAGTTATTGTTACAAATTGAGGCTGCATAATAGTGAGGTTGTGGAACATGGTTGATGTGAGGGTTTATGGTACTTTTTTTATGAAGAGTGTGATGTATTGCTAGAGGTATCTTGTTGTCTATATTGGTATAATTTTGATGTACATGTTTGATGTACATGATTGATGTGAATTGTTTGGACATGGTAAGGTACATGATTGATACTTGGTTGATACACATCTCAGTGATATTGTGCATATGGTTGAGAGTTGTCTTTTTGGTTGATCTATGTGATTAGATTTGGTTTGGTTGTTGTGTTGATGTGAAGGTTGAGTGGTACAAGTTAGTACAAGTTATTCGTACAAATTGGTACAGGTTTAGTATAAGGTTTTGTAGTGACAGTTTGACAGAAACAAAGACAATGATAGTGAAAATGGGAAAGTTTGTAGTAGTCCACGATTTGCACTAAGAAGAGGTGCGAACATCCATGATTTGTAGTTAAGAGAGCCACAAACATCGACTTGTTGCATAGTAGATAGGTTGTGGATCTGTAGAAAATATTCGAAGAAGGTTGGTACATGTTGTGATAGGTTGACAATGATGGAGTGATAGTGGTAGTAGTTGATTCAGTGACAATGAAAGGTTGTCTACATTTGACATTTATATTTTAGGGTGGTTGGACTGGGAAAGGATAGGTGGTTGTAGACACCTTCTAGTTGGAGCTGTAGAACCAGGGAGTTGGAGCTTTCTTCAGGTTGAAGCCTGAGAATTAGGGGGTTGGATCCTCCTTTTGGTTGGATCTAGAGAATTGGGGAGTTGGAGCTTCCTTATAGTTAGAGCCGAAGAATTGGAATTTGGTGCTTCCTTGAATGCAATTCTTTGACATATAAGAAAATCATTCCATGGTTTTCTCCTGCATTGGGTTTCCACAAAAAATTCTAGTGTATTGTGTATTGTGTGGACGTGTCTAATATTTATTATTATTCACTAATGGATGTTAATGTTTATGATGCAATAATATATTGATTATGAACTGATGAAAATTGTTGAATAAGTTAACATAATATACATTGTGTTCAAAAGGAATAATAAGTGGTATACACTGCTAATTATTGATTCACCCCCCCTCTCAGTAATCCAACAATTGGTATAAGAGCCAATTCCTTCAGGAGGCAGTTTAACCACTAGAATGATATCATGAAATATACTAAGAATGGAGTACCATTGTTTAATGTTTAGAGTCGTATAGAGTATGAGATTTGGAAAAAAAGGACACAAGTATTTTTAAAGTCACAGGGATATGATATTTTGAAATTAGTTGTGACAAGATACAATGCTACAAGGAAACCAAAGACTACAACCAAGAAGGAATTGAATAAGAATAACAAAATAGAAATGGATTTCATTTGGGAAGGATTACCTGATTCGGTAAGAGAAAAGGTTCGAAAGTGTTCATCAGATAAAGAACTTTGGGATACGATACATGATACCTAGTTTTCTTCCATTACAAAGTAAGAATTTTCTAAAGAATATATAGGTACAAAACAAGAAGAAATATGATCATCATTTCAGAAAGATTAAGAAGAAGAAGAGTATGAAGTAACACAAGCCAACATAGGTGACTTGTTTTTCTTTAATTGTGAAGAGTGCAGACATCTTGAAATTGAATACCCATATTTGAATACTAGTAATGAGATAGAAAATCCAAATAAAATAAAAGACAATCATGAATCAAAATTGATCAGTGATTTAGATAAACTAAAGAAAGAAAGAGAAGAAAGCATGTCACTCAAGAAAGAATTGATGAAGCAAAAGGAAAGTGTTCAAATTTTTGAAGAACCCCAACAGATCATCAAGAGATTAAGAGATCAACTAGAAGAATCCATAAGGGTTCAAGAAAATATAGAAGATCAAAAGAAGTGTTTGGAAGCCAAAATAACATAACAAAATAAAGAAGAGAAGGGAGAGAATATACTGACAGATCATCTCAAAGAAAGAACTAACGATTTAAATCATCTTAAAGCATAGTTAGTCAACAAGAAAGAAAAATTGAAGATAAAATAATCACACTAAAGATTCACCTTGAAGAAGAAAAGCGAAAAAAAGAAGTCACGAGGAATTATATAATGAAGAAGGAAGAAGAGGTAGAGAGATTGAAGAAGGAGTTGTTATGTTAAGGGTAGAAGTTTTCAATCTCAACAAAACATTGAAGAAGCATCCACATCATGAGTAAAGATATTTGAAGAGAAATGTCATAGGTCATTGGAAGGGAAAAGTGAAGAGAATCCTAAGATTTATGCAGAAGTCATAAAAAGGTTCCATAAAGAAGGAAGAATAAAATCCCTTAAAGAATAATATTCCAAAAGGACAAAAGATTCAAGAAGAATAGTACAAAAGAGATGGACATCAAAGAAGACCTTCCACATTCAGACAACCAAGAAGATTCAGTCATAATCAAGGATTCAATAGAAGATAAGATCGTGATCAACCAAAGTATGATTTTAGAAGTACTACAACATAGAGAAGATCATCCACTCCCAGGTATGTATATTTATTTTATGGTAATTGTTTTTATTGTACTAACTTTGAACACAAGGTTGCATATTGTAGGGCTTATGGAATAAATGATCAAGCAAGAAATGCTTATGTGGCCCTATTGAGGGGTCCGAAATCCCTTTAACTCAACAACATGAACCAAACCTGCCTTAGAGGACCAATCAGACTCTACAATGTTTGATGGTGGAATGGTTCTCCAGATCTTTCGATCTAGCTAATTTATTGATGGGATTTACTTGGTGATTGACATGATATCTTCCTATGAAAGTTACTCCTTTAGTTTAAATGTTCTCTTTTTTGTATTTTCTTTTATTAGATGAGTTTGAAAAAATGATATTTGATGGTATAAACCAACTGATAGAAGGGATCCTTAACTACTGAAGAAGGTTGAGCTTGGGATAACCCTTGTGCTCAAGCATGTAGGCAAAGATATTCACACCTATTACAATCCTAGTACTAATACATTAACTTGATGTTATTTCATCATTGATTGAGATACAATTATCGTAAGAAAAATACACATTTAATAAGATGATTGCAAGAAAAATAGTTTCCTTATCTCTAACATCAATCACACATTAACACAATGATTTTATTTCCATCATTAAGAACAGAAGAACTGGAAAAATATTGAAACAAAGAACTTATCAATAGATTCAAAAACTCTTATTCGTTAAAGCATCAATTACTGAAATAAAAGTTGGAAGTAATTCCTACTTTATGTTCATTTATTTTGGTATGTTTGGGGTAGAGTAGAAACAAGATTCACTTTTAGTTCATCATTTTATCTTTCTATTTTCTAAACCATGGTATAGTTATAGGGGGATTTTATTGCTAGCACTTGCGACACTGTTTTGGTGGAACAATAGTCGGAACTACCTATGGTATCCTATAGAGTTGACCTCCCAAAGTAATAATGACACTACGAGGTCTAGACTCATAGACAACATGACATTTCCACATATCTGGTTGGCCCAAAACAACATCACAGAAGTCAATAGGGGCAACCTCACACACTACCTCATCCTTGAAAGATGCCATAGGACAAGCGACACTGTTGGCTGACACAGAGATCTTGTCCCTCGTGAAGCCACCCGATGTTGTATGGCTGCGGATATGGTGTTGTTGACAACCCAAACTATTTGACGACCTTAGCTGAGATGAGGTTTTTCTTGATGTCTTTATCAACAATGAAATGCAATGGAGTCCCCTTCACCCACATTTGTGAATGGAAGAGGTGCTCCCCCTCTTCAAGATCTACTGATTATTTTGGTTGAATTGTTGTGGTCATGACAGTAGTAGTGGGGTTTGTGTCGATGATCTATCTATTTTCAATATTTTCTGGATTGGATTTTGAAGGGTTCAGCTCGGTGTATTTGTCCTCGACCACCAATGTCTGTTTCAAGTGACATTCATTGTTGTTGTGCTAGGTGATTTTGTGGAAGTCACACCACTTCCCAGTGTAATTATTCGTCTTTCCTTTACCCTTATTGTCCCGTGTCTTGAAATGGTTGTTTAGAGGTTGTTGGTTAGGGCCGTATTTACCATGATTTGGTTGTTTCATATTTGCAGACCTGAATTCCCATTTGTTCTGGTGCCTAAATTTCTACTTGATTTTGACAGCATATCGATAGGCAACTCCCAATGATGAGATGTTTAGGAAATCCATTTTGGTTTGGATATACCTATGTAGAGCCACACGATATTTCAAAACCATATGCCACTCAGAGTCTTTAATACCTAGCTTGGTGCGCAAGGTATGGAAATTATTTGAGAACTCCAACATTGTTTGGCTCTTCTCTTGCCACAGTGTGGTTCATCTCATGTACTAGTCTTCATAGTTATCAACATGGTAGTACTGTTCCTTGAACACATCCACAAAAAAATCCCAAGTGGGCTCAAGTCCATATATTCCAGATTCCTCTGTGGAAATTTTCTCCCAGTATGTTTCCCACCAATGTTTGACATGGGGGAGAGCCTTGATAAGTGCAACTGTGATATTTTCCCTGTCGAAAAAATTGTGAACAAAGAAATAGCCTTCTAATAGATTTAACCATTTTTCTAGGGCATTCACATCTATCTGACCTTAAAATATGGGAATATCAAAATTAACTTGTACCTTGAAGGGACAGGTTCCTAAAAAATGGCATCTCGATGAAGATGCACCTGTTGCTATTGGCAGATGTTGAAGGATGTGTGAAAAATTCTCCATCATTTCATCCCTTTGTCGTGCGAGAGATTGCTCAAGCAAAAGGTTAATAGAATCTTCTACTCTGCCATTTTTATTTTCTACTGCCATCGAGGGTTTCTTGGGTGTGCGAGAGTGATTTTCCTAAACAGAGACAATCTCAAGACCTAACCGGCTATACTTGAACCTCGTCAGGGACATGTGTTGAAAAACGATCAAGAGAAACCTGCTCTGATACCACTAATCTGGATTATTTTCGGAACAAAATGAAAGAAGAGATATTCCTATGAAATACCCATGAAAATTTACAGAAACAGAGAAATACAACAATACTTGATTTCTATTAATGAAACAATTGTAAAGAGATTATAAAAATATAGAGTGCAGGACTCGCTAGAATGGTGGCAACTTTATCTCTGAGAAGAGACGTGACAATTACACTCACTCACCAGAAGATGATTACAATGAGGCTCTGAAGGAATTTTTATGATAAACATGAATTCAAAAACCCTAGACATCCAAAAACCTAACCCTAGGAGATGAAACTCCAAAATTCATGTGGGCCCCATTTGGGTAAGCTAGTACATTAAGTTCCTAGGGAATTGTATTGCACTTGTGTGTTAAGGTGAATATTGTATTTTGAGAGAGGAGACTGTGAGAGAAAGAGGAGGAAGTTATAACGCATGTATTGTAGGTTGTATCCCTTCATTTTGCTGGATAATAAAAATGAAGGACCTGGAAATTTCTATGGTGGACATAGTCCACACTGGGTGAACCACATATATTTGTGTCTTTATTTTATTGTGTATCTTTTGTGTTTTTATTTCTCCAATTTTTTTATTTTATTACTCCGTGATTCTTTTTTTCTAAAAACTTGTATCAAAGCGAAATGCAACTCAAAGGAAAAGAGGGTTCCTAGTTCCAGTGAGAGAAATGGTGAAATATGGAAAGTTTAGGCTCGAGAAATTTAATTGCCAAAACTATCAGTTATGGAAGATGCAGATGGAAGATTATTTGTATCAGAAGGATATTTACCTATTGTTGGACGAAAAAATAATTTTTTTTGGCTAGTATGACAGATGCATAATGGTAGATTATTGATAGAAAGGCACTAGGAACATTACGGATGAGCCTGAAAACGTTGGTGGATTTCAATATTTAAAAAGAAAATACAACAAATGATTTGATGGATGCATTGGATAAACTGTATGAAAAACCCTCGGTGTCCAATAAGGTATTTCTAATAAAGCTATTATTTAATATGAAGATGTCAGAAGGTGGGTATGTTGCCGATCATTTAAATGAATTCAATACGGTTACTAATCAACTAAGTTATGTAAAAGTAGACTTTGATGATGAGATTATGGCTCTTCTAATATTGTGCTTGTTGCCATAAATTTGGAACAATTTGGTCATGGTTGTAAGTAACTATGTATCTGGTTCAAACACTCTGAAATTTGATGATGATGTTGTTGTTATCCTTAGCGAGGAAATGTGATGGAAAAGCACATGTGAGACATCGGGTAATGCATTGACTATGGAGAATAGGGAAGACAAAAGGATAGAGAAAAGGGCTCAGAGAACCACAAGAATTATAGGAAGATCATATCCAAATCCATACTAGGAAAGATGGAGTGATGGAATTGTGGGAAGAAAGGGCATATGAAGAAATATTGTAGATATCTAAAGAAATAAAGAGATGGACAACAAAAGAAAAATCAAGAAGCAAATGTAATAGCTAATGTGTTACAAGATGCTTTGATTCTTTCTATAGATAATATTTTTGAGTCTTGGGTAGTAGATTCAGGGGCTTCATTTCATGCCACACCCCATAGGAAACATTTTCAAGATTATGTTCAAGGTTATTTTGGAGAGGTTCATTTGGGTGATGATGCACCATGCAAAATTGTTGTAATGAGAAATATAAAAATCAAGCAAAAGAATGGAAACCAATGGTTGTTGAAAGAGTTCTTGCATGTTCCAGGTCTAAGAAAAAATCTAATTTCAACAGGGCAATTGTCAAGTGAAGGTTGTATATCTACATTTACAGATAAGACATGGAAGGTAATCAAAGGATCATTGGTGATAGAAAAATGAGAGAATGTAGGTACGTTGTATCTATGTACTAGTAATATTGACTCTTCTATATCTTTAGCTTCCACATGAGTGGATACAACACTGTGGCATCATAGGCTTGGACACATTAGTGAGAAGGAGATGTAGATACTTCATAAAATAAATTTGTTGCCACATCTTAAACAAATTGATTTGGATTTATGTGAGCACTATGTTTATGGAAAACATAAGAGAGTCAAATTTATGAGTTAGAAAGGAAAATAAGAGTGAAAGGTTAGAGCTTGTGCATACATATGTATGGGGTTAAGCCAAGGTATCATCTCTTGGTGGATCTCATTATTGTGTTACTTTTATTGATGATGCAACTAGAAAAACTTGGGTTTATTGCATTCGACAAAAATCTGATGTTTTTGGCACTTTTAAGAAATGGAAAGCTTTAGTTGAGAATGAGAGAGGAAAAAGGTTGAAATGTCTCAAATCAAGCAATGGAGGTTAATATTGCAGCAAGGAGTTTGATGATTACTATTCATACCATGGGATTCGTAGAGAGAAGATACTTACAGGAACACCACAAGAAAATAGTGTGTTAGAAAGGATGAACATGACAATCATGGAGCGTGCTAAGAGTATGAGATTGCATGTTGGGATGCCCTTACAGTTATGGGAAAATGATGTAGATATTGTTGTTTACTTAATAAACAAAGGACCTTCAAGCTCTTTGGATGGTGGAATTACAGAGGAGGCATGGACAAAAAAAAAGGTAAACTATTCATTTTTGAAGACTTTTGGTTGTGAATCATTTGTCCATATTGATAAAGAAAATAGAAAAAAGATTGAGGCAAAATCCAAGAAATGTACCTTTATTGGATACAATGTTAATGATTTTGGTTATCGCTTATGGGATTATGAAAATCACAAAATCATTAGGAGTAGAGATGTCATATTCAACGACAAGGTCATGTACAAATATCAGTTGCAGGGAAAGAAATAGGAAAAAGAAAAACCAGGATACACAGTGCTTGATGACATCCCTAAATATGAAATTCCAAAGGTACCAGAAAATCAAATTGTACAACAACAAGAGAAGAAGACACCTCAAACTCCTACAAGTGTTGTTAGAAGATATATAAGGTTAAGTAGACCCCATGAATGATACTCTCCTTCATTGTATTATTTATTGTTGACTGATTCTAGTGAACCAGAAAGTTATGAAGAGGCAATGCAGGTAGACACTAAAAATAAGTGGGAGCAAGGAATGAAAGAGGAAATGGATTCCTTGGTAAATAACCAGACTTGGGATTTGGTTCATTTTCCTATAGGAAAAATAACATCGTTGAATAAATGGGTTTACAGGTTGAAGGAAGAAGATGGATGCAAAAAATGGTACAAGGCTAGACTTGTTGTAAAGGGGTTTGCACAAAATAAAGGTATAGATTTTGATGAAATGTTTTCTCATGATGTTAAAATGACTTCAATTAGGACTATTTTAAGTCTTGTGGCAGTAGAATATTTTCATCTTGAACAATTAATGTAAAAACAACTTTTCTGCATGGGGATTTGGAGGAAGAGATTTATATGCAACAACCACAAGGGTATGAGGTCAAAGGAAAGAAGAATTTGGTATGGATGTTGAAGAAGATCTTGTATGGGCTAAATCAATCTCCAAGGAAATGGTATTTGAAGTTTGACAGGTTTATGACAAAATAATTTATAGTATATGTCATTCTGATCACTATATTTATTTTAAAAGGATAGAAAAAGGAATCCATATTATCTTTCTATTGTATGTAGATAGCATGCTTGTTGTAGGGTCTAACATGCATGATATAAATTTGCTCGAATGTAAATTAGCTAATTCATTTGCGATGAAGGATTTGGGTGCTACAAATAAAATCTTTGGTATGAGAATAACAAGAGACATGAAAAATTGCAAATTGATGTTGTCTCAAGGTGTGTACATAGAGAAGGTGCTGGAGAGGTTTAGAATGCAGAATGCAAAACCAATTAGTACACCTTTGTTCAAACATTTCAAGTTGACCAAGAAAATGTGTCCCAAGACATAGGAGGAGATATAATACATGTCTGGGGTCCCTTACTCATCTGCAGTTGGCAACTTGATGAATTCTATGGTTTTCACAAGACCAAATATTGCACATGCAGTGGGAGTTGTCAGTAGGTATATGAACAATCTAGGTAAATAACATTGGGAGATAGTAAAGTGGATTCTTAGGTATTTGAGAGGTACTAGTACTCATGCATTATGTTTTGGAGGTTTAAACATTATTCTACATTGGTATGTTGATTTAGATATGGAAGGTGGTAAAGATAGCACGAGGAACACCACATGGATTTGAAAACTGCAAAAGGTTGTTGCACTTTCAACAATGGAAGCAAAGTTTGTTGATACTACATAGGATAGTAAAGATATGATTTGGTTACATAGGTTTATGGAGAAATTGGGAATGAATCGAGAGAATAACATTTTGTACTATGAAAAAAAGAGTTCCATTCATATTGCAAAGACTCAACCTTCCATTCTAAGAATACGCATATATAGCTCAGGTACCATTTCATACGATCCATCTTGGATGATGGTCATTTGAAGTCAGAAGATATACATACTAGCCATAATCCCACAGACATGTTAACAAAGGTAGTGACCATAGAGAAACTGCGTTTCTGCTCAGTTTATGTTGGCCTTCAAGCATGAAGGTGAAGATTAGAAATTTGTCAGGTCCAAGGTGGATTATATTCCAGCTGGAACAATAGTAGTGGAATTGTTGTGATCATTCTCCAAGTGGGAGATTGTTGGTTGTGGAGCCTGATTATCTTCCTAATTCATATACAGGTCAAAGAAACTGCAGAACACACAATTCATTCCCCCCCCGGACCATGAGGGGGCCGAAGTTTTTGTTTTTTTGCAATTCAAATATTGTGATTTCGTAGTCAATATGGACTGTTCATTATAAGGTCACATATTTGATGGTAGAAGTTATGTTAGGGTTTTTTTCCCTAGAAGGAAACCCTCTTTTTTGAGGGAATTGTATTGTGGTTGTGTGTTTTTGGATAATATTGTATTCTGATAGAGGATACTGAGAGAGAAAGAAGAGGAAGTTACAACGAGTGTGTTGTAGGTTGTATCCCTTCATTTTGGTATGTTGTTCCTGAGAATACACTTACGGCTTAGAAGCGTAATTTCAAGGCATCATAAATATAAATGTTGATTTTAAGAAGTGTTTTTTCTTCTGATAGTTATATAAGACTTAATTCCTCAAATGAAAATAAAAACATAACAATACAGAGGCCGTAATTTGTCGTTCGAGTCGATTTATGAAATCAGGCGAGGTGAGAGAAACTTACAAAACCATTAAACAAAACAAGGCATCAATGTAGAGATGAATCTTATCCTGTTCACAGTAGAAGAAAGGAAAGCATGCACTCTTGAAAGGATATAAGATTTACTTATCCAAGTAGCTTACAGGTCTTGTATTTGCTGACAAGAAATAAAGAGGAAAAACTTCTTGCTTAAAGAACAACCAGTTTGGTGTGATTATAGTAGTTGTGTTACTAAATTGTAAACACTCACTTATCAAAGAGACATTTAAAGAAACGAGAAATATGGAGTACAAAGAGGAAACATAACTCAAACTGCACAAAGATTGGAATCTCTGTTTGTGCTTGTATTAATTCTCACAAAGGAGATTTTATCTTAATTACATTCATCAAGAGGCAAACTTTTGTTCAATATTTGAAACTTGTATTTATACAAAAGGTTCTCAACCCTAAGTAGTTGGGATTCTCCTTATTTATAAAATAGTAAAATTACAAAATGTAAAATTTGAAACGCTTCACTTGCATCTCCCTTGTCTCTTCGCTATGCTGGTGGAGGCGTTTTCCTTCTTGTTCTCCATCTTAGAAACAACTTGTCTTCTAATCACGATCTGTACAAATGATGTGTACAGGTTATCTCATTGGTTCTTGAAAGTGCTACCTTTTCCCTTCTCAACACATTTGACACACATGCCCACGAATTGTACCACCAATCTGGATGGCTCTGTTAAATCATTTGCCTCAAACATATATAATTTATTTTCTAAGTGAGGCAGTCTGTCTTCCATTCTCATGTCTTCTAAAACTATAAACTATAGTTGCAGACTAGGCTTCACTAGCCATCTATCTATCTAAGTAATATCAATCTATTTTAATTGCAAGATTTCAACCCAAGCCTCTTCCATGTTTGTATTGATATTAAGTTGATGTTTGGCTATATCAACTTGTCCCAAGACTTCAGAGATATTATCTTTTTCGAGGCCCAATGACTCTTTGTCGAGTGAGTGAAAAGTTTCTTCACAATCCTTCTTCACTCCCTTAGCCATTATTTTACTTTCAACTATGTTAGTCTCCCAGGTCTTCAGTATAATATCATCTCTGGTTTGTTCCAAGGGAGACAATATGGAGACCATAGATACTCCTTCTCTTGCCGACGCCACAACTGCTACTTGGAAAGTGGCCTGAGCAACAATAACCTCTCTCTCCTTTAAACCAATGTTATTTAAGGATTGATTGACCACCCGAAAATGGTTTTGGAAAACTTCTACCTTAGTGAAAAGGCTTTGTTGTGCTAATCCCAACTTCTCACACACCTCCAATGCCTTCTCTTGGAAAACTATCATATCTACAACTGTATTTTCAGTCGATTTTATTTTGGCCTGTAGTTGTTTTACCAACTCTCCCTGCTGAAAGGCCCATTCTCTACTCGCCTGTGCGTTCTTATGCATTTCGTCGAGACTGGATTTTAGTTGTAGGATTTCCTGTGTATCACAAACTCTAAACTGCTCGAAACTCTTGTTCATCTCGCTCCTGACTTCCTTCTACTTCAACTTCTCCTTCAGTTTTACCACTGAAAATTAGTTTGTTGTTGCAAAAGCTCCCAATGAGCTTGCAACATCTGTAGCAAAGTCTTCTTCTTCTAGGGACTTCCCATCCAATAGCACCCTGTTCTTCTTGATGGTCGCACCATCCCTTTGATGCGTTTCTCTCCTTACTACCGCCTTTCTCTTCTTATTGAAGAATAATTCTGAAGGAGGCATCTCTTCTACCGAAATAGGTATAAGATCTTTTATGAATACAACTACTACACTCAGGTTCCCTCTACTAAACTGTAAGGGTGTAATAGATTGAATAGGACTTCCTATCTCAGTGGATGGCTTCTTATCGACTATGTCAGTAGCTGGTTTACTCGGTGTGGACAATGTCTTTTCTTCTCCCTTTTTTATTAAGGCCTTAGTCTGAGTTTCAACGTGATCGTTTGGTGGATATATCAATGTGGTGTCTTCCTTCTGAGTCAAAACCTCAGTCGTCTCCAAACTTTCTTGAGCATCCTGTTTACTGGAGCTCCCTATTTCCAAGCTCTGGGTCTCAACCTTTTGTGTAGCTGGAGGTATTAGGGTCTCTCCCTATAATACTTTGGTAAGGCTATTTCTTCAATGCTTCTGGAAGTTATAAAACTTGACCAATTTTTCTAGAGCCAGAGATTGAACTCGACTCAAGACCTCCTGATAGGACCTTGCTCTTCAGAATATTTTGTCTTGCGAAGAATCTTCATGTTCATATATTTTCAAATTGCATAGGGCCATGTGATTACCTACAATATTCAACAGATCGTGCTTCTTGAATTCGATATT
This sequence comes from Picea mariana, assembly GCA_032191745.1. Taxonomy (NCBI): domain Eukaryota; kingdom Viridiplantae; phylum Streptophyta; class Pinopsida; order Pinales; family Pinaceae; genus Picea; species Picea mariana. Next base: position 131,459 of record JASDQU010738534.1, on the reverse strand, counting down.
GACTAGCTTTATTTCTTCCAGGGCCGTGACCTCTACTTTCGAATGGACAAAATCCAGCAGAGAAAACGTACTAATCTGCAGGGTGAAGGCGAGCCATACCCTTTTTTGTACTGCTTTCATCTCCTTACTAATTCAGCCATGCACAGTTTGATGTGATACTTCGTGGCACACCAATCGATCTGGTAAAAATTCAGGTAGAGATATGGAGGAACTGAACAACCGAAAACCCTAATATAGGAGAAAATCTCTTCAATGTACTAGTCAACTATCTTACCTATATTAGCCACTATTTTGTCAGAAATCCTGGGAGGTGGGAAACCATATATAACGGTATGCATTGGCACCACCACCCAGTTGCACATTTCACAGAAGAAATCTTTCACTTTATCCTCCCAGAGTTTCAAATGATAAACATGTATGGGCTCAGCACTACTTGGATTCTAGTTCTAGCCCATCAGAGGAAAAGGTGTCATAAAACATACGACGTCCATGATATAATCCGACATGAAGAATGGGGCAGGTTTCCCCTTGGCTTTCCATGACTGGTATTCTGTAATCTCTCTAACCAAACTGTCTGACAACATCTTGCCCCAATCAAAAGAATACCCCTCTGCTACCGTGTGCATAATAGGCACCCACTGTAACAAGAAATGGGTTGTGTTTTCCCTCCCATAGAGTCTACACATCATCATTGTTATATACATTATGTGAGGCTTTAGTAAAGAGACTGCGTATACGCCATGGGAGTCGGCTCTGAACTTCTCAGGGCGAGAGTACTAATCCTTAATTAAGTCAGGTAGGTTTTTTCCATATTGAACACATTCCTTCTTGTCAAAGTCTACTAGGAAACTGGCATTGTAAATGAAATTGGGTGTTGGAGACAATTTGTACATTACTTGTAGATGTTCTGGCTAAGAATACCCAACTGGGACCTTTTTTTAATTGAACATGGTCGTGGTCGGGATATCAATGTTTTCCAGTGCCCAAATGACCACATCATTGTAAGGCAAGAGTCTAGGCCTCGCTGCTATCTTATGTAACTCCGATTGGGCCATAGTTTTGTATTTGGTAGCAATGGTATCCGTCTCCTCGTCACCTTAATCATTCATGAAATTGACCAATTCATATTGTAGAATATTGAATACTTGCATCCAGGATTTAATGGCGTCTATGCTTCTGGGCGAGGTGTCAGAAAGGACATCTGTGTTCTGGTTCGAACTTTCACCAGGCGCTTTAGTTGCTTTTCATGGAGCCATGGTATCAGGCCACATAACTCTGTTATCTGTCACAGGGAATGCACAAAATTCTTTATCTCGAAACTTGTTGCTCATTAAAAAATGCACAATGAAATTCAAATTCAAAACCCTTTTCCTTTAATTGCATCGATTAACCAATACCTCTACTGACGAAACATTTACTTTCCTTAATGAATAATATTTAGGTGGTGGTCCAGGATATCATTTGGAATGATTTCCATAAATCAATTATTAATGTCATTAAATTTTGGGAAAAACACACATGAAATTTGAATTTATCCAAGTCATTATTCAACGAAGGATTAATCACATGATAATCATCGTTAATGCACCATTTAATCACACTTATTGTTAAGTAAATTTCAGAATTTCAGATCTCAGGATATCCTGTAACATTTCAAGGTATGACTTCCGAAACGTGAAATCATGATGTGATTAGTTAATTTTAATCATGTTTAACCCTTTTAAATAATCGTGATTAACCTAAGACATTTTCACGATTTCGGATATCGAGACTTTGATATTTGCTCGAGGTAGGATCACAAAATGTGAAATCGCGATACGGTTAATTAACCGTTAACCATTTTTAATTCTTAATTAATCTGATTTAATGCTTAAGACAGTTTCATGATTTCAGATATCAAGACTTTGGAGTTGCTACATGTTGAAATGTTTGCATCGCGAAACTTTGAAACCCGACATTTCAAATGTAGTCTTTAGTGATTTGAATTTTTAATGAATAGGAGGCTCCATAACTTCTAAGAGATTAGGATCATTTGATTTGATGGAAGATTTCATCAACGGTGAGGATCAAGCACGCGTTGTTTTTATTTAAACAAGAATGAAAACTATTTAAAGTCTAAAGTTTATAAAAATATATGTGTTCCAACATGTTGGATAATAAAAATGAAGGACTTGACAATTTATCTAGTGCATGTAGTCCACACTGGGTGAACCACATATATCTGTGTCTCTATTGTATTTTCTATCTTCTATGTTTTTATTTCCACATTTGTTTTAGTTTGTTGCTTCGCGATCCTATTTTTCTAACAAGACAGTGGGGAGAGAGGGGAAGGAAGGAAGAGAGGAAAGTGGTTTTCAACCTAGTCGATGTCTATTGGTGCCTCCAATGAGGTTTTAACCAATAGACACCTTGTTGTTGTGATACATTGTATTTCTTCTGACGGGCCCCATTGAAAACCTTATAAAACAATTTCCCTTGCAAATTTCACAATTGAATTGCACGAGTCGATCGAATATATTCAGTTATAAAGGGACCCAATCATGCAATATCTAACATTTTTGGCTTCCCCTTGATTCAACTATTGTAAAGTAAGACCAAATACCATGTTTGATATATTTTCGTTTAATATGTATATCATGCCATGCCTTCTGCTGAAGTTTATGGCCCTCTTGGTGGTGCAATGCAGTAAAATGTTCTTCTTCAATTTTGTGCAATTGATGAAGGAATTCTTGATCATCTCTATCTAGGTCATATTTGAGTACGAATGGCATCCTTGTTGCATTTTTCCAAAAATGTAGTGGAACTATAGTTTCTTTCCCATATACGAATTTGAAGGGTGTATGTATGGTTGATATCTTGTATGGACTCTTCTGGGCCCATAAAATTGTTGGAACCTTATCATCCAAGTCATCTCAATAAACTCCAAAAAATTTAGTCAAACCTTTATGCAAAGTTTTATTGAAGGACTCAACCACCCCATTTTCTTGTGGATGATAAGAATATGTTTTTCTATGATCAATCATAAACTTTTGTAGCAATACTTTGATTTTTCCATTAACAAGATCACTAATGATAGTTAATGGGAATCCAAATATTGTAACAATATTTTCATATATGAAATTGGCTATAGTTTCCTTTGTACATTACTTGAATGGCTCGGCCTCAATCCACTTTGTCAAATATTCAATTGTTGTAATTATATATTTAGCTCTTGTCTGTATGGGTCTTTGAGGGAATGGGTCGACAAAGTCGATTTCCCAAATATAAAATGGTAGATAAGGGTTTACTGAGAGCAAGGGAATCTCATCTTTCTGTAACAATTGACCCATCTATTGGAAAATATCACATTTTAAAACTTTTTTTGACAATATTTGTGTAAAGTCAACCACTAAACGCCAACTTGAATAATATTTCTTGTTGTCATTTCTACTTGATAATGGCCACCCATGGCACTAGCATGTGCTTCATTTTTTACTGCTTCATGTCCATGATCAAGAGAGCATATTCTTAGTACATATTTAGGTCCCAATATCTATAAAAACCCATTCATTAGTTTGAATGAGGAAACCTTCATTTCTAGGAATTTTTTCTTTCTTTTTGAAAGTTATTTAGGTGTCTTCCCCTCCTCTAAGAATTTGATTATGTATGCTAACTCCATAGGGGTGGCCACAACTTGAAACATATGATCATTTAGTAATTCATCATTAATCATTGTCTGGTCTTCACCTATTTCAAGTTGGGATAGGTGGTCGGGTCTGACATTCTTTTTCCCTAGTCAAAAAATTATGTCGAATTCAAACTCTTGGAATAATAACAACCATCAACATAGTCTCCCTTGATACATTGGCTTGTTTTCCAAATATTTTAGAGCTTAATGGTTAGTATATAATGTAAATTGGTTCGCAAAAATATAAAGAAAGAACTTCAGGAGAGAAAATGTCATCGCCAATCCTTTTCTCTCCATGGTCCAATAATTTCACTCTACATTATTTAGCTTCCAACTTGCATATGTGTTCACATGGTCGAATGTGTCATGATTTGGTTGTGATAGTACTACTTTTACTGCCATGTTCGATGGATAGACAAGAAAATGAAACCAATTTAACCAGTTGGGAAAATTTAACATTGGTGCCTCTACCAATTTTCTTTTCAACACTTCAAAGAATTCATTGCACTCTTGACTCCATATAAATTCAGCATCTCTTTTGAGTAGATTGTCGATGGGAAAAGTGATGTCAAAATGATACCTTATGAATTTTCTGTAGTATCCCATGTGCCCCAAGAATATTTTAATGTGTTTTTGGTTTATTGGTGGTTTTAATTCAAGGATGACATTTATTTTTTTCATGTATTTTTTTGTCCCATTGTTTTATACAACACGACCTAGCGAAATTCCGATAGGTGTGGTGAATATGCACTATTTTGTGTTTAAGGGAAGATAGATATATCGAAACCTTTCTAGCATAATTCGAAGCCATTGGATATGATCTTTGAGGAGACTATGAAAATCCAATCATCAAAGTATACAACCATTGTCTTGTATATGTATTCTTAGAATGCTTTCACCACAATTCTTGAAAAGATTGTTGGTGCATTTTTCAGTCCAAAGGGAATAACTCTGTATGCAAAGGATCCAAAATATGAAACAATGGTTTTTTTTT